>JAEOAD010001417.1:0-224585 GCA_036365145.1 Orientallactaga sibirica | reverse complement strand
ACTGAAGATGTATGTTTTCTAAACAAACTGCTTTAGAAATGAAGTGAAACATCTAAGTTGTACATCTTGTTAGATTACACTAACTAGAAAAGTTTGAACTTGCTGCACTGAACCTTCTTCGTAGGAAAGCAACTGATTCCTAGAACAGAACTAGCTTATTTCACACAGTACAGAGTTCGGCAATGAAGATGTTTGTTTTCTAAACAAATTACTTTAGAAATGAAGCGAAACAAGTAAGTTGTACATCTTCTTCGATTACACTAACAAGAAATGTTTGAAGTTGCTGAACTAAACCTTTTCGTAGGAAAGCAACTGATTCCTAGAACGGAACTACCTTATTTCACACAGTACAGTTTTTGGCAATGAAGATGTATGTTTTCTAAACAAACTGCTTTAGAAATGAAGTGAAACTAGTAAGTTGTACATCTTGTTAGACTACACAAACAAGGAAGGTTTGAAGTTGCTGCACTAAACCTTCTTCGTAGGAAAGCAACTGATTCCTAGAACCAAACTAGCTTATTTCACACAGCACAGTGTTCGCCAATGAAGATGTATGTTTTCTAAACCAACTGCTTTAGTAATGAAGCGAAACTACTAATTTGTACATCTTCTTAGATTACACTAACTAGAAATGTTTGAAGTTGCTGCAATAAACCTTCTTCGTAGGAATGCAACTGATTCCTAGAAACGAACTAACTTATTTCACACATTACAGTTTTCGGCAATGAAGATGTAAGTTTTCTAAATGAATTGAAACTACTCCGTTGTACATCTTGTTAGATTACACTAACTAGAAAAGTTTGAACTTGTTGCACTAAACCTTCTTCGTAGGAAAGCAACTGATTCCTAGAACAGAACTAGCTTATTTCACACAGTACAGAGTTCGGCAATGAACATGTTTGTTTTCTACACAAACTCCTTTAGAAATGAAGCGAAACTAGTAAGTTGTGCATCTTGTTAGACTACACAAACAAGGAAGGTTTGAAGTTGCTGCACTAAACCGTCTTCATAGGAAAGCAACTGATTCGTGGAACCGAACTAACTTATTTCACGCAGTACAGATTTCGGCAATGAAGATGTATGTTTTCTAAACAAACTGCTGTAGAAATGAATTGAAACTACTAAGTTGTAGATCTTTTTAGATTACACTAACTAGAAATGTTTGAACTTGCTGCACTAAACCTTCTTCGTAGGAATGCAACTGATTCCTAGAACCGAACTAACTTATTTCACACAGTACAGTTTTCAGCACTGAAGATGTATGTTTTCTAAACAAACTGCTTTAGAAATGAAGTGAAACTTCTTAGTTGTACATCTTGTTAGATTACACTAACTAGAAAAGTTTGAACTTGCTGCACTGAACCTTCTTCGAAGGAAAGCAACTGATTCCTGGAACAGAACTAGCTTATTTCACACAGTACAGAGTTCCGCAATGAAGATGTTTGTTTTCTAAACAAATTACTTTAGAAATGAAGCGAAACTAGTAAGTTGTACATCTTCTTCGGTTACACTAACAAGAAATGTTTGAAGTTGCTGCACTAAACCTTCTTCGTAGGTAAGCAACTGATTCCTAGAACCAAACTAGCTTATTTCACACAGCAGAGTGTTCGCCAATGAAGATGTATGTTTTCTAAACAACTGCTTTAGAAATGAAGCGAAAGTACTACTTTGTACATCTTCTTAGATTACACTAACTGGAAATGTTTGAAGATGCTGAACTAAACCTTCTTCGTAGGAAAGCAAGTGATTCCTAGAACGGAACTCCCTTATTTCATACAGTACAGTTTTCGGCAATGAAGATGTATGTTTTCTAAACAAACTGCTTTAGAAATGAAGTGAAACTACTAAGTTGTACATCTTGTTAGATTACACTAACTAGAAAAGTTTGAACTTGCTGCACTGAACCTTCTTCGTAGGAAAGCAACTGATTCCTAGAACCGAACAAGCTTATTTCATACAGTACAGGGTTCGGAAATGAAGATGTTTCTTTTCTAAACAAACTACTTTAGAAATGAAACGAATATAGTAAGTTGTACATCTTGTTAAACTACACGAACAAGGAAGGTTTGAAGTTGCTGCACTAAACCTTTTTTGTATAAAAGCAACTGATTCCTAGAACCAAACTAGCTTATTTCACACAGCATAGTGTTCGCCAGTGAAGATGTATGTTTTCCAAACAAACTGCATTAGTAATGAAGCGAAACTACTAATTTGTACATGTTCTTAGATTACACTAAATAGAAATGTTGAAGTTGCTGCACTAAACCTTCTTCGTAGGAAAGCAACTGATTCCTAGAACCGAACTAACTTATTTCACACAGTACAGTTTTCGGCAATGAAGATGTATGTTTTCTAAAGAAACTGCTTTAGAAATGAAGTGAAACTACTAAGTTGTATATCTTGGTAGATAACATTAACTGGAAAAGTTTGAACTTTCGGCACTAAACCGTCTTCGTAGGAATGGAACTGATTCCTAGAACCGAACTAACTTATTTCACACAGTACAGTTTTCGGCAATGAAGATGTATGTTTTCTAAACAAACTGCTTTATAAATTAAGTGAAACTACTAAGTTGTACATCTTGTTAGATTACACTAACTAGAAAACTTTGAACTTGCTGCACTGAACCTCCTTCGTAGGAAAGCAACTGATTCCTAGAACCGAACTAGCATATTTCATACAGTACAGGGTTCGGAAATGAAGATGTTTCTTTTCTAAACAAACTACTTTAGAAATGAAGAGAAAATAGTAAGTTGTACATCTTGTTAGACTACACAAACAAGGAAGGTTTGAAGTTGCTGCACTAAACCTTCTTCGTAGGAAAGCAACTGATTCCTAGAACCAAACTAGCTTTTTCACACAGCACAGTGTTCGCCAGTGAAGATGTATGTTTTCTAAACCAACTGCTTTAGTAATGAAGCGAAACCACTAATTTGTACATCTTCTTAGATTTCACTAAATAGAAATGTTTGAAGTTGCTGCAATAAACCTTCTTCGTAGGAAAGCAACTGATTCCTAGAACCAAACTAACTTATTTCACACAGTACAGTTTTCGGCAATGAAGATGTACGTTTTCTAAACAAAGTGCTTTAGAAATGAACTTAAACTACTAATTTGTACATCTTCTTAGATTACACTAACTAGAAATGTTTGAAGTTCCTGAACTAAACCTTCTCCGTATGAAAGCAACTGATTCCTAGAACGGAACTACCTTATTTCACACAGTCAAAATTTTGCAATGAAGATGTATGTTTTCTAAACAAACTGCATTAGAAATGAAGTGAAACTACTAATTTGTTCATCTTGTTAGATTACACTAACTAGAAAAGATTGAACTTGCTGCACTGAACCGTCTTCATAGCAAAGCGACTGATTCCTAGAACCGAACTAGCTTATTTCACACAGTACAGTGTTCGGCAATGAAGATGTTTGTTTTCTAAACAAACTGCTTTAGAAATGAAGCGAAACGAGTCAGTTGCACATCTTGGTAGACTACACAAACAAGGAAGGTTTGAAGTTGCTGCACTAAACCTTCTTCGAAGGAAACCAACTGATTCCTTTAACCAAACAAGCTTATTTCACACAGCACAGTGTTCGCCAGTGAAGATGTATGTTTTCTAAACAAACTGCTTTAGTAATGAAGCGAAACTACTAATTTGTACATCTTCTTAGATTACACTAACTAGAAATGTTTGACGTTGCTGCAATAAACTTTCTTCGGAGCAAAGCAAATGATTCCTAGAACCGAAATAACTTATTTCACACAGTACAGTTTTCGGCAATGACCATGTATGTTTTCTAAACAAACTGCTTTAGAAATGCAGTGAAACTGATAAGTTGTATGTCTTGGTAGATTACATTAACTGGAAAGTTTCAACTTTCTGCACTAAACCCTCTTCGTAGGAAAGGAACTGATTCCTAGAACCGAACTAACTTATTTCACACAGTACAGTTTTCGGCAATGAAGACGTATGTTTTCTAAACAAACTGCTGTAGAAATGAATTAAAAATGCTAAGGTTTACATCTTGTTAGATTCCACTAACTAGAAAAGTTTGAACTTGCTGCACTAAACCTTCTTCGTAGCAAAGCATCTGATTCCTAGAACAGAACTACCTTATTTCACACAGTACAGAGTTCGGCAATGAAGATGTTTGTTTTCTAAACAAACTACTGTAGAAATGAAGCGAAACTAGTAAGTTGTACATCTTGTTAGACTACACAAACAAGGAAAGTTTGAAGTTGCTGCATTGAACCTTCTTCGTAGGAAAGCAACTGATTCCTAGAACCGAACAAGCTTATTTCATACAGTACAGGGTTCGGAAATGAAGATGTTTCTTTTCTAAACAAACTACTTTAGAAATGAAGCGAAAAGAGTAAGTTGTACATCTTGTTAGACTACACAAACAAGGAAGGTTTGAAGTTGCTGCACTAAACCTTTTTTGTATAAAAGCAACTGATTCCTAGAACCAAACTAGCTTATTTCACACAGCATAGTGTTCTCCAGTGAAGATGTATGTTTTCTAAACAAACTGCTTTAGTAATGAAGCGAAACTAATAATTTGTACATCTTCTTAGATTACACAAACAAGGAAGGTTTGAAGTTGCTGCACTAAACCTTCTTCGTAGGAAAGCAACTGCTTCCTAGAACCGAACTAACTTATTTCACACAGTACAGTTTTCCGCAATGAAGATGTATGTTTTCTAAACAAACTGCTTTAGAAATGAAGGGAAACTACTAAGTTGTACATCTTGGTAGATAACATTAACTGGAAAAGTTTGAACTTTCTGCACTAAACCTTCTTCGTAGGAATGGAACTGATTCCTAGAACCGAACTAACTTATTTCACACAGTACAGTTTTCGGCAATGAAGATGTATGTTTTCTAAACAAACTGCTTTAGAAATGAAGTGAAACTACTAAGTTATATATCTTGTTAGATTACACTAACTAGAAAAGTTTGAAATTGCTGGACTGAACCATCCTTCAGAATAAAAAGCAACTGATTCCTAGAACCGAACTTGCTTATTTCACACAGTACAGGGTTCGGAAATGAAGATGTGTCTTTTCTAAACAAACTTCTTAAGAAATGAAGCGAAAATAGTAAGTTGTAGATCTTGTTAGACTACACAAACAAGGAAGGTTTGAAGTTGCTGCACTAAACCTTCTTCGTAGGAAAGCAACTGATTCCTAGAACCAAACTAGCTTATTTCACACAGCACAGTTTTTGGCCATGAAGATGTATGTTTTCTAAACCAACTGCTTTAGTAATGAAGCGAAACTACTAATTTGTACATCTTCTTAGATTGCACTAACTAGAAATGTTTGAAGTTGCTGCAATAAATCTTCTTCGTAGGAAAGCACTGATTCCTAGAACCAAACTAGCTTATTTCACACAGTACAGTTTTCGGCAATGAAGATGTACATTTTCTAAACAAACTGCTTTAGAAATGAACTTAAACTACTAATTTGTACATCTTCTTAGATTACACTAACTAGAAATGTTTGAAGTTCCTGAACTAAACCTTCTCCGTATGAAAGCAACTGATTGCTAGAAAGGAACTACCTTATTTCACACAGTACAATTTTTGCAATGAAGATGTATGTTTTCTAAACAAACTGCTTTAGAAATGAAGTGAAACTACTAATTTGTTCATCTTGTTAGATTACACTAACTAGAAAAGTTTGAACTTGCTGCACTGAACCTTGTTCGTAGCAAAGCGACTGATTCCTAGAACCGAACTAACTTATTTCACACAGTGCAGTGTTCGGCAATGAAGATGTTTGTTTTCTAAACAAACTACTTTAGAAATGAAGCGAAACTAGTAAGTTGTACATCTTGTTAGACTACACAAACAAGGAAGGTTTGAAGTTGCTGCACTAAACCTTCTTCGTAGGAAACCAACTGATTCCTTTAACCAACTAGCTTATTTCACACAGCACAGTGTTCGCCAGTGAAGATGTATGTTTTCTAAACAAACTGCTTTAGTAATGAAGCGAAACTACTAATTTGTACATCTTCTTAGATTACACTAACTAGAAATGTTTGAAGTTGCTGCAATAAACTTTCTTCGTAGCAAAGCAAATGATTCCTAGAACCGAACTAACTTATTTCACACAGGACAATTTTCCAAAACAAACTGCTTTAGAAATGCAATGAAGATGTATGTTTTCTAAACAAACTGCTGTAGAAATGAATTAAAAATGCTAAAGATGTTTACATCTTGTTTAAAAATGATTCCACTAACTAGAAAAGTTTTAACTTGCTGCACTAAACCTTCTTCGTAGCAAAGCATCTGATTCATAGAACAGAACTAGCTTATTTCACACAGTACTGAGTTCGGCAATGAAGATGTTTGTTTTCTAAACAAACTACTTTAGAAATGAAGCGAAACTAGTAAGTTGTACATCTTGTTAGACTACACAAACAAGGAAGGTTTGAAGTTGCTGCATTGAACCTTCTTCGTAGGAAAGCACCTGATTCCTAGAACCAAACTAGGTTATTTCACACAGCACAGTGTTCGCCAATGAAGATGTATGTTTTCTAAACCAACTGCTTTAGAAATGAAGCGAAACTAATAATTTGTACATCTTCTTAGATTACACTAACTAGAAATGTTTGAAGTTGCTGCACTAAACCTTCTTCGTAGGGAAAGCAACTTATTCCTAGAACCGAACTAACTTATTTCACACAGTACAGTTTTCCATAATGAAGATGTATGTTTTCTAAACAAACTGCTTTAGAAATGAAGTGAAACTACTAAGTTGTACATCTTGTTAGATTACACTAACTAGAAAAGTTTGAACTTGCTGCACAGAACCTTCTTCGTAGGGAAAGCAACTGATTCCTAGAACCGAACTAGCTTATTTCACACAGTATAGTGTTCGACAATGAAGATGTTTGTTTTCTCAACAAACTACTTTAGAAATGAAGGGAAACTACTAAGTTGTACATCTTGTTAGACTACACAAACAATTAAGGTTTGAAGTTGCTGCACTAAACCTTCTTCGTAGGAAAGCAACTGATTCCTAGAACCGAACTAACTTATTTCACACAGTACAGTTTTCGGCAATGAAGATGTATGTTTTCTAAACAATCTGCTTTAGAAATGAAGTGAAACTACTAAGTTGTACATCTTGGTAGATTACATTAACTGGAAAAGTTTGAACTTTCTGCACTAAACCGTCTTCGTAAGAAAGGAACTGATTCCTAGAACCGAACTAACTTATTTCACACAGTACAATTTTCGGCAATGAAGATGTATTTTTTCTAAACAACATGCTGTAGAAATGAATTGAAACTAATAAGTTGTACTTCTTGTTAGATTACACTGACTAGAAAAGTTTGAACTTGGTGCACTAAACCTTCTTCGTAGGAAAGCAACTGCTTCCTAGAATCAAACTAGCTTATTTCACACAGCACAGTGTTCGCCAATGAAGATGTATGTTTTCTAAACCAACTGCTTTAGAAATTAAGCGAAACAACTAATTTGTACATCTTCTTAGATTACACTAACGAGAAATGTTTGAAGTTGCTGAACTAAACCTTCTTCGTAGGAAAGCAACTGATTCCTAGAACAGAACTGCCTTATTTCACAAGGTACAGTTTTTGGCAATGAAGATGTATGTTTTCTAAACAAACTGCTTTAGAAATGAAGTGAAACTACTAAGTTGTACATCTTATTAGATTACACTAACTAGAAAAGTTTGAACTTGCTGCACTAAACCTTCTTCGTAGGAAAGCAACTGATTCCTAGAACCGAACAACCTTATTTCACACAGTACATTGTACGGATATGAAGATGTTAGTTTTCTAAACAAACTACTTTAGAAATAAAGCGAAACTAGTAATTTGTACATCTTGTTAGACTACACAAACAAGGAAGGTTTCAAGTTGCTACACTAAACATTCTTCGTAGGAAAGCAACTGATTCCTAGAACCGAACTAGCTTATTTCCCACAGTACAGTTTTCGCAATGACGATGTATGTTTTCTAAAAAAACTGCTGTAGAAATGAAGTGAAACTACTAATTTGTACATCTTCTTAGATTACACTAACTAGAATTGTTTGAAGTTGCTGCACTAAACCTTCTTCGTAGGAAAGCAACTGATTCCTAGAACCGAACTAGTTTATTTCACACAGTACAGTTTTCGGAAATGAAGATGTATGTTTTTTAAACAAACTGCTGTAGAAATGAATTGAAACTACTAAGTTGTACATCTTGTTAGATTACACTAACCAGAAAAGTTTGAACTTGCTGCACTAAACCTTCTTCGTAGGAAAGCAACTGATTCCTAGAACCTAAACTAGCTTATTTCCAACAGTACAGTTTTGAAATGAAGATGTATGGTTTCTAAAAAAACTGCTGTAGAAATGAAGAGAAACTACTAATTTGTGCATCTTCTTAGATTACACTAACTAGAAATTTTTGAAGTTGCTGCACTAAACCTTCTTCGTAGGAAAGCAACTGATTGCTAGAACCGAACTACCTTATTTCACACAGTACAGTTTTCGGCAATGAAGATGTTTGTTTTCTAAACAAACTACTTTAGAAATGAAGCGAAACTAGAAAGTTGTACATCTTCTTCGATTACACTAACTAGAAATGTTTGAAGTGGCTGCACTAAACCTTCTTCGTAGGAAAGCAACTGATTCCTAGAAACAAACCACCTTATTTCACACAACACAGTGTTCGCCAATGACGATGTATGTTTTCTAAACCAACTGCTTTAGAAATGAAGCGAAACTACTAATTTATACATCTTCTTGGATTACACTAACTAGAAACGTTTGTAGTTGCTGCACTAAACCTTCTTCCTAGCAAAGCAACTGATTCCTAGAACCGAACTAACTTATTGCACACAGTACAGTTTTGAAATGAAGATGTATGTTTTCTATACAAACTGCTTTAGAAATGAAGTGAAACTACTAAGTTGTATATCTTGGTAGAATACATTAACTGGAAAAGTTTGAACTTTCTTCACTAAACCGTCTTCGTAGGAATGGAACTGATTCCTAGAACCGAACTAACTTATTTCACACTGTACAATTTTCGGCAATGATGATGTATGTTTTCTAAACAAACTGCTATAGAAATGAATTGAAACTACTCAGTTGTACATCTTGTTAGATTACACTAACCAGAAAAGTTTGAACTTGCTGCACTAAACCTTCTTCGTAGGAAAGCAATTAATTCCTAAAACCGAACTAGCTTATTTCACACAGTAGAGAGTTGGGCAATGAAGGTGTTTGTTTTCTAAACAAACTACTTTAGCAATGAAGCGAAAATAGTAAGTTGTCCATTTTGTTAGACTACACAAACAAGGAAGGTTTAAAGTTGCTCCACTAAACCTTCTTCGCAGGAAAGCAAGTGATTCCTAGAACCGAACTAGCTTATTTCCCTCAGTATAGTTTTCGGCAATGAAGATGTCTGTTTTCTAAAAAAACTGCTGTAGAAATGGAGCAAACTACTAATTTGTACATCTTCTTGGATTACACTAACTAGAAATGTTTGAAGTTGCTGCACTAAACCTTCTGCGTAGGAAAGCAACTGATTCCTAGAACCGAATTAACTTATTTCACACAGTACAGTTTTTGGAACTGAAGATGTATGTTTTCTAAACAAACTGCTGTAGAAATGAATTGAAACTACTAAGTTGTACATCTTGTTAGATTACACTAACTAGAAAAGTTTGAACTTGCTGCACTAAACCTTCTTCTTAGAAAGCAACTGATTCCTAGAACCAAACTAGCTTATTTCACACAGTACAGAGTTCGGCAATGAAGATGTTTGTTTTCTAAACAAACTACTTTAGAAATGAAGCGAAACTAGTAAGTTGTGCATCTTGTTGGACCACACAAACAAGGAAGGTTTGAAGTTGCTGCACTAAACCTTCTTCGTAGGAAAGCAACTGATTCATAGAAACAAACTAGTTTATTTCACACAGCACAGTGTTCTCCAATGAAGATGTTTGTTTTCTAAACTAACTGCTTTAGAAATGAAGCTAAACTACTAATTTGTACATCTTCTTAGATTACACTAACTAGAAATATTTGAAGTTGCTGCACTAAACCTTCTTCGTAGGAAAGCAACTGATTCCTAGAACCGAACTAGCTTATTTCACACAGTAGAGTTTTCGGAAATGAAGATGTATGTTTTCTAAACAAACTGCTTTAGAAATGAAGTGAAACTACTAAGTTGTACATCTTGTTAGATTACATTAACTAGAAAAGTTTGAACTTGCTGCACTAAACATTCTTCGTAGGAAAGCAACTGGTTCCTAGAACCGAACTAGCTTATTTCCCACAGTACAGTTTTCGGCAATGATGATGTATGTTTTCTAAAAAAACTTCTGTAGAAATGAAGCGAAACTACTAATTTGTACATTTTCTTAGATTACACTAACTAGAATTGTTTGAAGTTGCTGCACTAAACCTTCTTCGTAGGAAAGCAACTGATTGCTAGAACCGAACTAGCTTATTTCACACAGTACAGTTTTCGGAAATGAAGATGTATTTTTTTTAAACAAACTGCTGTAGAAATGAATTGAAACTACTAAGTTGCACATCTTGTTAGATTACACTAACCAGAAAAGTTTGAACTTGCTGCACTAAACCTTCTTCGTAGGAAAGCAACTGATTCCTAGAACCGAACTAGCTTATTTCCAACAGTACAGTTTTCAGCAATGACAATGTATGGTTTCTAAAAAAACTGCTGTAAAAATGAAGAGACACTACTAATTTGTGCATCTTCTTAGATTACACTAACTAGAAATTTTTGAAGTTGCTACACTAAACCTTCTTCTTAGGAAAGCAACTGATTGCTAGAACCCAACTAGCTTATTTCACACAGTACAGTTTTCGGAAATGAAGATGTATGTTTTCTAAACAAACTGCTGTAGAAATGAATTGAAACTACTCAATTGTACATCTTGTTAGATAACACTAACTAGAAGAGTTTGAACTTGCTGCACTAAACCGTCTTCGCAGGAAAGGAACTGATTGCTAGAACCAAACTAACTTATTTCACACAGTACAGTTTTTGCAATGAAGATGTATGTTTAATCAACAAATTGCTGTAGAAATGAATTGAAACTACTCAGTTGTACATCTTGTTAGATTACACTAACTAGAAAAGTTTGAACTTGCTGCACTAAACCTTGTTCGTAGGAAAGCAACTAATTCCTAAAACCGAAGTAGCTTATTTCACACAGTAGAGAATTCGGCAATGAAAGTGTTTGTTTTCTAAACAAACTACTTTAGCAAAGAAGCGAAACTAGTAAGATGTACATCTTGTTAGACTACACAAACAAGGAAGGCATGAACTTGCTGCACTAAACCTTCTTCGTAGGAAAGCAACTGATTCCTAGAACCGAACTAACTTATTTCACACAGTACAGTTTTGGGTAATGACGATGTATGTTTTCTAAAAAAACTGCAGTAGAAATGAAGCGAAACTAATCATTTGTACATCTTCTTAGATTACACTAACTAGAAATGTTTGAAGTTGCTGCACTAAACCTTCTTCGTAGGAAAGCAACTGATTCCTAGAACCGAACTAGCTTATTTCACACAGTACAGTTTTCGGCAATGAAGATGTATGTTTAATCAAGAAATTGCTGTAGAAATGAATTGAAACTACTCAGTTGTACATCTTGTTAGATTACACTAACTAGAAAAGTTTGAACTTGCTGCACTAAACCTTTTTCGTAGGAAAGCAACTGATTCCTAGAACAGAACTAGCTTATTTCACACAGTACAGAGTTCGGCAATGAAGATGTTTGTTTTCTAAACAAACGACTTTAGAAATGAAGCGAAACTAGAAAGTTGTGCATCTTGTTGGACTACACAAACAAGGAAGGCTTGAAGTTGCTGCACTAAACATTCTACGTAGGAAAGCACCTGATTCCCAGAACCAAACCAGCTTATTTCACACAGCACAGTGTTCACCAATGAAGGTGTATGTTTTCTAAAACAACTGTTTTAGAAATGAAGCGAAACTACAAATTTGTACATCTTCTTAGATTATACTAACTAGAAAAGTTTGAACTTGATGCCCTAAACCGTATTCGTAGGAAAGCAACTGATTCCTAGAACCGAACTAACTTATTTCACACAGTACAGTTTTTGGCAATGAAGATGTACGTTTTCTAAACGAAGCGCTTTAGAAATGAAGTGAAAGTACTAATTTGTACATCTTCTTAGGTTACACTAACTAGAAATGTTTGAAGTTGCTGCACTAAACATTCTTCGTAGGAAAACAACTGACTCCTAGAACCGAACTAACTTATTTCACACAGTACAGTTTTCGGCAATGAAGATACATGTTTTCTAAACAAACTGCTTTAGAAATGTAGTGAAACTACTAAGTTGTACATCTTCTTAGAATACACTAACTAGAAATGTTTGAAGTGCTGCACTAAACCTTCTTCGTAGGAAAACAACTGATTCCTAGAACGGAACTAACTTATTTCACACAGTACAGTTTTCTTCAATGAAGATGTATATTTTCCAAACAAACTGCTTTAGAAATGAAGTGAAACTACTAAGTTGTACATCTTCGTAGAATACATTAACTGGAAAAGTTTGAACTTTCTGCACTAAACCGTCTTCGTAGGAAAGCAACTGATTCCTAGAAACAAAACTAACTTATTTCACACAGTACAGCTTTTCGCAATGAAGATGTATGTTTTCTTAAACAAACTGCTGTAGAAATGAATTGAAACTACTCAGTTGTACATCTCTTCAGATTACACTGACTAGAAAAGTTTGAACTTGCTGTACTAAACCTTCTTCGTAGGGAAAGCAACTCATTCCTAAAACCGAACTACCTTAATTCACACAGTAGAGTTTTTGGCAATGAAGGTGTTTGTTTTCTAAACAAACTACTTTAGCAATGAAGCGAAACTAGTAAGTTGTATATTTTTTTAGACTACACAAACAAGGAAGGTTTGAAGTTGCTGCACTGAACCTTCTTCATAGGAAAGCAACTGAATCCTAGAACCGAATTAGCTTATTTCCCACAGTACAGTTTTCGGCAATGAAGATGTATGTTTTCTAAAAAAACTGCTGTAGAAATGAAGCTATACTACTAATTTGTACATCTACTTAGATTACACTAACTAGAAATATTTGAAGTTGCTGCACTAAACCTTCTTCGTAGGAAAGCAACCCATTCCTAGAACCGAACTAGCTTATTTCACACAGTACAGTTTTCGGAAATGAAGATGTATGTTTTCTAAACAAACTATTGTAGAAATGAATTGAAACTACTAAGTTGTACATCTTGTTAGCTTACACTAAGTAGAAAAGTTTGAACTTGCTGCACTAAAACTTCTTCGTAGGAAAGCAACTGATTCCTAGAACAGCACTAGCTTATTTCACACAGTACAGAGTTCGGCAATGAAGATGTTTGTTTTCTAAACAAAGTACTTTAGAAATGAAGCGAAACTAGTAAGTTGTACATCTTCTTACATTACACTAACTAGAAATGTTTGAAGTGGCTGCACTAAACCTTCTTCGGAGGAAAGCAACTGATTCTTAGAACCTAACTCGCTTATTTCACACAGTAGAGTTTTCGGAAATGAAGATGTATGTTTTCTAAACAAACTGATTTAGAAATGAAGTGAAACTACTAAGTTGTACATCTTGTTAGATTACATTAACTAGAAAAGTTTGAACTTTCTGCACTAAACCGTCTTCGTAAGAAAGCAACTGATTCCTATAACTGAACTAAATATTTCACACAGTACAGTTTAACTGATTCCTAGAACCAAACTAGCTTATTTCACATAGCACAGTGTTCGCCAATGAAGATGTATATTTTCTAAACAAACTGCTTTAGAAATGAAGTGTAACTAAGAAGTTGTACATCTTGTTAGATTACATTAACTGGAAAAGTTTGAACTTTCTGCAATAAACCGTCTTTGTAGGAAAGGAAGTGATTCCTAGAACCGAACTAACTTATATCACACAGTACAGTTTTCGGCAATGAAGATGTAAGTTTTCTAAACAAAACACTTTAGAAATGAAGCGAAACAAGTAAGTTGTACATCTTGTTATACTACACAAACAAGGAAGGTTTGCAGTTGCTGCACTAAACAAACTACTTTAGAAATGATTTAGAAACTAGTAAAACTGTACATCCTGTTAGACTACACAAACAAGGAAGGTTTGAAGTTGCTGCACTAAACTTTCTTCGTAGGAAAGCAACTGATTCCTAGAACCAAACTAGCTTATTTCACACAGCACAGTGTTCACCAATGAAGATGCTTGTTTTCTAAACCAACTGCTTTAGAAATGAATTGAAACTACTAATTTGTACATCTTCTTAGATTACACCAACTAGAAGTGTTTGAAGTTGCTGAACTAAACCTTCTTCGTAGGAAAGCAACTGATTCCTAGAACCAAACTAACTTATTTCACACAGTACAGTTTTTGGCAATGAAGATGTATGTTTTCTAAACAAACTGCTTTAGAAATGAAGAGAAACTACTAAGTTGTACCTTCGTAGATTACATTAACTGGAAAAGTTTGAACTTTCTGCACTAAACCGTCTTCGTAGGAAAGGAACTGATTCCTAGAACCGAACTTACTTATTTCACACAGTACAGTTTTCGCAATGAAGATGTATGTTTTCTAAACAAACTGCTGTAGAAATGAATTGAAACTAATCAGTTGTACATCTTCTTAGATTACACTAACCAGAAAAGATTGAACTTGCTGCACTAAACCTTCTTCGTAGGAAAGCAATTGATTCCTAAAACCAAAGTAGCTTATGTCACACAGTAGAGAGTTCGGCAATGAAGATGTTTGTTTTCTAAACAAACTACTTTAGCAATGAATCGAGACTAGGAAGTTGTACATCTTCTTAGACTACACAAACAAGGAAGGTTTGAAGTTGATGCACTAAACTTTCTTAGTAGGAAAGCAACTGATTCCTAGAACCAAACTAGCTTATTTCACACAGCCCAGTGTTCGCCAATGAAGATGTATGTTTTCTAAACCAACTGCTTTAGAAATGAAGCGAAACTACTAATTTGTACATCTTCTTAGATTACACTAACTAGAAATGTTTGAAGTTTCTGAACTGAACCTTCTTCATAGGAAAACAACAGATTCCTAGAACGGAACTACCTTATTTCACACAGTACAGTTTTCGGCAATGAAGATATTTGTTTTCTAAAGAAACGACTTTAGAAATGAAGTGGAACTAGTAAGTTGTACATCTTCTTAGATTACACTAACTAGAAATGTTTGAAGTGGCTGCACTAAACCTTCTTGGTAGGAAAGCAACTGATTCCTAGAACCGAACTAACTTATTTCACACAGTAAAGTTTTCGGCAATGAAGATGTATATTTTCTAAACAAAGTGCTTTAGAAATGAAGTGAAACTACTAAGTTGTACATCTTGTCAGATTGCACTAACTAGAAAAGTTTGAACTTGCTGCACTGAACCTTCTTCGTAGGAAAGCGACAGATTCCTAGAAACGAACCAGCTTATTTCACACAGTACAGTGTAGGGCAATGAAGATGTTTCTTTTCTAAACAAACTCCTTTAGAAATGAAGCGTCTTCGTATGAAAGGAACTGAATCCTAGAACCGAACTGGCTTATTTCACACAGTACAGTATTCGGCAATGATGATGTTTGTTTTCTAAACTAACTAATTTAGAAACAAGTAAGTTGTACATCTTGTTAGACTACACAAACAAGGAAGGATTGAAGTTGCTGCACTAAACTTTCTTCGTAGGAAAGCAACTGATTCCTAGAACAGAACTAGCTTATTTCACACAGTAAAGTGTTCGCAATGATGATGTTTGTTTTCTAAACAGAACACTTTAGAAATGAAGCAAACAATTAAGTTGTACATCTGGTTATACTACACAAACAAGGAAGGTTTGAAGTTGCTGCACTAAACAAACTACTTTAGAAATGATGCGAAACTAGTAAGTTGTACATCCTGTTAGACTAAACAAACAAGGAAGGTTTGAAGTTGCTGCACTAAAAATTCTTCGTAGGAAAGCAACTGATTCCGAGAACCAAAACTAGCTTATTTCACAGAGCACAGTGTTCGCCAATGAAGATGTATGTTTTCTAAACCAACTGCTTTAGAAATGAAGCGAAACTACCAATTTGTACATCTTCTTAGATTACACCAACTAGAAGTGTTTGAAGTTGCTGAACTAAACCTTCTTCGTAGGGGAAAGCAACTGATTCCTAGAACCGATCTAACTTATTTCACACAGTACAGTTTTTCGGCAATGAAGATGTATGTTTTCTCAACAAACTGCTTTAGAAATGAAGTGAAACTACTAAGTTGTTCATCTTCGTAGATTACATTAACTGGAAAAGTTTGACCTTTCTGCACTAAACCGTATTCGGAGGAAAGGAACTGATTCCTAGAACCGAACTAACTTATTTCACACAGTACAGTTTTCGCAATGAAGATATATGTTTTCTAAACAAACTGCTGTAGAAATGAATTGAAACTACTCAGTTGTACATCTTGTTAGATTACACTAACTAGAAAAGTTTGAACTTGCTGCACTAAACCTTCTTCGTAGGAAAGCAACTGATTCCTAACCAAACTAGCTTATTTCACACAGCAACAGATTCCTAGAAAAGAACTACCTTATTTGACACAGTACAGAGTTCAGCAATGAAGATGTATGTTTTCTAACCAACCGCTTTAGAAATGAAGCGAAACTAGTAAGTTGTGCATCTTATTAGACTTCACAAACAAGTAAGGTTTGAAGTTGCTGCACTAAACCTTCTTCGTAAAAAGCAACTGATTCCTAGAAATGAAGCGAAACAAGTAAGTTGTACATCTTCTTAGACTACACAAACAAGGAAGGTTTGAAGTTGCTGCAATAAACCTTCTTCGTAGGGAAAGCACCTTATTCCTAGAACCAAACTAGCTTATTTCACACAGCACAGTGTTCTCCAATGAAGATGTATGTTTTCTAAACCAACTGCTTTAGAAATGAAGCGAAACTACTAATTTGTACATCTTCTTAGATTACACTAACTGGAAATGTTTGATGTTGCTGCACTAAACCTTCTTCGGAGGAAAGCAACTGATTCCTAGAACCAAACTAGCTTATTTCACAGAGTACAGCGTTCGGCAATGAAGATGTTTGTTTTCTAAACTAACTACTTTAGAAATGAAGCGAAACTAGTAAGTTGTACATCTTCTTAGATTACACTAACTAGAAATGTTTGAAGTTGCTGCAATAAACCTTCTTCGTAGGAAAGCATCTGATTCCTATAACCGAACTACCTTATTTCACACAGTACAGTTTTCGGCAATGAAGATGTATGTTTTCTAAACAAACTGCTGTAGAAATGAAGTGAAACTACTAAGTTGTACATCTTGTTAGATTACACTAACTAGAAAAGTTTGAACTTGCTGCACTGAACCTTCTTCGTAGGAAAGCAACTGATTCCTAGAACCGAACTAGCTTATTTCACACACTACAGTGTTCGGCAATGAAGATGTTTGTTTTCTAAACTAACTACTTTAGAAATGAAGCGAAACTAGTAAGTTGTACATCTTGTTAGACTACACAAACAATGAAGGTTTGAAGTTGCTGCACTAAACCTTCTTCGTAGCAACGCAACTGATTCCTAGAACCAAACTAGCTTATTTCACACAGCACAGTGTTCGCCAATGAAGATGTATGTTTTCTAAACCAACTGCTTTAGAAATGAAGCGAAACTACTGATTTGTACATCTTCTTAGATTACACTAACTAGAAATGTTTTAAAGTTGCTGAAGTAAACCTTCTTCGTAGGGAAAGCAACTGATTCCTAGAACGGAACTACCTATTTTCACACAGTACAGTTTTTCGGCAATGAAGATGTATGTTTTTTCTAAACAAACTGATTTAGAAATGAAGTGAAACTAGTAAGTTGTACATCTCGGTAGATTACATTAACTGGAAAAGTTTGAACTTTCTGCATTAAACCTTCTTCGTAGGAACGGAACTGATTCCTAGAACTGAACTTACTTATTTCACACAATATAGTTTTCGGCAATGAAGATGTATGTTTTCTAAAAAAAGTGCTGTAGAAATGAAGTGAAACTACTAAGTTGTACATCTTGTTAGATTACACTAACCAGAAAAGTTTGAACTTGCTGCACTAAAACTTCTTCGTAAGAAAGCAACTGATTCCTAAAACAGAACTAGATTATTTCACACAGTAGAGAGTTCGGAAATGAAGGTGTTTGTTTTCTAAACAAACTTCTTTAGCAATGAAGCGAGACTACTAAGTTGTAGATCTTGTTAGACTACACAAACAAGGAAGGTTTGCAGTTGCTGCACTAAACCTTCTTCGTAGGAAAGCAACTGATTCCTAGAACGGAACTACCTATTTTCACACAGTACAGTTTTCGTCAATGAAGATGTATGTTATTTAACAAACTGCTTTAGAAATGAAGTGAAACTACTAAGTTGTACATCTTGGTAGATTACATTAACTGGAAAAGTTTGAACTTTCTGCACTAAACCGTCTTTGTAGGAAAGGAACTGATTCCTAGAACCGAACTAACTCATTTCACACAGTACAGTTTTAGGCAATGAAGATGTATGTTTTCTAAACAAACTGCTTTAGAAATGAAGTGAAACTAATAAGTTGTACATATTGTTAGATTACACTAACCAGAAAAGTTTGAACTTGCTGCACTGAACCTTCTTCGTAGGAAAGCAACTGATTCCTAGAACCGAACTAGCTTATTTCACACAGTACAGTTTTTTGGCAATGAAGATGTTTGTTTTTTAAACAAACTACTTTAGAAATGAAGCGAAACTAGTAAGTTGTAGATCTTGTTAGACTCCACAAACAAGGAAGGTTTGAGGTTGCTGCACTAAAGCTTCTTCTTAGGAAAGCAACTGATTCCTAGAACCGAACTACCTTATTTCAGACAGTACAGTTTTCGGCAATGAAGATGTATGTTTTCTAAACAAACTGGTGTAGACATGAAGCGAAACTCCTAATTTCTATATCTTCTTAGATTACACTAACTAGAAATGTTTGAAGTTGATGCACTAAACCTTCTTCGTAGGAAAGCAACTGATTCCTACAACCGAACTAACTTATTTCACACAGTACAGTTTTCGGCAATGAAGATGTATGTTTTCTAAACAAACTGCTTTAGAAATGAAGTGAAACTACTAAGTTGTACATCTAGGTAGATTACATTAACTGGAAAAGTTTGAACTTTTTGCATTAAACCGTCTTCGTAAAAAGGATCTGATACCTAGAACCGAAACTTACTTATTTCACACAGTACAGTTTCCGGCAATGAAGATGTATGTTTTCTAAACAAACTTCTGTAGAAATGAAGTGAAACTACTAATTTGTATATCTTGTTAGATTACACTAACTAGAAAAGTTTGAACTTGCTGCACTAAACCTTCTTCGTAGGAAAGCAACTGATTCCTAGAACACAACTAGCTTATTTCACACAGTAGAGAGTTCGGCAATGAAGGTGTTTGTTTTCTAAACAAACTACTTTAGAAATGAAGCGAAACTAGTAACTTGTACATCTTGTTAGACTACACAAACAAGGAAGCTTTGAAGTTGCTGCACTAAACTTTCTTCGTAGGAAAGCAACTGATTCCTTGAACCAAACTAGCTTATTTCACAAAGCACAGTGTTAGCCAATGAAGATGTATGTTTTCTACACCAACTGCTTTAGAAATGAAGCGAAACTACTAATTTGTACATCTTCTTAGATTACACTAACTAGAAATGTTTGAAGTTGCTGCACTAAACCTTCTTCGTAGGAAAGCAACTGAATCCTAGAACGGAACTACCTTCTTTCACACAGTACAGTTTTCAGCAATGAAGATGTATGTTTTCTAAACAAACTGCTTTAGAAATGAAGCGAAACTAGTAAGTTGTACATCTTGTTAGACTACACAAACAAGGAAGGTTTGAGGTTGCTGCACTAAACCTTCTTCTTAGAAAAGCAACTGATTCCTAGAACTGAACTACCTTATTTCACACAGTACAGTTTTTAAACAACCGCAATGAAAATGTATGTTTTCTAAACAAACTGCTTTAGAAATGAAGTCAAACTACTAAGTTTTACATCTTGTTAGATTGCACTAACTAGAAAATTTTGAACTTGCTGCACTAAACCTTCTTCGTGGGAAAGCAACTGATTCTTAGAACCTAACTAGCTTATTTCACACAGTACAGTGTTCTAGAAATGAAGATGTTTGTTTTCTAAACAAACTACTTTAGAAATGAAGCGAAACTAGTAAGTTTTACATCTTGTTAGACTACACAAACAAGGAAGGTTTGAGGTTGCTGCACTAAACCATCTTCTTAGGAAAGCAACTGATTCCTAGAACTGAACTAAACCTTATTTCACACAGTACAGTTTTCGGCAATGAAGATGTATATTTTCTAAACAAACTCCTTTAGAAATGAAAACAACCTCACTAATTTGTACATCTTCTTAGATTACACTAACTAGAAATGTTTGAAGTTGCTGCACTAAACCTTCTTCCTAGGAAAGCAAATGATTCCTAGAACCAAACTAACTTATTTCACACAGTACAGTTTTCTCCAATGAAGATGTATGTTTTCTAAACAAACTGCTTTAGAAATGAAGTGAAACTACTAATTTGTACATCTTGTTAGATTACACTAACTAGAAAAAGTTTGAACTTGCTGCACTAAACCTTCTTCGTAGGAAAAACAACTGATTCCTAGAACCGAACTAGCTTATTTCACACAGTACAGTGTTCGCAATGAAGATGTTTGTTTTCTAAACTAAACTACTTTAGAAATGAAGCTAAACTATTAATTTGTACATCTTGTTAGATTACACAAACTAGGAAGGTTTGAAGTTGCTGCACTAAACCTTCTTCGTAGGAAAGCAACTGATTCCTAGAAACAACTACCTTATTTCACACAGTACAGTTTTCCCAAATGAAGATGTTTGTTTTCTAAACAAACTGCTTTAGAAATGAAGTGAAACTACTAAGTTGTACATCTTGTTAGATTACACTAACTAGAAAGGTTTGAACTTGCTGCACTAAACCTTCTTCGTAGGGAAAGCAACTGATTCCTAGAACCGAACTAGCTTATTTCACACAGCACAGTGTTCGCAATGAAGATGTTTGTTTTCTAAACCAACTGCTTTAGAAATGAAGCGAAACTAGTAAGTTGTACATCTTCTTAGATTACACAAACTATGAATGTTTGAAGTTGCTGCACTAAACCTTCTTCGTAGGAAAGCAACTGATTCCTAGAACCAAACTAGCTTATTTCACACAGTACAGTTTTCGCCAATGAAGATGTATGTTTTCTAAACAAACTGCTTTAGAAATGAAGTGAAACTACTAAGTTGTACATCTTGGTAGATTACATTAACTGGAAAAGTTTGAACTTTCTGCACTAAACCTTCTTTGTAGGAAAGCAACTGATTCCTAGAACGGAATAACTTATTTCACACAGTACAGTTTTTCGCAATGAAGATGTATGTTTTCTAAACAAACTGCTTTAGAAATGAAGTGAAACTAATAAGTTGTACATCTTGTTAGATTACATTAACTGGAAAAGTTTGAACTTTCTGCACTAAACCTTCTTCGTAGGAAAGGAACTGATTCCTACAACTGAACTTAGCTTATTTCACACAGTATAGTTTTCGGTAATGAAGATGTTTGTTTTCTAAACAAACTGCTTTAGAAATGAAGTGAAACTACTAAGTTGTACATCTTGTTAGACTACACAAACAAGGAAGGTTTGAGGTTGCTGCACTAAACCTTCTTCTTAGGAAAGCAACTGATTCCTAAAACCAAACTAGCTTATTTCACACAGTACAGTGTTCGCCAATGAAGATGTATGTTTTCTAAACAAACTGCATTAGAAATGAAGCGAAACTACTAAGTTGTACATCTTGTTAGACTACACAAACAAGGAAGGTTTGAAGTTGCTGCACTAAACCTTTTTCGTAGGAAAGCAACTGATTCCTAGAACTAAACTACCTTATTTCACACAGTACAGTTTTCGCCAATGAAGATGTATGTTTTTTAAACAAACTGCTTTAGAAATGAAGTGAAACTACTAAGTTGTACATCTTTTAGATTACAATAACTAGAAATGTTTGAGGTTGCTGCACTAAACCTTCTTTGTTAGGAAAGGAACTGATTCCTAGAACCGAACTAACTTATTTCACACAGTACAGTTTTAGGCAATGAAGATGTATGTTTTCTAAACAAACTGCTTTAGAAATGAAGTGAAACTACTAAGTTGTACATCTTGTTAGATTACACTAACCAGAAAAGTTTGAACTTGCTGCACTGAACCTTCTTCGTAGGAAAGCAACTGATTCCTACAACCGAACTAGCTTATTTCACACAGTACAGTTTTTGTCAATGAAGATGTTTGTTTTGTAAACAAACTACTTTAGAAATGAAGCGAAACTAGTAAGTTGTAGATCTTGTTAGACTCCACAAACAAGGAAGGTTTGAGGTTGCTGCACTAAAGCTTCTTCTTAGGGAAAGCAACTGATTCCTAGAACCGAACTACCTTATTTCAGACAGTACAGTTTTAGCAATGAAGATGTATGTTTTCTAAACAAACTGGTGTAGACATGAAGCGAAACTCCTAATTTCTATATCTTCTTAGATTACACTAACTAGAAATGTTTGAAGTTGATGCACTAAACCTTCTTCGTAGGAAAGCAACTGATTCCTACAACCGAACTAACTTATTTCACACAGTACAGTTTTTGGCAATGAAGATGTATGTTTTCTAAACAAACTGCTTTAGAAATGAAGTGAAACTACTAAGTTGTACATCTAGGTAGATTACATTAACTGGAAAAGTTTGAACTTTTTGCATTAAACCGTCTTCGTAAGAAAGGAACTGATACCTAGAACCAAACTTACTTATTTCACACAGTACAGTTTTCGGCAATGAAGATGTATGTTTTCTAAACAAACTTCTGTAGAAATGAAGTGAAACTACTAATTTGTATATCTTGTTAGATTACACTAACTAGAAAAGTTTGAACTTGCTGCACTAAACCTTCTTCTTAGGAAAGCAACTGATTCCTAGAACACAACTAGCTCATTTCACACAGTAGAGAGTTCGGCAATGAAGGTGTTTGTTTTCTAAACAAACTACTTTAGAAATGAAGTGAAACTAGTAACTTGTACATCTTGTTAGACTACACAAACAAAAAGCTTTGAAGTTGCTGCACTAAACTTTCTTCGTAGGAAAGCAACTGATTCCTTGAACCAAACTAGCTTATTTCACAAAGTACAGTGTTAGCCAATGAAGATGTATGTTTTCTACACCAACTGCTTTAGAAATGAAGCGAAACTACTAATTTGTACATCTTCTTAGATTACACTAACTAGAAATGTTTGAAGTTGCTGCACTAAACCTTCTTCGTAGGAAAGCAACTGAATCCTAGAACGGAACTACCTTCTTTCACACAGTACAGTTTTCAGCAATGAAGATGTATGTTTTCTAAACAAACTGCTTTAGAAATGAAGCGAAACTAGTAAGTTGTACATCTTGTTAGACTACACAAACAAGGAAGGTTTGAGGTTGCTGCACTAAACCTTCTTCTTAGAAAAGCAACTGATTCCTAGAACTGAACTACCTTATTTCACACAGTACAGTTTTCGGCAATGAAAATGTATGTTTTCTAAACAAACTGCTTTAGTAATGAAGTCAAACTACTAAGTTTTACATCTTGTTAGATTGCACTAACTAGAAAATTTTGAACTTGCTGCACTGAACCTTCTTCGTGGGAAAGCAACTGATTCTTAGAACCTAACTAGCTTATTTCACACAGTACAGTGTTCGGCAATGAAGATGTTTGTTTTCTAAACAAACTACTTTAGAAATGAAGCGAAACTAGTAAGTTTTACATCTTGTTAGACTACACAAACAAGGAAGGTTTGAGGTTGCTGCACTAAACCATCTTCTTAGGAAAGCAACTGATTCCTAGAACTGAACTACCTTATTTCACACAGTACAGTTTTCGGCAATGAAGATGTATATTTTCTAAACAAACTCCTTTAGAAATGAGGCGAACCTCATAATTTGTACATCTTCTTAGATTACACTAACTAGAAATGTTTGAAGTTGCTGCACTAAACCTTCTTCCTAGGAAAGCAAATGATTCCTAGAACCGAACTAACTTATTTCACACAGTACAGTTTTCGGCAATGAAGATGTATGTTTTCTAAACAAACTGCTTTAGAAATGAAGTGAAACTAGTAAGTTGTATATCTTGTTAGATTACACTAACTAGAAAAGTTTGAACTTGATGCACTAAACCTTCTTCGTAGGAAAAACAACTGATTCCTAGAACCGAACTACCTTATTTCACACAGTGCAGTGTTCGGCAATGAAGATGTATGTTTTCTAAACAAACTGCTTAGAAATGAAGCTAAACTATTAATTTGTACATCTTGTTAGACTACACAAACTAGGAAGGTTTGAAGTTGCTGCACTAAACCTTCTTCGTAGGAAAGCAACTGATTCCTAGAACCGAACTAGCTTATTTCACACAGTACAATGTTCCCAATGAACATGTTTGTTTTCTAAACAAACTACTTTAGAAATGAAGCAAAACTAGTAAGTTGTACATCTTGTTAGACTACACAAACAAGGAAGGTTTGATGTTGCTGCACTAAACCTTCTTCGTAGGAAAGCAACTGATTCCTAGATTTAAACTAGCTTATTTCACACAGCACAGTGTTCGCCAATTAAGATGTATGTTTTCTAAACCAACTGCTTTAGAAATGAAGCGAAAACTACTAATTTGTATATCTTCTTAGATTACACTAACTAGAAATGTTTGAAGTTGCTGAACTAAACCTTCTTCTTCGTAGGAAAGCAACTGATTCCTAGAACCAAACTACCTTATTTCACACAGTACAGTTTTCGTCAATGAAGATGTATGTTTTCTAAACAAACTGCTTTAGAAATGAAGTGAAACTACTAAGTTGTACATCTTGTTAGATTACATTAACTGGAAAAGTTTGAACTTGCTGCACTAAACCTTCTTTGTAGGAAAGCAACTGATTCCTAGAACCAAACTAGCTTATTTCACACAGTACAGTTTTCGCCAATGAAGATGTATGTTTTCTAAACAAACTGCTTTAGAAATGAAGTGAAACTAATAAGTTGTACATCTTGTTAGATTACACTAACCAGAAAAGTTTGAACTTGCTGCACTGAACCTTCTTCGTAGGAAAGCAACTGATTCCTACAACCGAGCAAGCTTATTTCACACAGTGCAGTGTTCGGTAATGAAGATGTTTGTTTTCTAAACAAACTACTTTAGAAATGAAGCGAATCTAGTAAGTTGTAGATCTTGTTAGACTACACAAACAAGGAAGGTTTGAGGTTGCTGCACTAAACCTTCTTCTTAGGAAAGCAACTGATTCCTAGAACCAAACTAGCTTATTTCACACAGCACAGTGTTTAGCAATGAAGATGTATGTTTTCTAAACAAACTGCATTAGAAATGAAGTGAAACTACTAAGTTGTACATCTTGTTAGACTACACAAACAAGGAAGGTTTGAAGTTGCTGCACTAAACCTTTTTCGTAGGAAAGCAACTGATTCCTAGAACTAAACTAGCTTATTTCACACAGCACAGTATTCGCCAATTAAGATGTATGTTTTCTAAACCAACTGCTTTAGAAATGAAGCAAAACTACAAATTTGTACATCTTTTTAGATTACAATAACTAGAAATGTTTGAGGTTGCTGCACTATACCTTCTTCTTAGGAAAGCAACTGATTCCTAGAACGGAACTACCTTATTTCACACAGTACAGTTTTTAACAAATGAAGATGTATGTTTTCTAAACAAACTGCTTTAGAAATGAAGTGAAACTACTAAGTTGTACATCTTGTTAGATTACACTAACCAGAAAAGTTTGAACTTGCTGCACTGAACCTTCTTCGTAGGAAAGCAACTGATTCCTAGAACCGAACAAGCTTATTTCACACAGTGCAGTGTTTAGTAATGAAGATGTTTGTTTTGTAAACAAACTACTTTAGAAATGAAGTGAAACTAGTAAGTAGTAGATCTTGTTAGACTCCACAAACAAGGAAGGTTTGAGGTTGCTGCACTAAACCTTCTTCTTAGGAAAGCAACTGATTCCTAGAACCGAACTACCTTATTTCAGACAGTACAGTTTTCGGCAATGAAGATGTATGTTTTCTAAACAAACTGGTGTAGACATGAAGCGAAACTCCTAATTTCTATATCTTCTTAGATTACACTAACTAGAAATGTTTGAAGTTGATGCACTAAACCTTCTTCGTAGGAAAGCAACTGATTCATACAACCGAACTAACTTATTTCACACAGTACAGTTTTCGGCAATGAAGATGTATGTTTTCTAAACAAACTGCTTTAGAAATGAAGTGAAACTACTAAGTTGTACATCTAGGTAGATTACATTAACTGGAAAAGTTTGAACTTTTTGCATTAAACCGTCTTCGTAAGAAAGGAACTGATTCCTAAAACCAAAATAGCTTATTTCACACAGCACAGTATTCGCCAATGAAGATGTATGTTTTCTAAACCAACTGCTTTAGAAATGAAGCGAAACTACTAATTTGTACATCTTCTTAGATTACACTAACTAGAAATGTTTGAAGTTGCTGCACTAAACCTTCTTCTTAAGAAAGCAACTGATTCCTAGAACCAACTACCTTATTTCACACAGTACAGTTTTCGGCAATGAAGATTTATGTTTTCTAAAGAAACTGCTTTAGAAATGAAGTGAAACGACTAAGTTGTACATCTTGTTAGATTACACTAACCACAAAAGTTTGAACTTGCTGCACTGAACCTTCTTCGTAGGAAAGCAACTGATTCCTAGAACCGAACTAGCTTATTTCACACAGTACAGTATTCGGCAATGACGATGTTTGTTTTCTAACCAAACTGCTTTAGAACTGAAGCGAAACTACTAATTTGTACATATTCTTAGATTACACCAACTGGAAATGTTTGAAGTTGCTGCACTAAACTTTCTTCATAGGAAAGCAACTGATTCCTAGAACGGAACTACCTTATTTCACACAGCACAGTGTTCACCAATGAAGATGTATGTTTTCTAAACCAAATGCTTTATAAACGAAGCAAAACTATTAATTTGTACATCTTCTTAGATTACAATAACTAGAAATGTTTGAAGTTGCTGCACAAAACCTTCTTCGTAGGAAAGCAACTGATTCCTACAAGCGAACTACCTTTTTTCACACAGTACAGTTTTCGGCAATGAAGATGTATGTTTTCTAAACAAACTGCTTTAGAAATGAAGTGAAACTACTAAGTTGTACATCTTGGTAGAATACATTATCTGGAAAAGTTTGAACTTTCTGCAGTAAACCGTCTTGGTAGGAAAGAAACTAATTCCTAGAACCGAACTAACTTATTTCACACAGTACAGTTTTCGGCAATGAAGATGTATGTTTTCTAAACAAACTGGTATAGAAATGAATTGAAACTACTAAGTTGTACATCTTGTTAGACTACACAAACTAGGAAGGGTTGACGTTTCTGCAATAAACCTTCTTCGTAGGAAAGCAACTGATTCCTAGAACCAAACTAGCTTAATTCACACAGCACAGTGTTCGCCAATGAAGATGTATGTTTTCTAAACCAACTGCTTTAGAAATGAAGCGAAATTACTAATTTGTATATCTTCTTAGATTACACTAACTAGAAATGTTTGAAGTTGCTGCACTAAACCTTCTTCGTAGGAAAGCAACTGATTCCTCGAACGGAACTACCTTATTTCACACAGTACAGTTTTTGGCAATGAAGATGTATGTTTTCTAAACAAACTGCTTTAGAAATGAAGTGAAACTACTAAGTTGTACATCTTGGTAGATTAGATTAACTGGAAAAGTATGAACTTTTTACACTAAACCGTCTTGGTAGGAAAGAAAAGGATTCCTAGAACGGAACTACCTTATTTCATACAGTACAGTTTTCGGCAATGAAGATATATGTTTTCTAAACAAACTGCTGTAGAAATGAATTGAAACTACTACGTTGTACATGTTGTTAGACTACACAAACAAGGAAGGTTTGAAGTTGCTGCACTAAACCTTCGTAGGAAAGCCACTGATACCTAGAACCGAACTAGCTTATTTCACACAGTACAGTGTATGGAAATGAAAATGTTTGTTTTCTAAACAAACTACTTTAGAAATGAAGCGAAACTAGTAAGTTGTACATCGTGTTAGACTACACAAACAAGGAAGGTTTGAAGTTGCTGCACTAAACTTTCTTCGTAGGAATGCAACTGATTCCTAGAACCAAACTAGCTTATTTCACACAGCACAGTGTTCGCCAATGAAGATGTATGTTTTCTAAACCAACTGCTTTAGAAATGAAGCGAAATTACTAATTTGTATATCTTCTTAAATTACACTAACTAGAAATGTTTGAAGTTGCTGCACTAAACCTTCTTCGTAGGAAAGCAACTGATTCCTAGAACGGAGCTAACTTATTTCACACAGTACAGTTTTCGGCAATGAAGATGTCTGTTTTCTAAACAAACTGCTTTAGAAATGAAGTGAAACTACTAAGTTGTACATCTTGTTAGATTACACTAAAAAGAAAAGTTTGAAGTTGCTGCACTGAACCTTCTTCGTAGGAAAGCAACTGATTCCTAGAACAAAACTACCTTATTTCACACAGTACAGTTTTCGGCAATGAAGATGTATGTTTTCTAAACAAACTGCTTTAGAAATGAACTGAAACTTCTATGTTGTACATCTTGTTAGATTACATTAACTAGAAAAGTTTGAACTTGCTGCACTAAACTTTCTTCGTAGGAAAGCAACTGATTCCGAGAACCAAACTAGCTTATTTCATACAGTACAGTGTTCGGCAATGAAGATGTTTGTTTTCTAAACAAACTACTTTTGAAATGAAGCGAAATTAGTAAGTTGTACATCTTGTTAGACTACACAAACAGGGAAGGTTTGAAGTTGCTGCACTAAACCTTCTTTGTAGGAAAGCAACTGATTCCTAGAACCGAACTAGCTTATTTCACACAGTACAGTGTCCAGCAATGAAGATGTTTGTTTTCTAAACAAACTACTTTAGAAATGAAGTGAAACTAGTACGTTGTACATCTTGTTAGACTACACAAACAAGGAAGGTTTGAAGTTGCTGCACTAAACTTTCTTCGTAGGAAAGCAACTGATTCCTAGAACCAAACTAGCTTATTTCACACAGCACAGTGTTCGCCAATGAAGATGTATGTTTTCTAAACCAACTGCTTTGGAAATGAAGGGAAACTCCTAATTTGTACATCTTCTTAGATTACACTAACTAGAAATGTTTGAAGTTGCTGCACTAAACCTTCTTCGTAGGAAAGCAACTGATTCCTAGAACGGAACTACCTTATTTCACACAGTGCAGTTTTCGGCAATGAAGATGTATGTTTTCTAAACAAACTGCTTTAGAAATGAAATGAAACTACTAAGTTGTACATGTTATTAGATTACACTAAGTAGAAAAGTTTGAACTTGCTGCACTGAATTTTGTCGTAGGAAAGCAACTGATTCCTAGAACCGAACTAGCTCATTTCACACAGTACAGTGTTTGGCAATGAAGATGTTTGTTTTCTAAACAAACTACTTTAGAAATGAAGAGAAACTAGAAAGTTGTACATCTTGTTAGACTAAACAAACAAGGAAGTTTTGAAGTTGCTGCACTAAACCGTCTTCTTAGGAAAGCAACTGATTCCTAGAACCAAACTAGCTTATTTCACACAGTGCTGTTTTCGTCAATGAAGATGTATGTCATCTAAACAAACTGCTTTACAAATGAAGTGAAACTACTAAGTTGTACATGTTGGTAGATTACATTAACTGGAAAAGTTTGAACTTTCTGCACTAAACCGTCTTTGTAGGAAAGGAACTGATTCCCAGAACCGAACTAACTTATTTCACACAGTGCAGTTTTCAGAAATGAAGATGTATGTTTTCTAAACAAACTGCTGTAGAAATGAATTGAAACTACTAAGTTGTACATCTTGTTAGACTACACAAACAAGGAAGGTTTGAAGTTGGTGCACTAAACCTTCTTCGTAGGAAAGCAACTGATTCCTAGAACCAAACTAGCTTATTTCACACAGCACAGTGTTCACCAATGAAGATGTATGTTTTCTAAACCAACTGCTTTAGAAATAAAGCGAAACTACTAATTTGTACATCTTCTTAGATTACACTAAAAAGAAATGTTTGAAGTTGCTGATCTAAACCTTCTTCGTAGGAAAGAAACTGATTCCTTGAACGGAACTACCTATTTTCACACAGTACAGTTTTCGGCAATGAAGATGTATGTTTTCTAAACAAACTGCTTTAGAAATGAAGTGAAACTACTAAGTTGTACATCTTGGTAGATTACATTAACTAGAAAAGTTTGAACTTTCTGCATTAAACCGTCTTCGTAGGAAAGGAACTGATTCCTAGAACCGAACATACTTATTTCACACAGTACAGATTTCGGCAATGAAGATGTATGTTTTCTAATCCAACTGCTTTAGAAATGAAGCGAAACTACTAATTTGTACATCTTCTTAGATTACACTAACTAGAAATGTTTGAAGTTGCTGCACTAAACCTTCTTCGTAGGAAAGCAACTGATTCCTAGAACGGAACTACCCTATTTCACACAGTACAGTTTTCGGCAATGAAGATGTATGTTTTCTAAACAAACTGCTTTAGAAATGAAGTGAAACTACTAAGTTGTACATCTTGTTAGCTTACACTGACTAGAAACGTTTGAACTTGTTGCACTAAACCTTCTTCGTAGGAAAGCAACTGATTCCTAGAACTGAACTAGCTTATTTCACACAGTAGTGTTCGGCAATGAAGATTTTTGTTTTCTAAACAAACTACTTTAGAAATGAAGCGAAACTAGTAAGTTGTACATCTTGTTAGAATACACAAACAAGGAATGTTTGAGGTTGCTGCACTAACCTTCTTCTTAGTAAAGCAACTGATACCTAGAACCGAACTACCTTATTTCACACAGTACAGTTTTCCGCAATGAAGATGTATGTTTTCGAAACAAACTGCTTTAGAAATGAAGCGAAACTCCTAATTTGTACAACTTCTTAGATTACACTAGCTAGAAATGTTTGAAGTTGCTGCACTAAACCTTCGTCGTAGGAAAGCAACTGATTCCTAGAACCGAACTAACATTTCACACGGTACAGTTTTCGGCAATGAAGATGTATGTTTTCTAAACAAACTGCTTTAGAAATGAAGTGAAACTACTAAGTTGTACATCTTGTTAGATTACACTAACTAGAAAAGTTTGAACTTGCTGCACTGAACCTTCTTCGTAGGAAAGCAACTGATGCCTATAACCGAACTAGCTTATTTCACACAGTACAGTGTTCGTCAATGAAGGGGTTTGTTTTCTAAACAAACTACTTTAGAAATGAAGAGAAACTACAAAGTAGTACATCTTGTTAGACTACACGAACAAGGAAGGTTTGAAGTTGCTGCACTAAACCTTCTTCTTAGGAAAGCAACTGATTCCTAGAACCAAACTAGCTTATTTCACACAGCACAGTGTTCGCCAATGAAGATGTATGTTTTCTACACCAACTGCTTTATAACTGAAGCGAAACTACTAATTTGTATATCTTCTTAGATTACACTAACTAGAAATGTTTGAAGTTGCTGAACTAAACCTTCATCGTTGGAAAGCAACTGATTCCTACAACGGAACTACCTATTTTCACACAGTACAGTTTTCGGAAATGAAGATGTATGTTATATAAACAAACTGCTTTAGGAATGAAGTGAAACTACTAAGTTGTACATCTTGGTAGATTAAATTAACTGGAAAAGTTTGAATTTTCTGCATTAAACCGTCTTCGTAGGAAAGGAACTGATTCCTAGAACCGAACTTACTTATTTCACACAGTACAGTTTTCGGCAATGAAGATGTATGTTTTCTAAACAAACTGCTGTAGAAATGAAGTGAAACTACTAAGTTGTACATCTTGTTAGATTACACTAACTAGAAAAGTTTGAACTTGCTGCACTAAACCTTCTTCGTAACAAAGCAACTGATTCCTAAAACAGAACTAGCTTATTTCACACAGTAGAGAGTTCGGCAATGAAGGTGTTTGTTTTCTAAACAAACTGCTTTAGAAATGAAGCGAAACTAGTAAGTTGTACATCTTGTTAGACTACACAAAGAAGGAAGGTTTGAAGTTGCTGCACTAAACTTTCTTCGTAGGAAAGCAACTGATTCCTAGAACGAAACTAGCTTATTTCACACAGCACAGTGTTCGCCAATGAAGATGTATGTTTTCTAAACCAAGTGCTTTAGAAATGAAGCGAAACTACTAATTTGTACATCTTCTTAGAATACACTAACTAGAAATGTTTGAAGTTGCTGCACTAAACCTTCTTCGTAGGAAAGCAACTGATTCCTAGAAGGGAACTATCTTATTTCACACAGTACAGTTTTCGGCAATGAAGATGTATGTTTTCTAAACAAACTGCTTTAAAAATGAAGTAAAACTACTAAGTTGTATATCTTGTTAGATTACACTAACTAGAAAAGTTTCAACTTGCTGCACTAAACCTTCTTCGTAGGAAAGCAACTGATTCCTACAACCGAACTAGCTTAATTCACACAGTACAGTTTTCGTCAATGAATATGTATGTTATCTAAACAAACTGCTTTAGAAATGAAGTGAAACTACTAAGTTGTACATCTTGGTAGATTACATTAAATGGAAAAGTTTGAACTTTCTGCACTAAACCGTCTTTGTAGGAAAGGAACTGATTCCTAGAACTGAACTAACTTATTTCACACAGTACAGTTTTCGGCAATGAAGATGTATGTTTTCTAAAAAATGTGCTGTTGAAATGAATTGAAAATACTAAGTTGTACATCTTGTTAGACTACACAAACAAGGAAGGTTTGAGGTTGCTGCACTAAACCTTCTTCCTAAGAAAGCAACTGATTCCTGGAACTGAACTACCTTATTTCACACAGTACAGTTTTCGGCAATGAAGATGTATGTTTTGTAAACAAACTGCTTTAGAAATTAAGCGAAACTCCTAATTTGTACATCTTCTTGGATTACACTAACTAGAAATGTTTGAAGTTGCTGCACTAAACCTTCTTCGTAGGAAAGCAACTGATTCCTAGAACCAAACTAGCTTATTTCACACAGCACAGTGTTCGCCAATGAAGATCTATGTTTTCTAAACCAACTGCTTTAGAAATGAAGCGAAACTACTAATTTGTACAACTTCTTAGATTACACTAACTAGAAATGTTTGAAGTTGCTGAACTAAACCTTCTTCGTAGGAAAGCAACTGATTCCTAGAACGGAACTACCTATTTTCACACAGTACAGTTTTCGGCAATGAAGATGTATATTTTCTAAACAAACTGCTGTAGAAATGAAGTGAAACTACTAAGTTGTACATCTTGTTAGATTACACTAACTAGAAAAGATTGAACTTGCTGCACTGAACCTTCTTCGTAGGAAAGCAACTGATTCCTAGAACCGAACTAGCTTATTTCACACAGTACAGTGTTCGGCAATGAGGATGTTTGTTTTCTAAACTAACTACTTTAGAAATCAAGCGAAACTAGTAAGTTGTACATCTTGTTAGACTACACGAACAAGGAAGGTCTGAAGTTGCTGCACTAAACCTTCTTCTTAGGAAAGCAACTGATTCCTAGAACCGAACTACCTTATTTCACACAGTAGAGTTTTCATCAATGAAGATGTATGTTTTCTAAAGAAACTGCTTTAGAAATGAAGTGAATCTGCTAAGTTGTACATCTTGTTAGATTACACTAACTAGAAAAGTTTGAACTTGCTGCACTGAACCTTCTTCCTAGGAAAGCAACTGATTCCTAAAACCGAACTAGCTTATTTCACACAGTACAGTGTTCAGCAATGAAGATGTTTGTTTCCTAAATTAACTGCTTTAGAAATGAAACGAAACTACTAATTAGTACATCTTGTTAGATTACAATAACTAGAAAAGTTTGAACTTGCTGCACTGAACCTTCTTCGTACGAAAGCAACTGATTCCAAGAGCCGAACTAGCTTATTTCACACAGTACAGTGTTCGGCAATGAAGATGTTTGTATTCTAAACGAACTATTGTAGAAATGAACTGAAACTAGTAAGTTGTACATCTTGTTAGACTACACAAACAAGGAAGGTTTGAAGTTGCTGAACTAAACGTTCTTCGTAGGAAAGCAACAGATTCCTAGACGGAACTACATTATTTCACACAGTACAGTTTTCGGCAATGAAGATGTATGTTATCTCAACAAACTGCTTTAGAAATGAAGTGAAACTACTAAGTTGTACATCTTGTTAGATTACACTAACTAGAAAACTTTGAACTTGCTGCACTGAACCTTCTTCGTAGGAAAGCAACAGATTCCTAAAACAGAACTACCTTATTTCACACAGTAGAGAGTTCGGCAATGAAGGTGTTTGTTTTCTAAACAAACTACTTTAGAAATGAAATGAAACTAGTAAGTTGTACGTCTTGTTAGACTACACAAACAAGGAAGGTTTGAAGTTGCTGCACTAAACTTTCTTCGTAGGAAAGCAACTGATTCCTAGAACCAAACTACCTTATTTCACACAGCACAGTGTTCGCCAATGAAGATGTATGTTTTCTAAACCAACTGCTTTAGAAATGAAGCGAAACTACTAATTTGTATATCTTCTTAGGTTACACTAACTAGAAATGTTTGACGTTGCTGCACTAAACCTTCTTCGTAGGAAAGCAACTGATTCCTAGAACGGAACTACCTTATTTCACACAGTACAGTTTTCGGCAATGAAGATGTATGTTATCTAAACAAACTGCTTGAGAAATGAAGTGAAACTACTAAGTTGTACATCTTGTTAGATTACACTAACTAGAAAAGTTTGAACTAGCTGCAATGAACGTTCTGCGTAGGAAAGCAACTGATTCCTAGAAACAAACTAGCTCATTTCACACAGTACAGTGTTCGGCAATGAAGATGTTTGTTTTCTAAACTAACTACTTTAGAAATGAAGCGAAACTAGTAAGTTGTACATCTTCTTAGACTACACAAACAAGGAAAGTTTATAGTTGCTGCAATAAACCTTCTTGGTAGCAACGCAACTGATTCCTAGAACCAAACTAGCTTATTTCACACAGCACATTGTTCGCCAATGAAGATGTATGTTTTCTAAACCAACTGCTTTAGAAATGAAGTGAAACTACTAATTTGTACATCTTCTTAGATTACACTAACTAGAAATGTTTCAAGTTGCTGCACTAAACCTTCTTCGTAGGAAAGCAACTGATTCCTAGAACGGGACTACCTATTTTCACACAGTACAGTTTTCGGCAATGAAGATGTATGTTTTCTAAACAAACTGCTTTAGAAATGAAGTGAAACTACTAAGTTGTACATCTTGGGAGATTACATTAACTCGAAAAGTTTGAACTTTCTGCACTAAACCGTCTTTGTAGGAAAGGAACTGATTCCTAGAACTGAACTAACTTATTTCACACAATACAGTTTTCGGCAATGAAGATGTGTGTTTTCTGAACAAACTGCTGTAGAAATGAATTGAAACTACTAAGTTGTACATCTTGTTAGACTACACAAACAAGGAAGGTTTGAAGTTGCTGCACTAAACCTTCTTCGTAGGAAAGCAACTGATTCCGAGAACCAAACTAGCTTATTTCACAAAGCACAGTGTTCGCCAATGAAGATGTATGTTTTCTAAACCAACTGCTTGAGAAATGAAGCGAAACTACTAATTTGTATATCTTCTGAGATTACATTAACTGGAAATGTTTGAAGTTGCTGCACTGAACCTTCTTCGTAGGAAAGCAACTGATTCCTAGAACCGAACTAGCTTATTTCACCCAGTACAGTGTTCGAAATGAAGATATTTGTTTTCTAAACTAACTACTTTAGAAATGAAGCGAAACTAGTAAGTTGTACATCTTGTTAGATTACACTAACTAGAAAAGTTTGAACTTGCAGCATTAAACCTTCTTCGTAGGAAAGCAACTGATTACTAGAACAGAACTAGCTTATTTCACACAGTACAGAGTTCGGCAATGAAGGGTTTTTTTTTTTTTTGTAAACAAACTACTTAGGAAATGAAGAGAAACTAGTAACTTGTACATCTTGTTAGACTACACAAACAAGGAAGGTTTGAAGTTGCTGCACTAAACCTTCTTCGTAGGAAAGCAACTGATTCCTAGAACAAAACTAGCTTATTTCACACAGTACAGTGTTCGTAAATGAAGATGTATGTTTTCTACACCAACTGCTTTAGAAATGAACTGAAACTACTAATTTGTACATCTTCTTAGATTACACTAACTAGAAATGTTTGAAGTTGCTGAACTAAACCTTCTTCGTAGGAAAGCAACTGATTCCTAGAACGGAACTACCTATTTTCACACAGTACCGTTTTCGGCAATGAAGATGTATGTTTTCTAAACAAACTGCTTTAGAAATGAAGTGAAACTACTAAGTTGTACATCTTCGTAGATTACATTAACTGGCAAAGTTTGAACTTTCTGCATTAAACCGTCTTCGTAGGAAAGGCACTGATTCCTAGAACCGAACTTACTTATTTCACACAGTACAGTTTTCGGCAATGAAGATGTATGTTTTCTAAACAAACTGCTGTAGAAATGAAGTGAAACTACTAAGTTGTACATCTTGTTAGATTACACTAACTAGAAAAGTTTGAACTTGCTGCACTAAATCTTCTTCGTAAGAAAGCAACTGATTCCTAAAACAGAACTAGCTTATTGCACACAGTAGAGAGTTCGGCAATGAAGATGTATGTTTTCTAAAGAAACTACTTTAGAAATGAAGTGAAAATAGTAAGTTGTACATCTTGTTAGACTACACAAACAAGGAAGGTTTGAAGTTGCTGCACTAAACTTTCTTCGTAGGAAAGCAACTGATTCCTAGAACCAAAGTAGCTTATTTCACACAGCACAGTGTTCGCCAATGAAGATGTATGTTTTCTAAACCAACTGCATTAGAAATGAAGCGAAACTACTAATTTGTACATCTTCTTAGATTACACTAACTAGAAATGTTTGAAGTTGCTGCACTAAACCTTCTTCGTAGGAAAGCAACTGATTCCTAGAACCGAACTACCTTATTTCACACAGTACAGTTTTCGGCAATAAAGATGTATGTTATCTAAACAAACTGCTTTAGAAATGAAGTGAAACTACTAAGTTGTACATCTTGGTAGATTACATTAACTGGAAAAGTTTGAACTTTCTGCACTAAACCGTCTTTGTAGGAAAGGAACTGATTCCTAGAACCGAACTAACTTATTTCAGACAGTACAGTTTTCGGCAATGAAGATTTTTTTTTTCTAAACAAACTGCTGTAGAAATGAATTGAAACTACTAAGCTGTACATCTTGTTAGATTACACTAACTAGAAAAGTTTGAACTTGCTGCACTAAACCTTCTTCGTAGGAAAGCAACTGATTCCTAGAACAGAACTAGCTTATTTCCCAGTGTACAGAGTTCGGCAATGAAGGGGTTTGTTTTCTAAACAAACTACTTTAGAAATGAAGAGAAACTAGTAAGTTGTACACATTGTTAGACTACACAAACAAGGAAGGTTTGAAGTTGCTGCACTCAACCTTGTTCGTAGGAAAGCAACTTGTTCCTAGAACCAAACTAGCTTATTTCACACAGCACAGTGTTCGCCAATGAAGATGTAGGTTTTCTAAAAAACTCCTTTAGAAATGAAGCGAAACTACTAATTTGTACATCTTCTTAGATTACATAACTAGAAATGTTTGAAGTTGCTGAACTAAACCTTCTTCGTAGGAAAGCAACTGATTCCTAGAACGGAACTACCTATTTTCACACAGTACAGTTTTCGGCAATGAAGATGTATGTTTTCTAAACAAACTGCTTTAGAAATGAAGCGAAACTACTAATTTGTACATCTTGGTAGATTACATTAACTGGAAAAGTTTGAACTTTATGCATTAAACCGTCTTCGTAGGAAAGGAACTGATTCCTAGAACCGAACTTACTTATTTCACACAGAACAGTTTTCGGCAATGAAGATGTATGTTTTCTAAACAAACTGCTGTAGAAATGAATTGAAACTACTAAGTTGTACATCTTGTTAGACTACACAAACAAGGAAGGTTTGAGGTTGGTCCACTAAACTTTCTTCGTAAGAAAGCAACTGAATCCTAAAACAGAACTAGCTTATTCCACACATTGGAGAGCTCGGCAATGAAGGTGTTTGTTTTCTAAAGAAACTACTTTAGAAATGAAGCGAAACTAGTAAGTTGTACATGTTGTTAGACTACACAAACACGGAAGGTTTGAAGTTGCTGCACTAAACCTTCTTCGTTGGAAAGCAACTGATTCCTAGAATGGAACTACCTTATTTCACACAGTACAGTTTTCGGCAATGAATATGTATGTTTTCTAAAAAAACTGCTTTAGAAATGAAGTGAAACTACTAAGTTGTACATCTTGTTAGATTACACTAACTAGAAAAGTTTGAACTTGCTGCACTGAACCTTCTTTGTAGGAAAGCAACTGATTCCTAGAACCTAACTAGCTTATTTCACACAGTATAGTTTTCGGCAATGAAGATGTTTGTTTTCTAAACTAACTACTTTAGAAGTGAAGCGAAACAAGTGAGTTGTACATCTTGTCAGACTACACAAACAAGGAAGGTTTGAAGTTGCTGCACTAAACCTTCTTCGTAGGGAAACGCAACTGATTCCTAGAACCAAACTAGCTTATTTCACACAGTACAGTTTTCACAATGAAGATGTATGTTTTCTAAACAAACTGCTTTAGAAATGAAGTGAAACTACTAAGTTGTACATCTTTAGATTATGAAGAAAGCAACTAATTCCTAAAACAGAACTAGCTTATTTCACACAGTACTTGTATGTTTTCTAAACAAACTGCTTTAGAAATGAAGCGAAACTACTAATTTGTACATCTTCTTTGATTAAACTTTCTTCACTAAACTAGAAATGTTTGAAGATGTATGTTTTCTAAACCAACTGTTGCTGAAATAAACTACTAATTTGTACATCTTCTTAGATTACACTAACTAGAAATGTTTGAAGTTGCTGAACTAAACCTTCTTCGTAGGAAAGGAACTGATTCCCAGAACGGAACTACCTATTTTCACACAGTACCGTTTTCGACAATGAAGATGTGTGTTTTCTAAACAAACTGCTTTAGAAATGAAGTGAATCCACTAAGTTGTACATCTTGGTAGATTACATTAACTGGAAAAGTTTGAACTTTCTGCACTAAACCGTCTTTGTAGGAAAGGAACTGATTCCTAGAACCGAAATAACTTATTTCACACAGAACAGTTTTTGGCAATGAAGATGTAAGTTTTCTAAACAAACTGCTGTAGAAATGAATTGAAACTACTAAGTTGTACACTTTGTTAGGCTACACAAACAAGGAAGGTTTGAAGTTGCTGCACTAAACCTTCTTCGTAGCAACGCAACTGATTCCTAGAGCCAAACTAGCTTATTTCACACAGCACAGTGTTCGGCAATGAAGATGTATGTTTTCTAAACCAACTGCTTTAGAAATGAAGCGAAACTACTAATTTGTACATCTCCTGAAGATGATTAAACACTAACTAGAAATGTTTGTACATCTTGCTGCACTAAACCTAAACCTATTCGTAGGAAAGCAACTGATTCCTAGAACGGAACTACCTTATTCCACACAGTACAGTTTTTGGCAATGAAGATGTATGTTTTCTAAACAAACTGTTTTAGAAATGAAGTGAAACTACTAAGTTGTACATCTTGTTAGTTTCCACTAGCTAGAAAAGTTTGAACTTGCTGCACTGAACTTTCTTCGTAGGAAAGCAACTGATTCCTAGAACCGAACTAGCTTATTTCACACAGTACAGTGTTCGGCAATGAAGATGTTTGTTTTCTAAACTAACTACTTTAGAAATGAAGAGAAACTGGTAAGTTGTACATCTTGTTAGACTACACAAACAAGGAAGGTTTTAAGTTGCTGCACTAAACCTTCTTTGTGGCAACGCAACTGATTCCTAGAACCAAACTAGCTTATTTCACACAGCACAGTGTTCGCCAATGAAGATGTATGTTTTTTAAACCAACTGCTTTAGAAATGAAGTCAAACTACTAAGTTGTACATGTTGTTAGATTACTCTAAGTAGAAAAGTTTGAACTTACTGCACTGAACCTTCTTCGTAGGAAAACAACTGATTCCTAGAACCGAACTAGATTATTTCACACAGTACAGTGTTCGGCAATGAACATGTCTGTTTTCTAAACAAACTACTTTAGAAATGAAGCGAAACTAGTAAGTTGTACATCTTGTTAGACTACACAAACAAGGAAAGTTTGCAGGTGCTGCACTAAACCTTCTTCGTAGGAAAGCAACTGATTTCTAGAACCAAATTAGCTTATTTCACACAGCACAGTGTTCGCCAATGAAGATGTATGTTTTCTAAACCAACTGCTTTAGAAATGAAGCGAAACTACGAATTTGTACATCTTCTTAGATTACACTAACTAGAAATGTTTGAAGTTGTTTCTTCGTAGGAAAGCAACTGATTCCTAGAACCGAACCAGCTTATTTCACACAGTACAGTGTTCGCCAATGAAGATGTGTGTTTTCTAAACAAACTGCTTTAGAAATGAAGCGAAACTCCTAATTTGTACATCTTCTTAGATTACACGAACAAGGAAGGTTTGAAGTTGCTGCACTAAACCTTCTTCTTAGGAAAGCAACTGATTCCTAGAACCGAACTACCTTATTTCATACAGTACAGTTTTCTGCAATGAAGATGTTTGTTTTCTAAACTAACTACTTTAGAAATGAAGTGAAACTAGTAAGTTGTACATGTTGTTAGACTACACAAACAAGGAAGGTTTGAACTTGCTGCACTAAACCTTCTTCGTACGTAAGCAACTGATTCCTAGAACCAAACTAGCTTATTTCACACAGCACAGTGTTCGCCAATGAAGATGTATGTTTTCTAAACAAACTGCTTTAGAAATGAAGCGAAACTCTTAATTTGTACATCTTCTTAGAATACACTAACTAGAAATGTTTGAAGTTGCTTCTTCGTAGGAAAGCAACTGATTCCTAGAACCGAACTAGCTTATTTCACACAGTACAGTGTTCGGCAATGAACATGTGTGTTTTCTAAACAAACTACTTTAGAAATGAAGCGAAACTAGTAAGTTGTACATCTTGTTAGACTACACGAACAATGAAGGTTTGAAGTTGCAGCACTAAACCTTCTTCTTAGGAAAGCAACCGATTCCTAGAACTGAACTACCTTATTTCACACAATACAGTTTTCGGCAATGAAGATGTATGTTTTCTAAACAAACTGCTTTAGAAATGAAGTCAAACTACTAAGTTGTACATCTTGTTAGATTACACTAACTAGAAAAGATTTTACTTGCTGCACTGAACCTTCTTCGTAGGAAACCAACTGATTCCTAGAACCGAACTAGCTTATTTCACACAGTACAGTGTTCGGCAATGAAGATGTTTGTTTTCTAAACCAACTGCTTTGGAAATGAAGCGAAACTACTAATTTGTACATCTTCTTAGATTACACTAACTAGAAATGTTTGAAGTTGCTTCTTCGTAGGAAAGCAACTGATTCCTAGAACCGAACCAGCTTATTTCACACATTACAGTGTTTAGGCAATGAACATGTTTGTTTTTCTAAACAAACTGCTTTAGAAAATGAAAACTGCTTTAGAAATGAAGTAAACTATTTTGTACATCTTGTTAGATTACACTAACTAGAAATGTTTACTTGCTGCTGCACTAAAACTGATTCCTAGAACCGAACTAGCTTATTTCACACAGTTGGAAAGCAACTGATTTTCCTAAACCAACTGAAAATGAACTTCCTACTAATTTGTATTTCACACTACAGTTTTTTGAAGCAATGAAGATGTGTGTTTTCTAAACAGAAACAAACTGCTTTAGAAAAGAAGTGAAACTACTAAGTTGTACATTTTGTTACATTACACTAACTAGAAAAGTTTGAACTTGCTGCACTGAAACTTCTTCTGATTTCTAGAACCGAACTAGCTTATTTCACACTACAGTTTTCGGCAATGAAGATGTGTGTTTTCTAAACAGACAGCTTTAGAAATGAAGTGAAACTACTAAGTTGTACATTTTGTTACATTACACTAACTAGAAAAGTTTGAACTTGCTGCACTGAAGCTTCTTCGTAGGAAAGGCAACTGATTTCTAGAACCGAACTAAACAGTGTTCTTTGTTTTCTAAACAAACGACTTTAGAAATGAAGTGAAACTAGTAAGTTGTACATCTTGTTAGACTACACAAACAAGGAAGGTTTGAGGTTGCTGCACTAAACCTTCTTTTTAGGAAAGCAACTGATTCATAGAACTAAACTACCTTATTTCACACAGTACACTTTTCGGCGATGAAGATGTATGTTTTCTAAACAAACTGCTTTAGAAATGAAGCGAAACTCCTATTTTTACATCTTCTAAGATTACACCAACCAGAAATGTTTGAAGTTGCTGCACTAAACCTTCTTCGTAGGAAAGCAACTGATTCCTAGAACCGAACTAACTTATTTCACACAGTACAGTTTTTGGCAATGAAGATGTATGTTTTCTAAACAAACTGCTTTAGAAATGAAGTGAAACTACTAAGTTGTATATCTTGTTAGATTACACTAACTAGAAAAGTTTGAACTTCCTGCACTGAACCTTCTTCGTAGGAAAGCAACTGATTCCTAAAACGGAACTACTTTATTACACACAGTACAGTTTTCGTCAATGAATATGTATGTTTTCTAAACAAACTGCTTTAGAAATGAAGTGAAACTACTAAGTTTACATCTTGGTAGATTACATTAACTGGAAAAGTTTGAACTTTCTGCACTAAACCGTCTTTGTAGGAAAGGAACAGATTCCTAGAACTGAACTAACTTATTTCACACAATACAGTTTTCGGCAATGAAGATGTGTGTTTTCTAAACAAACTGCTGTAGAAATGAATTGAAACTACTAAGTTGTACATCTTGTTAGACTACACAAACAAGGAAGGTTTGAAGTTGCTGCACTAAACCTTCTTCGTAGGAAAGCAACTGATTCCTAGAACCGACCTAGCTTATTTCACACAGTACAGTGTTCGGCAATGAATGTGTTTGTTTTCTAAACTAACTACTTTAGAAATGAACGGAAACTAGTAAGTTTTACATCTTGTTAGACTACACAAACAAGGAAGTTTTGAAGTTGCTGCACTAAACCTACATCGTAGGAAAGCAACTGATTCCTAGAACCAAACTAGCTTATTTCACACAGCACAGTGTTCGCCAATGAAGATGTATGTTTTCTAAACCAACTGCTTTAGAAATGAAGCGAAACTACTAATTTGTACACCTTCTTAGATTACGCTAACTAGAAATGTTTGAATTTGCTTCTTCATAGGAAAGCAACTGATTCTTAGAACCGAACTAGCTTATTTCACAAAGTAGTGTTCGGCAATGAACATGTTTGTTTTCTAAAGAAACTACTTTAGAAATGAAGCGAAACTAGTAAGTTGTACATCTTGTTAGACTACACGAACAATGAAGGTTTGAAGTTGCTGCACTAAACCTTCTTCTTAGGAAAGCAACTGATTCCTAAAACCGAACTACCTTATTTCACACAGTACAGTTTTCGGCAATGAAGATGTGTGTTTTCTAAACAAACTGCTTTAGAAATGAAGTCAAACTACTAATTTGTACATCTTCTTAGATTACACTATCTGGAAATGTTTGAAGTTGCTTCTTCGTAGGAAAGCAACTGATTCCTAGAACCTAACTAGCTTATTTCACACAGTACAGTGTTCGGCAATGAACATGTTTTTTTCTAAACAAACTGCTTTAGAAATGAAGCGAAACTCCTAATTTGTACATTTTCTTAGATTACACTAACTAGAAATGTTTGAAGTTGCTGCACTAAACCTTCTTCGTAGGAAATCAACTGATTCCTAGAACCAAACTAGCTTATTTCACACAGCACAGTGTTCGCCAAAGAAGATGTATGTTTTCTAAACCAACTGCTTTAGAAATGAAGCGAAACAACTAATTTGTACATCTTCTTAGATTACACTAACTAGAAATGTTTGAAGTTGCTGCACTAAACATTCTTCATAGGAAAGCAACTGATTCCTAGAACGGAACTACCTATTTTCACACAGTACAGTTTTCGGCAATGAAGATGTGTGTTTTCTAAACAAACTGCTTTAGAAATGAAGTGAAACTACTAAGTTGTACATCTTGTTAGATTACACTAACTAGAAAAGTTTGAACTTGCTGCACTGAAGCTTCTTGGTAGGAAAGCAACTGATTCCTAGAACCGAACTAGCTTATTTCACACAGTACAGTGTTCGGCAATGAAGATGTTTGTTTTCTAAACAAACGACTTTAGAAATGAAGTGAAACGAGTAAGTTGTACATCTTGATAGACTACACAAACAAGGAAGGTTTGAGGTTGCTGCACTAAACCTTCTTCTTAGGAAAGCAACTGATTCCTAGAACTGAACTACCTTATTTCACACAGTACAGTTTTCGGCAATGAAGATGTATGTTTTCTAAACAAACTGCTTCAGAAATGAAACAAAACTCCTATTTTTACATCTTCTTAGATTACACCAACTAGAAATGTTTGAAGTTGCTGCACTAAACCTTCTTCGTAGGAAAGAGACTGATTCCTAGAACCGAACTAACTTATTTCACACAGTACAGTTTTCGGCAATGAAGATGTATGTTTTCTAAACAAACTGCTTTAGAAATGAAGTGAAACTACTAAGTTGTATATCTTGTTAGATTACACTAACTAGAAAAGTTTGAACTTCCTGCACTGAACCTTCTTCGTAGGAAAGCAACTGATTCCTAAAACGGAACTAACTTATTTCACACATTAGAGAGTTCAGCACTGAAGGTGTTTGTTTTCTAAACAAACTGCTGTAGAAATGAATTGAAACTACTAAGTTGTACATCTTGTTAGACTACACAAACAAGGAAGGTTTGAAGTTACTGCACTAAACCTTCTTCGTAGGAAAGCAAGTGATTCCGAGAACCAAACTAGCTTATTTCACACAGAATAGTGTTCGCCAATGAAGATGTATGTTTTCTAAACCAACTGCTTTAGAAATGAAGCGAAACTACTAATTTGTACATCTTCTTAGATTACACTAAATAGAAATGTTTGAAGTTGCTGAACTAAACCTTCTTCGTAGGAAAGCAACTGATTCCTAGAACGGAACTACCTATTTTCACACAGTACAGTTTTCGGCAATGAAGATGTATGTTTTCTAAACAAACTGCTTTAGAAATGAAGTGATACTACTAAGTTGTACATCTTGGTAGATTACATTAACTGGAAACGTTTGAACTTTCTGGATTAAACCGTCTTCGTAGGAAAGGAACTGATTCCTATAACCGAACTTACTTATTTCACACAGTACAGTTTGCGGCAATGAAGATGTATGTTTTCTGAACAAACTGCTGTAGAAATGAAGTGAAACTACTAAGTTGTACATCTTGTTAGATTACACTAACTAGAAAAGTTTGAACTTGCTGCACTAAACCTTCTTCGTAGGAAAGCAACTGATTCCTAGAACAGATCTAGCTTATTTCACACAGTAGAGAGTTCAGTACTGAAGGTGTTTGTTTTCTAAACAAACTACTTTAGAAATGAAGCGAAACTAGTAAGTTGTACATCTTGTTACACTACACAAACAAGGAAGGTTTGAGGTTGCTGCACTAAACTTTCTTTGTAGGAAAGCAACTGATTCCTAGAACCAAACTAGCTTATTTCACACAGCACAGTGTTCCCCAATGAAGATGTATGTTTTCTAAACAAACTGCTTTAGAAATGAAGCGAAACTACTAATTTGTACATCTTCTTAGATTACACTAACTAGAAATGTTTGAAGTTGCTGCACTAAACCTTCTTCGTAGGAAAGCAACTGATTCCTAGAAGGGAACTACCTTATTGTACACAGTACAGTTTTCGGCAATGACGATGTATGTTTTCTAAACAAACTGTTTTAGAAATGAAGTGAAACTACTAAGTTGTACATCTTGTTAGATTACACTAAAACAAAAGTTTGAACTTGCTGCTCTGAACCTTCTTCGTAGGAAAGCAACTGATTCCTAGAACCGAACAAGCTTATTTCACACAGTACAGTGTTCGGCAATGAAGATGTTTGTTTTCTAAACAAACTACTTTAGAAATGAAGCAAACTAGTAAGTTGTATATCTTGTTAGACTACACAAACAAGGAAGGTTTGAGGTTGCTGCACTAAAACTTCTTCTTAGGAAAGCAACTGATTCCTGGAACTGAACTACCTTATTTCACACAGTACAGTTTTCGGCAATGAAGATGTATGTTTTGTAAACAAACTGATTTAGAAATGAAGCGAAACTCCTAATTTGTACATCTTCTTAGATTACACTAACTAGAAATGTTTGAAGTTGCTGCACTAAACCTTCTTCGTAGGAAAGCAACTGATTCCTAGAACCGAACTAACTTATTTCACACAGTACAGTATTCGGCAATGAAGATGTATGTTTTCTAAACAAACTGCTTTAGAAATGAAGTGAAACTACTAAGTTGTATATCTGGTTAGATTACACTAACTAGAAAAGTTTGAACTTGCTGCACTGAACCTTTTTCGTAGGAAAGCAACTGATTCCTAGAACCGAACTAGCTTATTTCACACAGTACAGTGTTCGGCAATGAAAATGTTTGTTTTCTAAACTAACTACTTTAGAAATGAACCGAAACTAGCCAGTTTTACATCTTGTTAGACTACACAAACAAGGAAGGTTTGAAGTTGCTGCACTATACCTACTTCGTAGGAAAGCAACTGACTCCTAGAACCAAACTAGCTGATTTCACACAGCACAGTGTTCGCCAATGAAGATGTATGTTTTCTAAACCAACTGCTTTAGAAATGAAGCGAAACTACTAATTTGTACACCTTCTTAGATTACACTAACTAGAAATGATTGAAGTTGCTTCTTCGTAGGAAAGCAACTGATTCCTACAACCGAACCAGCTTATTTCACACAGTACAGTGTTCGGCAATGAACATGTTTGTTTTCTAAACAAACTACTTTAGAAATGAAGCGAAACTAGTAAGTTGTACATCTGTTAGACTACACGAACAATGAAGGTTTGAAGTTGCTGCACTAAAACTTCTTCTTAGGAAAGCAACTGATTCCTAGAACGGAACTACCTTATTTCACACAGTACAATTTTCTGGAATGAAGATGTATGTTTTCTAAACAAACTGCTTTAGAAATGAAGTGAAACTACTAAGTTGTACATCTTGTTAGATTACACTAACTAGAAAAGTTTGAACTTGCTTCACTGAACCTTCTTCGTAGGAAAGCAAATAATTCCTAGAACTGAACTAGCTTATTTCACACAGTACAGTGTTCGGCAATGAAGATGTTTGTTTTCTAAACTAACTGCTTTAGAAATGAAGCGAAACTACTAGTTTGTACATCTTGTTAGATTATACTAACTAGAAATGTTTGAAGTTGCTGCACTAAACCTTCTTCGTAGGAAAGCAACTGATTCCTAGAATCAAACTAGCTTATTTCACACAGCACAGTGTTCGCCAATGAAGATGTATGTTTTCTAAACCAACTGCTTTAGAAATGAAGCGAAACGACTAATTTGTACATCTTCTTAGATTACACTAACTAGAAATGTTTGAAGTTGCTGCACTAAACCTTCTGAGTAGGAAAGCAACTGATTCCTTGAACGGAACTACCTATTTTCACACAGTACTGTTTTCGGCAATGAAGATGTGTGTTTTCTAAACAAACTGCTTTAGAAATGAAGTGAAACTACTAAGTTGTACATCTTGTTAGATTACACTAACTAGAAAAGTTTGAACTTGCTGCACTGAAGCTTCTTCGTAGGAAAGCAACTGATTCCTAGAACCGAACTAGCTTATTTCACACAGTACAGTGTTCGGTAATGAAGATGTTTGTTTTCTAAACAAACGACTTTAGAAATGAAGTGAAACTAGTAAGTTGTACATCTTGTTAGACTACACAAACAAGGAAGGTTTGAAGTTGCTGCACTAAACCTTCTTCATAGGAAAGCAACTGATTCCTAGAACCAAACTAGCTTATTTCACAAAGCACAATGTTCGCAAATGAAGATGTATGTTTTCTAAACCAACTGCTTTAGAAATGAAGCGAAACTACTAATTTGTACATCTTCTTAGATTACACTAACTAGAAATGTTTGAGGTTGCTGCACTAAACCTTCCTTGTAGGAAAGCAATGATTCCTAGAACGGAACTACCTTATTTCACACAGTACAGTTTTCGGCAATGAAGATGTATGTTTTCTAAACAAACAGCTTTAGAAATGAAGTGAAACTACTAAGTTGTACATCTTGTTAGCTTACACTAACTAGAAAAGTTTGAACTTCCTGCACTAAACCTTCTTCGTAGGAAAGGAACTGATTCCTAGAACCGAACTAGCTTATTTCACACAGTACAGTGTTCGGCAATGAAGATGTTTGTTTTCTAAAGAAACTACTTTAGAAATGAAGCGAAACTAGTAAGTTGTACATCTTGTTATACTTCACAAACAAGGAAGGTTTGAGGTTGATGTACTAAACCTTCTTCTTAGGAAACCAACTAATTCCTAGAACCGAACTACCTTATTTCACAAAGTACAGTTTTTGGCAATAAAGATGTATGTTTTCTTAACAAACTGCTTTAGAAATGAAGCGAAACTACTAATTTGTACATCTTCTTAGATTACACTAACTAGAAATGTTTGAAGTTGCTGCACTAAACCTTCTTCATAGGAAAGCAACTGATTCCTAGAACGGAACTACCTTATTTCACACAGTACAGTTTTCGGCAATGAAGATGTATGTTTTCTAAACAAACTGGTATAGAAATGAATTGAAACTACTAAGTTGTACATCTTGTTAGACTACACAAACAAGGAAGGTTTGAAGTTGCTGAACTAAACCTTCTTCGTAGGAAACCAACTGATTCCTAGAACCAAACTAGCTTATTTCACACAGCACATAGTTCGCCAATGAAGATGTATGTTTCCTAAACCAACTGCTTTAGAAATGAAGCGAAACTACTAATTTGTACATGTTCTTAGATTACACTAACTAGAAATGTTTGAAGTTGCTGAACTAAACCTTCTTCGTAGGAAAGCAATTGATTCCTAGAACCGAACTTACTTATTTCACACAGTACAGTTTTCGGCAATGAAGATGTATGTTTTCTAAACAAACTGCTTTAGAAATGAAGTGAAACTACTAATTTGTACATCTTGTTACATTACACTAACTAGAAAAGTTTGAACTTGCTGCACTGAACCTTCTTCGTAAGAAAGCAACTGATTCCTAGAACCAAACTAGCTTATTTCACACAGCACAGTGTTCGCCTATGAAGATGTATGTTTTCTAAACCAACTGCTTTAGAAATGAAGCGAAACTCCTAATTTGTACATCTTCTTAGATTACACTAACTAGAAATGTTTGAAGTTGCTTGTTCGTACGAAAGCAACTGATTCCTAGAACCGAACCAGCTTATTTCACACAGTAGAGTGTTCGGCAATGAACATGTTTGTTTTCTAAACAAACTGCTTTAGAAATGAAGCGAAACTTCTAATTTGTACATTTTCTTAGATTACACTATCTAGAAATGTTTCAAGTTGCTGCACTAAACCTTCTTCGTAGGAAAGCAACTGATTCCTAGAACGGAACTACCTTATTGCACACAGTACAGTTTTCGGCAATGAAGATGTATGTTTTCTAAACAAACTGCTTAAGAAATGAAGTGAAACTACTACGTTGTACATCTTGTTAGTTTACACTAACTGGAAAAGTTTGAACTTGCTGCACTGAAGCTTCTTCGTAGGAAAGCAACTGATTCCTAGAACCGAACTATCTTATTTCACACAGTACAGTGTTCGGCAATGAAGATGTTTGTTTTCTAAACAAACGACTTTAGAAATGAAGTGAAACTAGTAAGTTGTACATCTTGTTAGACTACACAAACAAGGAAGGTTTGAGGTTGCTGCACTAAACCTTCTTCTTAGGAAAGCAACTGATTCCTAGAACTGAACTACCTTATTTCACACAGTACAGTTTTTGGCAATGAAGATGTATGTTTTCTAAACAAACTGCTTTAGAAATGAAGTGAAACTACTAAGTTGTATATCTTGTTAGATTACACTGACTAGAAAAGTTTGAACTTGCTGCACTGAACCTTCTTCGTAGGAAAGCAACTGATTCCTAGAACCGAACTAGCTTATTTCACACAGTACAGTGTTCGGCAATGAAGATGTTTGTTTTCTAAACTAACTACTTTAGAAATGAAGCCAAACTAGTAAGTTGTACATCTTATTAGACTACAAAACAAGGAAGGTTTGAAGTTGCTGCACTACACCTTCTTCGTAGGAAAGCAACTGATTCCTAGAACCCAACTAGCTTATTTCACAAAGCACAGTGTTCGCAAATGAACATGTATGTTTTCTAAACCAACTGCTTTAGAAATGAAGCGAAACTACTAATTTGTACATCTTCTTAGATTACACTAACTACAAATGTTTGAGGTTGCTGGACTAAACCTTCTTCGTAGGAAAGCAACTGATTCCTAGAACGGAACTACTTTTTTCACAGTACAGTTTTCGGCAATGAAAATGTATGTTTTCTAAATAAACTGATTTAGAAATGAAGTGAAACTACTAAGTTGTACATCTTGTTAGATTACACTAACTAGAAAAGTTTGAACTTGCTGCACTAAACATTCTTTGTAGGAAAGCAAATGATTCCTAGAACCGAACTAGCTTATTTCACACAGTACAGTGTTCGGCAATGAAGATGTTTGTTTTCTAAACTAACGACTTTAGAAATGAAGCGAAACTAGTAAGTTTTACATCTTGTTAGACTACACAAACAAGGAAGGTTTGAAGTTGCTGCACTAAACCTTCTTTGTAGCAACACAGCTGATTCCTAGAACCAAACTAGCTTATTTCACACAGCACAGTGTTCGCCAATGAAGATGTATGTTTTCTAAACCAACTGCTTTAGAAATGAAGCGAAACTACTAATTTGTACATCTTCTTAGATTACACTACCTAGAAATGTTTGAAGTTGCTGAACTAAACCTTCTTCGTAGGAAAGCAACTGATTCCTAGAACGGAACTACCTATTTTCACACAGTACAGTTTTCGGCAATGAAGATGTATGTTTTCTAAACAAACTGCTTAAGAAATGAAGTGAAACTACTAAGTTGTACATCTTGTTAGATTACACTAACTGGAAAAGTTTGAACTTGCTGCACTGAAGCTTCTTCGTAGGAAAGCAACTGATTCCTAGAACCGAACTATCTTATTTCACACAGTACAGTGTTCGGCAATGAAGATGTTTGTTTTCTAAACAAACGACTTTAGAAATGAAGTGAAACTAGTAAGTTGTACATCTTGTTAGACTACACAAACAAGGAAGGTTTGAGGTTGCTGCACTAAACCTTCTTCTTAGGAAAGCAACTGATTCCTAGAACTGAACTACCTTATTTCACACAGTACAGTTTTGGGCAATGAAGATGTATGTTTTCTAAACAAACTGCTTTAGAAATGAAGTGCAACTACTAAGTTGCATATCTTGTTAGATTACACTGTCTAGAAAAGTTTGAACTTGCTGCACTGAACCTTCTTCGTAGGAAAGCAACTGATTCCTAGAATCGAACTAGCTTATTTCACACAGTACAGTGTTCAGTAATGATGATGTTTGTTTTCTAAACTAACTACTTTAAAAATGAAGCGAAACTAGTAAGTTGTACATCTTGTTAGACTACACAAACAAGGAAGGTTTGAAGTTGCTGCACTAAACCATCTTCGTAGGAAAGCAACTGATTCCTAGAACCAAACTAGCTTATTTCACAAAGCACAATGTTCGCAAATGAAGATGTATGTTTTCTAAACCAACTACTTTAGAAATGAAGCGAAACTACTAATTTGTACATCTTCTTAGATTACACTAACTAGAAATGTTTGAGGTTGCTGCACTAAACCTTCCTCATAGGAAAGCAATGATTCCTAGAATGGAACTACCTTATTTCACACAGTACAGTTTTTGGCAATGAAGATGTATGTTTTCTAAACAAACTGCTTTAGAAATGATGTGAAACTACTAAGTTGTACATCTTGTTAGATTACACTAACTAGAAAAGTTTGAACTTGCTGCACTGAACCTTCTTCGTAGGATAGCCACTGATTCCTAGAACCTAACTAGCTTATTTCACACAGTACAGTGTTCGGCAATGAAGATGTTTGTTTTCTAAACTAACTACTTTAGAAATGAAGCCAAACTAGTAAGTTGTACATATTGTTAGACTACACAAACAAGGAAGGTTTGAAGTTGCTGCACTACACCTTCTTTGTAGGAAAGCAACTGATTCCTAGAACCCAACTAGCTTATTTCACAAAGCACAGTGTTCGCAAATGAACATGTATGTTTTCTAAACCAACTGCTTTAGAAATGAAGCGAAACTACTAATTTGTACATCTTCTTAGATTACACTAACTACAAATGTTTGAGGTTGCTGCACTAAACCTTCTTCGTAGGAAAGCAACTGATTCCTAGAACGGAACTACTTTTTTCAAACAGTACAGTTTTCGGCAATGAAAATGTATGTTTTCTAAACAAACTGCTTTAGAAATGAAGTGAAACGACTAAGTTGTACATCTTGTTAGATTACACTAACTAGAAAAGTTTGAACTTGCTGCACTAAACATTCTTTGTAGGAAAGCAACTGATTCCTAGAACCGAACTAGCTTATTTCACACAGTACAGTGTTCGGCAATGAAGGGGTTTGTTTTCTAAACAAACTACTTTAGAAATGAAGAGAAACTAGAAAGTTGTACATCTTGTTAGACTACACAAACAAGGAAGGTTTGAAGTTGCTGCACTAAACCTTCTTCTTAGGAAAGGAACTGATTCCTAGAAACAAACTAGCTTATTTCACACAGCACAGTGTTCGCCAAAGAAGATGTATGTTTTCTAAACCAACTACTTTAGAAATGAAGCGAAACTACTAATTTGTACATCTTCTTAGATTACACTAACTAGAAATGTTTGAAGTTGCTGATCTAAACCTTCTTCGTAGGAAAGCAACTGATTCCTAGAACGGAACTACCTTATTTCACACAGTATAGTTTTCGGCAATGAAGATGCATGTTTTCTAAACAAACTGCTTTAGAAATGAAGTGAAACTACTAAGTTGTACATCTTGGTAGATTACATTAACTGGAAAAGTTTGAACTTTCTGCATTAAACCGTCTTCGTAGGAAAGGAACTGATTCCTAGAACCGAACTTACTTATTTCACACAGTACAGTTTTCGGCAATGAAGATGTATGTTTTATAAACAAACTGCTGTAGAAATGAAGTGAAACTACTAAGTTGTACTTGTTGTCAGATTACAGTAAGTAGAAAAGTTTGAACTTGCTGCACTGGACCTTCTTCGTAGGAAAGCAACTGATTCCCAGAACCGAACTAGCTTATTTCACATAGTACAGTGTTCGGCAATGAAGGGGTTTGTTTTCTAAACAAACTACTTTAGAAATGAAGAGAAACTAGTAAGTTGTACATCTTGTTACACTACACAAACAAGGAAGGTTTGAAGTTGCTGCACTAAACCTTCTTCTTATGAAAGCAACTGATTCCTAGAAACAAACTAGCTTATTTCACACAGCACAGAGTTCGCCAAAGAAGATGTATGTTTTCTAAACCAACTACTTTAGAAATGAAGCGAAACTACTAATTTGTACATCTTCTTAGATTACACTAACTATAAATGTTTGAAGTTGCTGAACTAAACCTTCTTCGTAGGAAAGCAACTGATACCTAGAACGGAACTACCTTATTTCACACAGTACAGTTTTCGGCAATGAAGATGTATGTTTTCTAAACAAACTGCTTTAGAAATGAAGTGAAACTACTAAGTTGTATATCTTGTTAGATTACACTAACTAGAAAAGATTGAACTTGCTGCACTGAACCTTCTTCGTAGGAAAGCAACTGATTCCTAGAACCAAACTAGCTTATTTCACACAGTACAGTTTTCGTCAATGAAGATGTATGTTATCTAAACAAACTGCTTTAGAAATGAAGTGAAACTACTAAGTTGTACATCTTGGTAGATTACATTAAATGGAAAAGTTTGAACTTTCTGCACTAAACCGTCTTCGTAGGAAAGGAACTGATTCCTAGAACCGAACTTACTTATTTCACACAGTACAGTTTTCTGCAATGAAGATGTATGTTTTCTAAACAAACTGCTGTAGAAATGAAGTGAAACTACTAAGTTGTACATCTTGTTAGACTACACAAAAAAGGAAGGTTTGAAGTTGCTGCACTAAACCTTCTTCGTAGGAAAGCAACTGATTCCTAGAACCAAACCAGCTTATTTCACACAGCACAGTGTTCGCCAATGAAGATGTATGTTTTCTAAACCAACTGCTTTAGAATTGAAGCGTAACTACTAATTTGTACATCTTCTTAGATTACACTAACTAGAAATGTTTGAAGTTGCTGAACTTAACCTTCTTCGTAGGAAAGCAACTGATTCCTAGAACGGAACTACCTATTTTCACACAGTACAGTTTTCGGGAATGAAGATGTATGTCATCTGAACAAACTGCTTTAGAAATGAAGTTAAACTACTAAGTTGTACATCTTGGTAGGTTACATTAACTGGAAAAGTTTGAACTTTCTGCATTAAACAGTCTTCGTAGGAAAGGAACTGATTCCTAGAACCGAACTTACTTATTTCACACAGTACAGTTTTCGGCAATGAAGATGTTTGTTTTCTAAACAAACTGCTGTAGAAATGAAGTGAAACTACTAAGTTGTACATCTTGTTAGATTACACTACCTAGAAAAGTTTGAACTTGCTGCACTAAACCTTCTTAGTAAGAAAGCAACTGATTCCTAAAACAGAACTAGCTTATTTCACACAGTAGAGAGTTCGGCAATGAAGGTGTTTGTTTTCTAAACAAACTGCTTTAGAAATGAAGCGAAACTAGTAAGTTGTACATCTTGTTAGACTACACAAACAAGGAAGGTTTGAAGTTGCTGCACTAAACTTTCTTCGTAGGAAAGCAACTGATTCCTAGAACCAAACTAGCTTATTTCACATAGCACAGTGTTCGCCAATGAAGATGTATGTTTTCTAAACCAACTGCTTGAGAAATGAAGCGAAACTACTAATTTGTACATCTTCTTAGATTACCCTAACTAGAAATGTTTGAAGTTGCTGAACTAAACCTTCTTCGTAGGAAAGCAACTGATTCCTAGAACGGAACTACCTATTTTCACACAGTACAGTTTACGGCAATGAAGATGTATGTTTTCTAAACAAACTGCTTTAGAAATGAAGTGATACTACTAAGTTGTACATCTTGGTAGATTACATTAACTGGAAAAGTTTGAACTTTCTGCATTAAACCGTCTTCGTAGGAAATGAACTGATTCTTAGAACCGAACTTACTTATTTCACAAAGTACAGTTTTCGGCAATGAAGATGTATGTTTTCTAAACAAACTGCTGTAGAAATGTAGTGAAACTACTAAGTTGTACATCTTGTTAGATTGCACTAACTGGAAAAGTTTGAAATTGCTGCACTAAACCTCCTTCGTAAGAAAGCAACTGATTCCTAAAACAGAACTAGCTTATTTCACACTGTAGAGAGTTCGGCAATGAAGGTGTTTGTTTTCTAAACAAACTACTTTAGAAATATGCGAAACTAGTAAGTTGTACATCTTGTTAGACTACACAAACAAGGAAGGTTTGAAGTTGCTGCACTAAACTTTCTTCGTAGGAAAGCAACTGATTCCAAGAACCAAACTAGCTTATTTCACACAGCACAGTGTTCGCCAATAAAGATGTATGTTTTCTAAACCAACTGCTTTAGAAATGAAGCGAAACTACTAATTTGTACATCTTCTTAGATTACACTAACTAGAAATGTTTGACGTTGCTGCACTAAACCTTCTTCGTAGGAAAGCAACTGATTCCTAGAACGGAACTCCTTATTTCACACAGTACAGTTTTCGGCAAAGAAGATGTATGTTTTCTAAACAAACTGCTTTAGAAATGAAGTGAAACTGCTAAGTTGTACATGTTGTGAGATTACACTAAGTAGAAAAGTTTGAACTTGCTGCACTGAACCTTCTTCGTAGGAAAGCAACTGATTCCTAGAACCAAACTAGCTTAATTCACACAGTACAGTGTTCGGGAATGAAGGGGTTTGTTTTCTAAACAAACTACTTTAGAAATGAAAAGAAACTAGTAAGTTGTACATCTTGTTAGACTACACAAACAAGGAAGGTTTGAAGTTGCTGCACGAAACCTTCTTCTTAGGAAAGCAACTGATTCCTAGAAACAAACTAGCTTATTTCACACAGCACATTGTTCGCCAATGATGATGTATGTTTTCTAAACCAACTGCTTTAGAAATGAAGCGAAACTACTAATTTGTACATCTTCTTGGATTACACTAACTAGAAATGTTTGATGTTGCTGAACTAAACCTTCTTCGTTGGAAAGCAACTGATTGCTAGAAAGGAACTACCTATATTCACACAGTACAGTTTTCGGCAATGAAGATGTATATTATCTAAACAAACTGCTTTAGAAATGAAGTAAAACTACTAAGTTGTACATCTTGGTAGATTAAATTAACTGGAAAAGTTTGAACTTTCTGCATTAAATCGTCTTCGTATGAAAGGAACTGATTCCTAGAACCGAACTTACTTATTTCACACAGTACAGTTTTCGGCAATGAAGATGTATGTTTTCTAAACAAACTGCTGTAGAAATGAAGTGAAACTACTAAGTTGTAAATCTTGTTAGATTACACTAACTAGAAAAGTTTGAACTTGCTGCACTAAACCTTCTTCGTTAGAAAGCAACTGATTCCTAAAACAGAACTAGCTTATTTCACACAGTAGAGAGTTCGGCAATGAAGGTGTTTGTTTTCTAAACAAACTGCTTTAGAAATGAAGCGAAACTAGTAAGTTGTACATCTTCTTAGATTACACTAACTAGAAATGTTTGAAGTTGCTGCACTAAACTTACTTCGTAGGAAAGCAACTGATTCCTAGAACGGAACTACCTTATTTCACACAGTACAGTTTTCGGCAATGAAGATGTATGTTTTCTAAACAAACTGCTTTCGAAATGAAGTGAAACTACTAAGTTGTATATCTTGTTAGATTACACTAACTAGAAAAGTTTGAATTTGCTGCACTGAACCTTCTTCGTTGGAAAGCAACTGATTCCTAAAACCGAACTAGCTTATTTCAAAAAGTACAGTTTTCGTCAATGAATATGTATGTTATCTAAACAAACTGCTTTAGAAATGAAGTGAAACTACTAAGTTGTATATCTTGTTAGATTACACTAACTAGAAAAGTTTGAACTTGCTGCACTGAACCTTCTTTGTAGGAAAGCAACTGATTCCTAGAACCAAACTAGCTTATTTCACACAGTATAGTTTTCGTCAATGAAGATGTATGTTATCTAAACAAACTGCTTTAGAAATGAAGTGAAACTACTAAGTTGTACATCTTGGTAGATTACATTAAATGGAAAAGTTTGAACTTTCTGCACTAAACCGTCTTTGTAGGAAAGGAACTGATTCCTAGAACCGGACTAACTTATTTCACACAGTACAGCTTTTGGCAATGAAGTTGTATGTTTTCTAAACAAACTGCTGTAGAAATGAATTGAAACTACTAATTTGTACATCTTGTTAGACTACACAAACAAGGAAGGTTTGAAGTTGCTGCACTAAACCTTCTTTGTAGGAAAGCAACTGATTCTTAGAACCAAACTAGCTTATTTCACACAGCACAGTGTTCGCCAATGAAGATGTATGTTTTCTAAACCAACTGCTTTAGAAATGAAGCGTAACTACTAATTTGTACATCTTCTTAGATTACACTAACTATAAATGATTGAAGTTGCTGAACTAAACCTTCTTCGTAGGAAAGCAACTGATTCCTAGAACGGAACTACCTATTTTCACACAGTACAGTTTTGGGCAACGAATATGTATGTTTTCTAAACAAACTGCTTTAGAAATGAAGTGAAACTACTAAGTTGTACATCTTTGTAGATTACATTAACTGGAAAAGTTTGAACTTTCTGCATTAAACCGTCTTCGTAGGAAAGGAACTGATTCCTAGAAACGAACTTACTTATTTCACACAGTACAGTTTTCCGCAATGAAGATGTATGTTTTCTAAACAAATTGCTGTAGAAATGAAGTGAAACTACTAAGTTGTACATCTTGTTAGATTACACTAACTAGAAAAGTTTGAACTTGCTGCACTAAACCTTCTTCGTTAGAAAGCAACTGATTCCTAAAACAGAACTAGCTTATTTCACACAGTAGAGAGTTCGGCAATGAAGGTGTTTGTTTTCTAAACAAACTGCTTTAGAAATGAAGCGAAACTAGTAAGTTGTACATCTTGTTAGACTACACAAACAAGGAAGGTTTGAAGTTGCTGCACTAAACTTTCTTCGTAGGAAAGCAACTGATTCCTTGAACCAAACTAGCTTATTTCACACAGAACAGTGTTCGCCAATGAAGATGAATGTTTTCTAAACCAACTGCTTTAGAAATGAAGCGAAACTACTAATTTGTACATCTTCTTAGATTACACTAACTGGAAATGTTTGAAGTTGCTGCACTAAACCTTCTTCGTAGGAAAGCAACTGATTCCTACAACGGAACTACCTTATTTCACACAGTACAGTTATCGGCAATGAAGATGTATGTTTTCTAAAAAACTGCTTTAGAAATGAAGTGAAACTACTAAGTTGTATATCTTGTTAAATTACACTAACTAGAAAAGTTTGAACTTGCTGCACTGAACCTTCTTTGTAGGAAAGCAACTGATTCCTAGAACCAAACTAGCTCATTTCACACAGTATAGTTTTCGTCAATGAAGATGTATGTTATCTAAACAAACTGCTTTAGAAATGAAGTGAAACTACTAAGTTGTACATCTTGGTAGATTACATTAAATGGAAAAGTTTGAACTTTCTGCACTAAACCGTCTTTGTAGGAAAGGAACTGATTCCTAGAACCGGACTAACTTATTTCACACAGTACAGCTTTTGGCAATGAAGTTGTATGTTTTCTAAACAAACCGCTGTAGAAATGAATTGAAACTACTAATTTGTACATCTTGTTAGACTACACAAACAAGGAAGGTTTGAAGTTGCTGCACTAAACCTTCTTTGTAGGAAAGCAACTGATTCTTAGAACCAAACTAGCTTATTTCACACAGCACAGTGTTCGCCAATGAAGATGTATGTTTTCTAAACCAACTGCTTTAGAAATGAAGCGTAACTACTAATTTGTACATCTTCTTAGATTACACTAACTATAAATGTTTGAAGTTGCTGAACTAAACCTTCTTCGTAGGAAAGCAACTGATTCCTAGAACGGAACTACCTATTTTCACACAGTACAGTTTTGGGCAACGAATATGTATGTTTTCTAAACAAACTGCTTTAGAAATGAAGTGAAACTACTAAGTTGTACATCTTTGTAGATTACATTAACTGGAAAAGTTTGAACTTTCTGCATTAAACCGTCTTCATAGGAAAGGAACTGATTCCTAGGAACGAACTTACTTATTTCACACAGTACAGTTTTCCGCAATGAAGATGTTTGTTTTCTAAACAAATTGCTGTAGAAGTGAAGTGAAACTACTAAGTTGTACATCTTGTTAGATTACACTAACTAGAAAAGTTTGAACTTGCTGCACTAAACCTTCTTCGTTAGAAAGCAACTGATCCCTAAAACAGAACTAGCTTATTTCACACAGTAGAGTTCAATGAATGAAGGTGTTTGTTTTCTAAACAAACTGCTTTAGAAATGAAGCGAAACTAGTAAGTTGTACATCTTGTTAGACTACACAAACAAGGAAGGTTTGAAGTTGCTGCACTAAACTTTCTTCGTAGGAAAGCAACTGATTCCTAGAACCAAACTAGCTTATTTCACACAGAACAGTGTTCGCCAATGAAGATGAAGGTTTTCTAAACCAACTGCTTTAGAAATGAAGCGAAACTACTAATTTGTACATCTTCTTAGATTACACTAACTGGAAATGTTTGAAGTTGCTGCACTAAACCTTCTTCGTAGGTAAGCAACTGATTCCTACAACGGAACTACCTTATTTCACACAGTACAGTTTTCGGCAATGAAGATGTATGTTTTCTAAAAAACTGCTTTAGAAATGAAGTGAAACTACTAAGTTGTATATCTTGTTAGATTACACTAAGTAGAAAAGTTTGAACTTGCTGCACTGAACCTTCTTCGTAGGAAAGCAACTGATTCCTAGAACGGAACTACCTATTTTCACACAGTACAGTTTTCGGCAATGAAGATGTATGTTTTCTAAATAAACTGCTTTAGAAATGAAGTGAAACTACTAAGATGTACATCTTGGTAGATTACATTAACTGGAAGAGTTTGAACTTTCTGCATTAAACCGTCTTCGTTAGGAAAGGTACTGATTCCTAGAACCGAACTTACTTATTTCACACAGTACAGTTTTCGGCAATGAAGATGTATGTTTTCTAAACAAACTGCTATAGAAATGAAGTGAAACTACTAAGTTGTACATCTTGTTAGATTACACTAACTAGAAAAGTTTGAACTTGCTGCACTAAACCTTCTTCGTAAGAAACCAACTGATTCCTAAAACAGAACTAGCTTATTTCACACACTAGAGAGTTCGGCAATGAAGGTGTTTCTTTTCTAACCAAACTACTTTAGAAATGAAGAGAAACTAGTAAGTTGTACATCTTCTTTGAATACACAAACAAGGAAGGTTTGAAGTTGCTGCACTAAACTTTCTTCGTAGGAAAGCAACTGAGTCCTAGAATCAAACTAGCTTATTTCACACAGCACAGTGTTCGCCAATGAAGATGTATGTTTTCTAAACCAACTGCTTTAGAAATGAAGCGAAACTACTAATTTGTACATCTTCTTAGATTACACTAACTAGAAATGTTTGAAGTTGCTGCACTAAACCTTCTTCGTAGGAAAGCAACTGATTCCTAGAACGGAACTACCTTATTTCACACAGTACAGTTTTCGGCAATGAAGATGTATGTTTTCTAAACAAACTGCTTTAGAAATGAAGTGAAACTACTAAGTTGTATATCTTGTTACATTACACTAACTAGAAAAGTTTGAACTTGCTGCACTGAACCTTCTTCGTAGGAAAGCAACTGATTCCTAGAACCAAACTAGCTTATTTCACACAGTACAGTTTTCGGCAATGAAGATGTATGTTTTCTAAACAAACTGCTGTAGAAATGAATTGAAACTACTAAGTTGTATATCTTGTGAGACTACACAAACAAGGAAGGTTTGAAGTTGCTGCACTAAACCTTCTTCGTAGGAAAGCAACTGATTCCTAGAACGGAACTACCTATTTTCACACAGTACAGTTTTCGGCAATGAAGATGTATGTTTTCTAAACAAACTGCTGTAGAAATGAAGTGAAACTACTAAATTGTACATCTTGTTAGATTACACTAACTAGAAAAGTTCAACTTGCTGCACTAAACCTTCTTCGTAAGAAAGCAACTGATTCCTAAAACAGAACTAGCTTATTTCACACAGCACAGTGTTCGACAATGAAGATGTATGTTTTCTAAACCAACTGCTTTAGAAATGAAGCGAAACTACTAATTTGTACATCTTCTTAGATTACACTATCTAGAAATGCTTGAAGTTGCTGATCTAAACCTTCTTCGTTGGAAAGCAACTGATTCCTAGAAAGGAACTACCTATTTTCACACAGTACAGTTTTCGGCAATGAAGATGTATGTTTTTTAAACAAACTGCTTTAGAAATGAAGTGAAACTACTAAGTTGTACATCTTGGTAGATTACATTAACTGGAAAAGTTTGAACTTTCTGCATTAAACCGTCTTCGTAGGAAAGGAACTGATTCCTAGAACCGAACTTACTTATTTCACACAGTACAGTTTTCGGCAATGAAGATGTATGTTTTCTAAACAAACTGCTGTAGAAATGAAGTGAAACTACTAAGTTGTACATCTTGGTAGATTACATTAACTGGAAAAGTTTGAACTTTCTGCATTAAACCGTCTTCGTAGGAAAGGAACTGATTGCTAGAACCGAACTAGCTTATTTCACACAGTACAGTTTTCGGCAATGAAGGTGTTTGTTTTCTAAACAAACTGCTGTAGAAATGAAGTGAAACTACTAAGTTGTACATCTTGTTAGATTACACTAACTAGAAAAGTTTCAACTTGCTGCACTAAACCTTCTTCGTAAGAAAGCAACTGATTCCTAAAACAGAACTAGCTTATTTCACACAGCACAGTGTTCGCCAATGAAGATGTATGTTTTCTAAACCAACTGCTTTAGAAATGAAGCGAAACTACTAATTTGTACATCTTCTTCGATTACAATAACTAGAAATGTTTGAAGTTGCTGCACTAAACCTTCTTCGTAGGAAAGCAACTGATTCCTAGAACGGAACTACCTTATTTCACACACTACAGTTTTCGGCAATGAAGATGTATGTTTTCTAAACAAACTGCTTTAGAAATGAAGTGAAACTACTAAGTTGTATATCTTGTTACATTACACTGACTAGAAAAGTTTGAACTTGCTGCACTGAACCTTCTTCGTAGGAAAGCAACTGATTCCTAGAACCAAACTAGCTTATTTCACACAGTACAGTTTTCGGCAATGAAGATGTATGTTTTCTAAACAAACTGCTGTAGAAATGAATTGAAACTACTAAGTTGTATATCTTGTGAGACTACACAAACAAGGAAGGTTTGAAGTTGCTGCACTAAACCTTCTTCGTAGGAAAGCAACTGATTCCTAGAACGGAACTACCTATTTTCACACAGTACAGTTTTCGCAATGAAAATGTATGTTTTCTAAACAAACTGCTGTAGAAATGAAGTGAAACTACTAAGTTGTACATCTTGTTAGATTACACTAACTAGAAAAGTTTCAACTTGCTGCACTAAACCTTCTTCGTAAGAAAGCAACTGATTCCTAAAACAGAACTAGCTTATTTCACACAGCACAGTGTTCGACAATGAAGATGTATGTTTTCTAAACCAACTGCTTTAGAAATGAAGCGAAACTACTAATTTGTACATCTTCTTAGATTACACTATCTAGAAATGCTTGAAGTTGCTGATCTAAACCTTCTTCGTTGGAAAGCAACTGATTCCTAGAACGGAACTACCTATTTTCACACAGTACAGTTTTCGGCAATGAAGATGTATGTTTTCTAAACAAACTGCTTTAGAAATGAAGTGAAACTACTAAGTTGTACATCTTGGTAGATTACATTAACTGGAAAAGTTTGAACTTTCTGCATTAAACCGTCTTCGTAGGAAAGGAACTGATTCCTAGAACCGAACTTACTTATTTCACACAGTACAGTTTTCGGCAATGAAGATGTATGTTTTCTAAACAAACTGCTGTAGAAATGAAGTGAAACTACTAAGTTGTACATCTTGGTAGATTACATTAACTGGAAATGATTGAAGTTGCTGCACTAAACCTTCTTCGTAGGAAAGCAACTGATTCCTAGAACGGAACTAACTTATTTCACACAGTACAGTTTTTGGCAATGAAGATGTATGTTTTCTAAACAAACTGCTTTAGAAATGAAGTGAAATTACTAAGTTGTATATCTTGTTAGATTACACTAACTAGAAAAGTTTGAACTTGCTGCACTGAACCTTGTTCGTAGGAAAGCAACTGATTCCTAGAACCAAACTAGCTTATTTCACACAGTACAGTTTTCGTCAATGAAGATGTATGTTATCTAAACAAACTGCTTTAGAAATGAAGTGAAACTACTAAGTTGTACATCTTGGGAGATTTCATTAACTGGAAAAGTTTGAACTTTCTGCACTAAACCGTCTTTGTAGGAAAGGAACTGATTCCTAGAACCGAAATAACTTATTTCAACAGTACAGTTTTCGGCAATGAAGTTGTATGTTTTCTAAACAAACTGCTGTAGAAATGAATTGAAACTATTAAGTTGTACATCTTGTTAGACTACACAAACAATGAAGGTTTGAAGTTGCTGCACTAAACCTTCTTCTTAGGAAAGTAACTGATTCCTAAACCAAACTAGCTTATTTCACACAGCACAGTGTTCGCCAATGAAGATGTATGTTTTCTAAACCAACTGCTTTAGAAATGAAGCGAAACTAGTAAGTTGTACATCTTGTTAGACTATACAAACAAGGAAGGTTTGAAGTTGCTGCACTAAACTTTCTTCGTAGGAAAGCAACTGATTCCTAGAACCAAACTAGCTTATTTCACACAGTACAGTTTTCATCAATGAAGATGTATGTTATCTAAACAAACTGCTTTAGAAATGAAGTGAAACTAAGAAGTTGTACATCTTGGTAGATTACAATAACTGGAAGAGTTTGAACTTTCTGCATTAAACCGTTTTCGTAGGAAAGGAACTGATTCCTAGAACCGAACTAGCTTATTTCACACAGTACAGTGTTCGGCAATGAAGGTGTTTGTTTTCTAAACAAACTGCTTTAGAAATGAAGCGAAACTAGTAAGTTGTACATCTTGTTAGACTACACAAACAAGGAAGGTTTGAAGTTGCTGCACTAAACTTTCTTCGTAGGAAAGCAACTGATTCCTAGAACCAAAGTAGCTTATTTCACACAGCACAGTGTTCGCCAATGAAGATGTATGTTTTCTAAACCAACTGCTTTAGAAATGAAGCGAAACTACTAATTTGTACATCTTCTTAGATTACAAAACTAGAAATGTTTGAAGTTGCTGCACTAAACCTTCTCCGGAGGAAAGCAACTGATTCCTAGAACGGAACTACCTTATTTCACACACTACAGTTTTCGGCAATGAAGATGTATGTTTTCTAAACAAACTTCTTTAGAAATGAAGTGAAACTACTAAGTTGTATATCTTGTTAGATTACACTAACTAGAAAAGTTTGAACTTGCTGCACTGAACCTTCTTCGTAGGAAAGCAACTGATTCCTAGAACCAAACTAGCTTATTTCACACAGTACAGTTTTCGTCAATGAAGATGTATGTTATCTAAACAAACTGCTTTAGAAATGAATTGAAACTACGAAGTTGAATATCTTGGTAGATTACATTAACTGGAAAAGTTTGAACTTTCTGCACTAAACCGTCTTTGTAGGAAAGGAACTGATTCCTAGAACCGAACTAACTTATTTCACACAGTACAGTTTTCGGCAATGAATATGTATGTTTTCTAAACAAACTGCTGTAGAAATGAACTGAAACTACTAAGTTGTACATCTTGTGAGACTACACAAACAAGGAAGGTTTGAAGTTGCTGCACTAAACCTTCTTCGTAGGAAAGCAACTGATTCCTAGAACGGAACTACCTATTTTCACACAGTACAGTTTTCGGCAATGAAGATGTATGTTTTCTAAACCAACTGCTTTAGAAATGAAGCGAAACTACTAATTTGTACATCTTCTTAGATTACACTATCTAGAAATGCTTGAAGTTGCTGATCTAAACCTTCTTCGTTGGAAAGCAACTGATTCCTAGAACGGAACTACCTATTTTCACAGAGTACAGTTTTCGGCAATGAAGATGTATGTTATCTAAACAAACTGCTTTAGAAATGAAGTGAAACTACTAAGTTGTACATCTTGGTAGATTAAATTAACATGGAAATGTTTGAACTTTCTGCATTAAACCGTCTTCGTAGGAAAGGAACTGATTCCTAGAACCGAACTTTCTTATTTCACACAGTACAGTTTTCGGCAATGAATATGTATGTTTTCTAAACAAACTGCTGTAGAAATGAAGTGAAACTACTAAGTTGTATATCTTCTTAGATTACGCTAACTAGAAAAGTTTGAACTTGCTGCACTAAACCTTCTTCGTAAGAAAGCAACTGATTCCTAAAACAGAACTAGCTTATTTCACACAGTAGAGAGTTCGGCAATGAAGGTGTTTGTTTTCTAAACAAACTGCTTTAGAAATGAAGCGAAACTAGTACGTTGTACATCTTGTTAGACTACACAAACAAGGAAGGTTTGAAGTTGCTGCACTAAACTTTATTCGTAGGAAAGCAACTGATTCCTAGAACCAAACTAGCTTATTTCACACAGCACAGTATTTGCCAATGAAGATGTATGTTTTCTAAACCAACTCTTTTAGAAATGAAGCGAAACTACTAATTTGTACATCTACATAGATTACACTAACTAGAAATGCTTGAAGTTGCTGCACTAAACCCTCGTCGTAGGAAAGCAACTGTATCCTAGGACGGAACTACCTTATTTCACACACTACAATTTTCGGCAATGAAGATGTATGTTTTCTAAACCAACTGCTTTAGAAATGAAGTGAAACTACTAAGTTGTATATCTTGTTGGATTACACTAACTAGAAAACTTTGAACTTGCTGCACTGAACCTTCTTCGTAGGAATGCAACTGATTCCTAGAACCAAACTATCTTATTTCACACAGTACATTTTTCGTCAATGAAGATGTATGTTATCTAAACAAACTGCTTTAGAAATGAAGTGAAACTACCAAGTTGTACATCTTGGTAGATTACATTAACTGGAAAAGTTTGAACTTTCTGCACTAAACCGTCTTTGTAGGAAAGGAACTGATTCCTAGAAGCGAAGTAACTTATTTCACACAGTACAGTTTTCGGCAATGAAGATGTATGTTTTCTAAACAAACTGCTGTAGAAATGAATTGAAACTACTAAGTTGTACATCTTGTTATACTACCCAAACAAGGAAGGTTTGAAGTTGCTGCACTAAACCTTCTTCGTAGGAAAGCAACTGATTCCTAGAACCAAACTAGCTTATTTCACACAGCACAGTGTTGGCCAATGAAGATGTATGTTTTCTAAACCAACTGCTTTAGAAATGAAGCATAACTACTAATTTGTACATCTTCTTAGATTACACTAACTAGAAATGTTTGAAGTTGCTGAATTAAACCTTCTTCGTAGGAAAGCAACAGTTTCCTAGAACGGAACTACCTATATTCACATAGTACAGTTTTTGGCAATGAAGATGTATGTTTTATAAACAAACTGCTTTAGAAATGAAGTGAAACTACTACGTTGTACATCTTGGTAGATGACATTAACTGGAAAAGTTTGAACTTTCTCCATTAAACCGTCTTCGTAGGAAAGGAACTGATTCCTAGAACTGAACTTACTTATTTCACACAGTACAGTTTTCGGCAATGAAGATTTATGTTTTCTCAACAAACTGCTGTAGAAATGAAGTGAAAGTACTAAGTTGTACATCTTGTTAGATTACACTAACTAGAAAAGTTTGAACTTCCTGCACTAAACCTTCTTCGTAAGAAAGCAACTGATTCCTAAAACAGAACTAGCTTATTTCACACAGCACAGTGTTCGCCAATGAAGATGTATGTTTTCTAAACCAACTGCTTTAGAAATGAAGCGAAACTACTAATTTGTACATCTTCTTAGATTACACTAACTGGAAATGTTTGAAGTTGCTGAACTAAACCTTCTTCGTTGGAAAGCAACTCATTCCTAGAACGGAACTACCTATTTTCACACAGTACAGTTTTCGGCAATGAAGATGTATGTTATGTAAACAAACTACTATAGAAATGAAGTGAAACAACTAAGTTGTACACCTTGGTAGATTAAATTAACTGGAAATGATTGAAGTTGCTGCACTAAACCTTCTTCGTAGGAAAGCAACTGATTCATAGAACGGAACTAACTTATTTCACACAGTACAGTTTTTGGCAATGAAGATGTATGTTTTCTAAACAAACTGCTTTAGAAATGAAGTGAAATTACTAAGCAGTATATCTTGTTAGATTACACTAACTAGAAAAGTTTGAACTTGCTGCACTGAACCTTCTTCGTAGGAAAGCAACTGATTCCTAGAACCAAACTAGCTTATTTCACACAGTACAGTTTTGGTCAATGAAGATGTATGTTATCTAAACAAACTGCTTTAGAAATGAAGTGAAACTACTAAGTTGTATATCTTGGTAGATTTCATTAACTGGAAAAGTTTGAACTTTCTGCACTAAACCGTCTTTGTAGGAAAGGAACTGATTCCTAGAACCGAAATAACTTATTTCAACAGTACAGTTTTCGGCAATGAAGTTGTATGTTTTCTAAACAAACTGCTGTAGAAATGAATTGAAACTACTAAGTTGTACATCTTGTCAGACTACACAAACAAGGAAGGTTTGAAGTTGCTGCACTAAACCTTCTTCTTAAGAAAGCAACTGATTCCTAGAACCAAACTAGCTTATTTCACACAGCACAGTGTTCGCCAATGAAGATGTATGTTTTCTAAACCAACTGCTTTAGAAATGAAGCGAAACTACTAATTTGTACATCTTCTTAGATTACACTAACTAGAAATGTTTGAAGTTGCTGAACTAAACCTTCTCCGTTGGAAAGCAACTGATTCCTAGAACGGAACTACCTATTTTCACACAGTACAGTTTTCGGGAATGAAGATGTATGTTATCTAAACAAACTGCTTTAGAAATGAAGTGAAAATACTACGTTGTACATCTTGGTAGATGACATTAACTGGAAAAGTTTGAACTTTCTGCATTAAACCGTCTTCGTAGGAAAGGAACTGATTCCTAGAACCGAACTTTCTTATTTCACACAGTACAGTTTTCGGCAAAGAGGATGTATGTTTTCTAAACAAACTGCTGGAGAAATGAAGTGAAACTACTAAGTTGTACATCTTGTTAGATTACACTAACTAGAAAAGTTTGAACTTGCTGCATTAACCTTCTTCGTAAGAAAGCAACTGATTCCTAAAACAGAACTAGCTTATTTCACACAGTAGAGAGTTCGGCAATGAAGGTGTTTGTTTTCTAAACAAACTACTTTAGAAATGAAGCGAAACTAGTAAGTTGTCCATCTTGTTAGACTACACAAACAAGGAAGGTTTGAAGTTGCTGCACTAAACTTTCTTCGTAGGAAAGCAACTGATTCCTAGAACCAATCTAGCTTATTTCACACAGCACAGTGTTCGCCAATGAAGATGTATGTTTTCTAAACCAACTGCTTTGGAAAAGGAAGCGAAACTACTAATTTGTACATCTTCTTAGATTACACTACTAGAAATGTTTGAAGTTGCTGCACTAAACCTTCTTCGTAGGAAAGCAACTGATTCCTAGAACGGAACTACCTTATTTCACACAGTACATTTTTCCACAATGAAGATGTATGTTTTCTAAACAAACTGCATTAGAAATGAAGTGAAACTACTAAGTTGTACATCTTGTTAGATTACACTAACTAGAAAAGTTTGAACTTGCTGCACTGAACCTTCTTCGTAGGAAAGCAACTGATTCCTAGAACCGAACTAGATTATTTCACACAGTACAGTGTTCGGTAATGAAGATGTTTGTTTTCCAAAAAAACTACTTTAGAAATGAAGCGAAACTAGAAAGTTGTACATCTTGTTAGACTACACAAACAAGGAAGGTTTGAGGTTGCTGCACTAAACCTTCTTCGTAAGAAAGCAACTGATTCGTAAAACAAAACTAGCTTATTTCACAGAGTAGAGAGTTCGGCAATGATGGCGTTTGTTTTCTAAACAAACTACTTTATAAATGAAGCGAAATTAGTAAGTTGTACATCTTGTTAGACTACACAAACAAGGAAGGTTTGAAGTTGCTGCACTAAACTTTCTTCGTAGGAAAGCAACTGATTCCTAGAACCAAACTAGCTTATTTCACACAGCACAGTGTTCGCCAAAGAAGATGTATGTTTTCTAAACCATCTGCTTTAGAAATGAAGTGAAACTACTAATTTGTACATCTTCTTAGATTACACTAACTAGAAATGTTTGAAGTTGCTGCACTAAACCTTCTTCGTAGGAAAGCAACTGATTCCTAGAACGGAACTACCTTACTTTACACAGTACAGTTTTCGTCAATGAAGATGTATGTTTTCTAAACAAACTGCTTTAGAAATGAAGTGAAACTACTAAGTTGTACATCTTCTTAGATTACACTAACTAGAATAGTTTGAACTTGATGCACTGAACCTTCTTCGTAGGAAAGCAACTGATTCCTAGAACCGAACTAGCTTATTTCACACAGTACAGTGTTCGGCAATGAAGATGTTTGTTTTCTGAACTAACTACTTTAGAAATGAAGCGAAACTAGTAAGTTGTACATCTTGTTAGACTACACAAACAAGGAAGGTTTGAAGTTGCTGCACTAAACCTTCTTCGTAGCTACGCAACTGATTCCTAGAACCAAACTAGCTTATTTCAAACAGCACAGTGTTCGCCAATGAAGATGTATGTTTTCTAAACCAACTGCTTTAGAAATGAAGCGAAACTACTAATTTGTACATCTTCTTAGATTACACTAACAAGAAATGTTTGAAGTTGCTGAACTAAATCTTCTTCGTAGGAAAGCAACTGATTCCTAGAACGGAACTACCTTATTTCACACAGTGCAGTTTTCGTCATTGAAGATGTATGTTATCTAAACAAACTGCTTTAGAAATGAAGAGAAACTACTAAGTTGTACATCTTGGTAAATTACATTAACTGGAAAAGTTTGAACTTTCGGCACTAAACCATCTTTGTAGGAAAGGAACTGATTCCTAGAACCGAACTAACTTATTTCACACAGTACAGTTTTCGGCAACGAAGATGTATGTTTTCTAAATAAACTGCTGTAGAAATGAATTGAAACTACTAAGCTAAACATCTTGTTAGATTACACTAACTAGCAAAGTTTGAACTTGCTGCACTAAACCTTCTTCGTAGGAAAGCAACTGATTCCTAAAACAGAACTAGCTTATTTCACACAGTAGAGAGTTCGGCAATGAAGGTGTTTGTTTTATAAACAAACTACTTTAGAAATGAAGCGAAACTAGTAAGTTGTACATCTTGTTAGACTACACAAACAAGGAAGGTTTGAAGTTGCTGCACTAAACTTTCTTCGTAGGAAAGCAACTGATTCCTAGAACCAAACTAGCTTATTTCACACAGCACAGTGTTCGCCAATGAAGATGTATGTTTTCTAAACCAACTGCTTTAGAAATGAAGCGAAACTACTAATTTGTACATCTTCTTAGATTACACTAACTAGAAATGTTTGAAGTTGCTGCACTAAACCTTCTTCGTAGTAAAGCAACTCATTCCTAGAATGGAACTTCCTCATTTCACGCAGTACAGTTTTCGGCAATGAAGATGTATGTTTTCTAAACAAACTGCTTTAGAAATGAAGTGAAACTTCTAAATTGTACATCTTAGAATACACTAACTAGAAAAGTTTGAACTTGCTGCACTGAACCTTGTTCGTAGGAAAGCAACTGATTCCTGGAACCGAACTAGCTTATTTCACACAGTACAGTGTTCGGCAATGAAGGGGTTTGTTTTCTAAACAAACTACTTTAGAAATGAAGAGAAACTAGTACGTTGTACATCTTGTTAGACTACACAAACAAGGAAGGTTTGAAGTTGCTGCACTAAACCTACTTCTAAGGAAAGCAACTGATTCCTAGAAACAAACTAGCTTATTTCACACACCACAGTGTTCGCCCATGACGATGTATGTTTTCTAAAACACCTGCTTTAGAAATGAAGCGAAACTACTAATTTGTACATCTTCTTAGATTACACTAACTAGAAATGTTTGAAGTTGCTGAAATAAACCTTCTTCGTTGGAAAGCAACTGATTCCTAGAACGGAACTACCTATTTTCATACAGTACATTTTCGGCAATGAAGATGTATATTATCTAAAAAACCGCTTTAGAAATGAAGTGAAACTACTAAGTTGTACATCTTGGTAGATTACATTAACTGGAAAAGTTTGAACTTTCTGCATTATACCTTTTTCGTAGGAAAGGAACTGATTCTTAGAACCGAACTTACTTATTTCACACAGTACAGTTTTCGGCAATGAAGATGTATGCTTTCTAAACAAACTGCTGTAGAAATGAAGTGAAACTACTAAGTTGTACATCTTGTTAGATTACACTAACTAGAAAAATTTGAACTTGCTGCACTAAACCTTCTTCGTAAGAAAGCAACTGATTCCTAAAACAGAACTAGCTTATTTCACACAGCACAGTGTTCGCCAATGAAGATGTATGTTTTCTAAACCAACTGCTTTAGGAATGAAGCGAAACTACTAATTTGTACATCTTCTTAGATTACACTAACTAGAAATGTTTGAAGTTGCTCAACTAAACCTTCTTCGTTGGAAAGCAACTCATTCCTAGAACGGAACTACCTATTTTCACACAGTACAGTTTTCAGCAATGAAGATATATGTTATGTAAACAAACTGCTTTACAAATGAAGTGAAACTACTAAGTTGTACATCTTGGTAGATTAAATTAACTGGAAATGTTTGAAGTTGCTGCACTAAACCTTCTTCGTAGGAAAGCAACTGATTCCTAGAACGGAACTACCTTATTTCACACAGTACAGTTTTCGGCAATGAAGATGTATTTTTTCTAAACAAACTGCTTTAGAAATGAAGTGAAACTACTAAGTTATATATCTTGTTAGATTACACTAACTAGAAAAGTTTGAACTTGCTGCACTGAACCTTCTTCGTAGGAAAGCAACTGATTCCTAGAACCGAACTAGCTTATTTCACACAGTACACTTTACGTCAATGAAGATGTATGTTATCTAAACAAACTGCTTTAGAAATGAAGTGAACCTTCTAAGTTGTACATGTTGGAAGATTACATTAACTGGAAAAGGTTGAACTTTCTGCACTAAACCGTCTTTGTAGGAAAGGAACTGATTCCTATAACCGAACTAACTTATTTCACACAGTACAGTTTTCGGAAATGAAGATGTATGTTTTCTAAACAAACTGCTGTAGAAATAAATTGAAACTCCTAAGTTGTATATCTTGTTAGACTACACAAACAAGGAAGGTTTGAAGTTGCTGCACTAAACCTTCTTCGTAGCAATGCAACTGATTCCTAGAACCAAACTAGCTTATTTCACACAGCACAGTGTTCGCCAATGAAGATGTATGTTTTCTAAACCAACTGCTTTAGAAATGAAGCGTAACTACTAATTTGTACATCTTCTTATATTACACTAACTAGAAATGTTTGAAGTTGCTGCACTAAACCTTCTTCGTAGGAAAGCAACTGATTCCTAGAACAGAACTAGCTTATTTCACACAATACAGAGTTCGGCAATGAAGGGGTTTGTTTTCTAAACAAACTACTTTAGACATGAAGAGAAACTAGTAAGTTGTACATCTTGTTAGACTACACAAACAAGGAAGGTTTGAAGTTGCTGCACTAAACCTTCTTCGTAGGAAAGCAACTGATTCCAAGAACCAAACTAGTTTATTTCACACAGCACAGTGTTCGCCAATGAAGATGTATGTTTTCTAAACCAACTGCTCTAGAAATGAAGCGAAACTACTAATTTGTATATCTTCTTAGATTATACTAACTAGAAATGTTTGAAGTTGCTGAACTAAACCTTCTTCTTAGGAAAGCAACTGATTCCTAGAACGGAACTACCTATTTTCACACAGTACAGTTTTCGGCAATGAAGATGTATGTTTTCTAAACAAACTGCTTTAGAAATGAAGTCAAACTACTAAGTTGTACATCTTGGTAGATTACATTAACTGGAAAAGTTTGAACTTTCTGCATTAAACCGTCTTCGTAGGAAAGGAACTGATTCCTAGAACCGAACTTCCTTATTTCACACAGTACAGTTTTTGGCAATGAAGATGTATGTTTTCTAAACTAACTGCTTTAGAAATGAAGTGAAACTACTAAGTTGTACATCTTGTTAGATTACACTAACTAGAAAAGTTTGAACTTGCTGCACTGAACCTTCTTCGTAGGAAAGCAACTGATTCCTAGAACCGAACTAGCTTATTTCACACAGTACAGTGTTCAGCAATGAAGGTGTTTGTTTTCTAAACAAACTATTTTAAAAATGAAGCGAAACAAGAAAGTTGTACATCTTGTTAAACTACACAAACAAGGAAGGTTTGAGGTTGCTGCACTAAACCTTCTTCGTAAGAAAGTAACTGATTCGTAAAACAGAACTAGCTTATTTCACACAGTAGAGAGTTCGGCAATGAAGGTGTTTGTTTTCTAAACAAACTACTTTAGAAATGAAGTGAAATTAGTAAGTTGTACATCTTGTTAGACTACACAAACAAGGAAGGTTTGACGTTGCTGCACTAAACTTTCTTCGTAGGAAAGCAACTGATTCCTAGAACCAAACTAGCTTATTTCACACAGCACAGTGTTTGCCAAAGAAGATGTATGTTTTCTAAACCAACTGCTTTAGAAATGAAGCGAAACTCCTAATTTGTTCAACTTCTTAGATTACACTAACTACAAATGTTTCAAGGTGCTGCACTAAACCTTCTTCGTAGGAAAGCAACTGATTCCTAGAACGGAACTAAATATTGTCACACAGTACAGTGTTCAGCAATGAAGATGTTTGTTTTCTAAACTAACTGCTTAAGAAATAAAGCGAAACTACTAATTTGTATATATTCTTAGATTACACTAACTAGAAATGTTTGAAGTTGCTGAACTAAACCTTCTTCATAAGAAAGCAACTGATTCCTAGAACAGAACTACCTTATTTCACACAGTACAGTTTTCGGCAATGAAGATGTATGTTTTCTAAATAAACTGCTGTAGAAATGAATTGAAACTACTAAGCTAAACATGTTGTTAGATTACACTAACTAGCAAAGTTTGAACTTGCTGCACTAAACCTTCTTCGTAGGAAAGCAACTGATTCCTAGAACAGAACTAGCTTATTTCAGACAGAACAGAGTTCGGCAATGAAGGGGTTTGTTTTCTAAACAAACTTCTTTAGAAATGAAGTGAAATTAGTAAGTTTTACATGTTGTTAGACTACACAAACAAGGAAGGTTTGAAGTTGCTGCACTAAACTTTCTTCGTAGGAAAGCAACTGATTCCTAGAACCAAACTAGCTTATTTCACACAGCACACTGTTCACCAATGAAGATGTATGTTTTCTAAACCAACTGCTTTAGAAATGAAGCGAAACTACTAATTTGTACATCTTCTTAGATTACACTAACTAGAAATGTTTGAAGTTGCTGCACTAAACCTTCTTCGTAGGAAAGCAACTGATTCCTAGAATGGAACTACCTTATTTCACACAGTACAGTTTTCGGCAATGAAGATGCATGTTTTCTAAACTAACAGCTTTAGAAATGAAGTGAAACTACTAAGTTGTACATCTTGTTAGATTACACTAACTAGAAAAGTTTGAACTTGCTGCACTGAACCTTCTTCGTAGGAAAGCAACTGATTCCTAGAACCGAACTAGCTTATTTCACACAGTACAGTGTTCAGCAATGAAGGTGTTTGTTTTCTAAACAAACTACTTTAAAAATGAAGCGAAACAAGAAAGTTGTACATCTTGTTAAACTACACAAACAAGGAAGGTTTGAGGTTGCTGCACTAAACCTTCTTCGTAAGAAAGTAACTTATTCGTAAAACAGAACTAGCTTATTTCACACAGTAGAGAGTTCGGCAATGAAGGTGTTTGTTTTCTAAACAAACTACTTTAGAAATGAAGTGAAACTAGTAAGTTGTACATCTTGTTAGACTACACAAACTAGGAAGGTTTGAAGTTGCTGCACTAAACTTTCTTCGTAGGAAAGCAACTGATTCCTAGAACCAAACCAGCTTATTTCACACAGCACACTGTTCGCCAATGAAGATGTATGTTTTCTAAACCAACTGCTTTAGAAATGAAGCGAAACTACTAATTTGTACATCTTCTTAGATTACACTAACTAGAAATGTTTGAAGTTGCTGCACTAAACCTTCTTCGTAGGAAAGCAACTGATTCCTAGAACCAAACGAGCTTATTTCACACAGCACAGTGTTCGCCAATGAAGATGTATGTTTTCTAAACCAACTGCTTTAGAAATGAAGCGAAACTCCTAATTTGTTCAACTTCTTAGATTACACTAACTACAAATGTTTCAAGGTGCTGCACTAAACCTTCTTCGTAGGAAAGCAACTGATTCCTAGAACGGATCTAAATATTGTCACACAGTACAGTGTTCGGCAATGAAGATGTTTGTTTTCTAAACTAACTGCTTAAGAAATAAAGCGAAACTACTAATTTGTATATATTCTTAGATTACACTAACTAGAAATGTTTGAAGTTGCTGCACTAAACCTTCTTTGTAGGAAAGCAACTGATTCCTAGAACAGAACTACCTTATTTCACACAGTACAGTTTTCGGCAATAAAGATGTATGTTTTCTAAACAAACTGCTTTAGAAATGAAGTGAAACTACTAAATTGTACATCTTGTTCGATTATACTAACTAGAAAAGTTTTAACTTGCCGCATTGAACCTTCTTCGTAGCAACGCAACTGATTCCTAGAACCAAACTAGCTTATTTCACACAGCACAGTGGTCGTCAATGAAGATGTATGTTTTCTTAACCAACTGCTTTAGAAATGAAGAGAAACTACTATTTTGTACATCTTCTTAGATTACACTAACTAGAAATGTTTGAGGTTGCTGCACTAAACCTTCTTCATAGGAAAACAACTGATTCCTAGAACGGAAGTACCTTATTTCACACAGTACACTTTTCGGCAATGAAGATGTTTGTTTTCTAAACAAACTGCTTTAGAAATGAAGTGAAAATACTAAGTTGTACATCTTGTTAGATAACATTAACTAGAAAAGTTTCAACTTGCTGCACTGAACCTTCTTCGTAGGAAAGCAACTGATTCCTAGAACCGAACTAGCTTATTTCACACAGTACAGTGTTTGGCAATGAGGATGTTTGTTTTCTGAACTAACTACTTTAGAAATGAAGCGAAACTAGTAAGTTGTACATCTTGTTAGACTACACGAACAAGGAACGTTTGAAGTTGCTGCACTAAACCTTCTTCTTAGGAAAGCAACTGATTCCTAGAACCGAACTACCTTATTTCACACAGTACAGTTTTCGGCAATGAAGATGTATGTTTTCTAAACAAACTGCTTTAGAAATGAAGTGAAACTACTAAGTTGTACATCTTGTTAGATTACATTAACTAGAAAAGTTTCAACTTGCTGCACTGAACCTTCTTCGTAGGAAAGCAACTGATTCCTAGAACCGAACTAGCTTATTTCACACAGTACAGTGTTCGGCAATGAGGATGTTTGTTTTCTGAACTAACTACTTTAGAAATGAAGCGAAACTAGTAAGTTGTACATCTTGTTAGACTACACGAACAAGGAACGTTTGAAGTTGCTGCACTAAACCTTCTTCTTAGAAAAGCAACTGATTCCTAGAACCGAACTACCTTATTTCACACAGTACAGTTTTCGGCAATGAAGATGTATGTTTTCTAAACAAACTGCTTTAGAAATGAAGTGAAACTACTAAGTTGTACATCTTGTTAGATTACACTAACTAGACAAGTTTGAACTTGCTGCACTGAACCTTCTTCGTAGGAAAGCAACTGATTCCCAGAACCGTCAAGCTTATTTCACACAGTACAGTGTTCAGCAATGAAGATGTTTGTTTTCTAACCTAACTGCTTTAGAAATGAAGCGAAACTACTAATTTGTACATATTCTTAGATTAAAATAACTAGAAATGTTTGAAGTTGCTGCACTAAACCTTCTTCGTAGGAAAGCAACTGATTCCTAGAACCAAACTAGCTTATTTCACAGAGCACAGTGTTCGCCAATGAAGATGTATGTTTTCTAAACCAACTGATTTAGAAATGAAGAGAAACTACTAATTTGTACATCTTCTTAGATTACACTAACTAGAAATCTTTGAGGTTGCTGCACTAAACCTTCTTCGTAGGAAAGCAACTGATTCCTAGAACGGAACTACCTTATTTCACACAGTACAGTTTTCGGCAATGAAGATGTATGTTTTCTAAAAAAAATGCTTTAGAAATGAAGTGAAACTAGTAAGTTGTACATCTTTTTAGATTACACTAACTAGAAAAGTTTGAACTTGCTGCACTGAACCTTTTTCGTAGGAAAGCAACTGATTCCTAGAACCGAACCAGCTTATTTCCCACAGTACAGTGTTCGGCAATGAAGGTGTTTGTGTTCTAAACAAACTACTTTAGAAAAGAAGCGAAACTAGAAAGTTGTACATCTTGTTAGACTACAGAAACAAGGAAGGTTTGAGGTTGCTGCACTAAACCTTCTTCGTAAGAAAGCAACTGATTCCTAAAACAGAAATAGCTTATTTCACACAGTAGAGAGTTCAGCAATGAAGGTGTTTGTTTTCTAAACAAACTACTTTAGAAATGAAGCGAAATTAGTAAGTTGTACATCTTGTTAGACTACACAAACAAGGAAGGTTTGAAGTTGCTGCACTAAACATTCTTCGTAGGAAAGGAACTGATTCCTAGAACGAAACTAGCTTATTTCACACAGCACAGTGTTCGCCAATGAAGATGTATGTTTTCTAAACCAACTGCTTTAGAAATGAAGCGAAACTCCTAATTTGTTCATCTTCTTAGATTACACTAACTAGAAATGTTTCAAGTTGCTGCACTAAACCTTCTTCGTAGGAAAGCAACTGATTCCTAGAACGGAACTAAATATTGTCACACAGTACAGTGTTCGGCAATGAAGATGTTTGTTTTCTGAACTAACTGCTTTAGAAATGAAACAAAACTACTAATTTGTACATATTCTTAGATTACACTAACTAGAAATGTTTGAAGTTGCTGCACTAAACGTTCTACATAGGAAAGCAACTGATTCCTAGAACCAAACTAGCTTATTTCACACAGCACAGTGTTCGCCAATGAAGATGTATGTTTTCTAAACCAACTGCTTTAGAAATGAAGCGAAACTACTAATTTGTACATCTTCTTAGATTACACTAACTAGAAATGTTTGAGGTTGCTGCAATGAACCTTCTTCGTAGGAAAGCAACTGATTCCTCGAACCGAACTAGCTTATTTCACACAGTAGTGTTCGGCAATGAGGATGTTTGTTTTCTAAACTAACTACTTTAGAAATAAAGCGAAACTAGTAAGTCATACATCTTGTTAGACTACACAAACAAGAAAGGTTTGAAGTTGCTGCACTAAACCTTCTTCGTAGTAACGCAACTGATTCCTAGAACCAAACTAGCTTATTTCACAGCACAGTGTTCGCCAATGAAGATGTATGTTTTCTAAACCAACTGCTTTAGAAATGAAGCGAAACTACTAATTTGTACATCTTCTTAGATTACACTAACTAGAAATGTTTGAGGTTGCTGCACTAAACCTTCTTCGTAGGAAAGCAACTGATTCCTAGAACGGAACTACCTTATTTCACACAGTACAGTTTTCGGCAATGAAGATCTATGTTTTCTAAACAAACTGCTTTAGAAATGAAGTGAAACTACTAAGTTGTACATCTTGTTAGATTACACTAACTAGAAAAGTTTGAACTTGCTGCACTGAACCTTCTTCGTAGGAAAGCAACTGATTCCTAAAACAGAACTAGCTTATTTCACATAGTAGAGCGTTTGGCAATGAAGGTTTTTGTTTTCTAAACAAACTGCTGTAGAAATGAATTGAAACTACTAAGCTGTACATCTTGTTAGATTACACTAACTAGAAAAATTTGAACTTGCTGCACTTAACCTTCTTCGTAGGAAAGCAACTGATTCCTAGAACAGAACTAGGTTATTTCACACAGTACAGAGTTCGGCAATGAAGGGGTTTGTTTTCTAAACAAACTACTTTAGAAATGAAGAGAAACTAGTAAGTTGTAAATCTTGTTAGACTACACAAACAAGGAAGGTTTGAAGTTGCTGCACTAAACCTTCTTCGTAGCAATGCAACTGATTCCTAGAACCAAACTAGCTTATTTCACACAGCACAGTGTTCGCCAATGAAGATGTAGGTTTTCTAAACCAACTGCTTTAGAAATGAAGCGAAACTACTTATTTGTACATCTTCTTAGATTACACTAACTAGAAATGTTTGAAGTTGCTGCACTAAACCTTCTTCGTAGGAAAGCAACTGATTCCTAGAACGGAACTACCTTATTTCACACAGTACAGTTTTCGTCAATGAAGATATTGCAGTCAGGTTCCCATTGCTGGCAGAAATCACCCGACTGAAAGCAGCTTGTGGGAAAAAAGAGGTTTATTTTGGCTTACAGGCTCGAGGGGGAAGCTCCATGATGGCAGGAAAAATGATGGCATGAGCAGAGGGTGGACATCACTCTCTGGTCAACATAAGGTGGACAACAGCAACAGGAGAGTGTGCCCAACACTGGCAAGGGGAAGCTGGCTATAATACCCATAAGCGCGCCCCCAACAATACTCTGCCTCCAGGAGGTGTTAATTCCCAAGTTGCCATCAGCTGGGAACCTAGCATTCAGAACACTTGAATTTAATGGGGACACCTGAATCAAACCACCACATTCCGCCCCTGGCCCACACAAACTGATAACCATACATGATGTAAAATGTAATGCATTCATGCAAATTTAAAAGTCCCCATAGTTTTTATCAATTCCCATGATGTTCATACATCCCCATGATCCAAGGTCTTTTAACTGAGCCATAATACCAAAAATATCCCCCAAAAAAACCCATAATGGCACAGAATAAAGCATTCACACTGCAAAGGATGGCATTGGGCAAAACAAAGAAATACTTAACCAATACAAGATTTTAAACAACCAGGGCAAACATCAAACTCTGTAATTCCAATCCAACAACTAGTCAGTGACAAATCTCCAAGTCCGATACTTCTGAGCAGCAACAAGTCTCTGGAGTTCCAATTCCGCCCCTCCAGCTAGGCTACTCACAGTCCTGGAAAACTTCATCCAGGGCCGGCAGCTCTCCTTGGCAGCCATCTCATAATCCTGGCATCTCCACTGGGTCTCCACTGCAACCCACGGTCCATCCTCATGGCCCCATGGGATCTCCATGCAGGCATCCAGCAAACCTGCTTCACACTGCCCATGGCCATTTCCAAAACACAAGACCGCGTTACAAACTCAATGACCCTCTCTTTCCTGCATTTGTTATACTCCATAATACCAGGTAGGGTGCCAATAGGTTAATCCAGGGGGGAATAAATCAGACTTTGAAGAACAGGACTCTCCTTCAGCATTCAGGCTCCTTCAAAAGAGTCTGCATTCTTCCTATTGCCCCATTGCAGGTCAGCTGGCCCAATCTCAAAGGTTGTAATCTCTCAACTGCAGCTGAACGGGTGGAGTTTACCCAAAGATTTCATTTTTCTGTGCTATATCCCTCTGCTCACACCAGTTCATTTCTACGCAAAGCAGCCCTGCACAACTTCTCAGGACACGGGCATAACAGCAAACTTCTCACACAAACTGCTAGCCCAGTCCAAGTAAAGCTCTTTCTCACCCTCATAAGCTGAACCTCACAGTTCATAGTTCTTACTGCATTCAGGTCTTTCAGCTCTGACCAGAATAGTCCATTAAGCTGTACTTACAACACTACAAGGTGTCTCTCTTAGGCCTAGGTTTCAAATCCTTCCACATTCCTCTTGAAAATCAGCTCCAAAAGGCCAAAGCCAAACAGTCAGGTGTCTAGCAGCAACCCCACTCCTCGGTACCACTTTACTGTTGCAGTCAGGTTCGCATTGCTGGCAGAAATCACCCGACTGAAAGCAGCTTGTGGGAAAAAAAGAGGTTTATTTTGGCTTACAGGCTCGAGGGGGAAGCTCCATGATGGCAGGAAAAATGATGGCATGAGCAGAGGGTGGTCATCACTCTCTGGTCAACATAAGGTGGACAACAGCAACAGGAGAGTGTGCCCAACACTGGCAAGGGGAAGCTGGCTATAATACCCATAAGCCCGCCCCCAACAATACTCTGCCTCCAGGAGGTGTTAATTCCCAAGTTGCCATCAGCTGGGAACCTAGCATTCAGAACACTTGAAGTTTATGGGGGACACCTGAATCAAACCACCACAGAAGATGTATGTTTTCTGAACAAACTACTTTAAAAATGAAGCGAAACTAGAAAGTTGTACATCTTGTTAGACTACACAAACAAGGAAGGTTTGAGGTTGCTACACTAAACCTTCTTCGTAAGAAAGCAACTGATTCGTAAAACAGAACTAGCTTATTTCACACAGTAGAGAGTTCGGCAATGAAGGTGTTTGTTTTCTAAACAAACTACTTTAGAAATGAAGTGAAACTAGTAAGTTGTACATCTTGTTAGACTACACAAACAAGAAAGGTTTGAAGTTGCTGCACTAAACCTTCTTCGTAGGAAAGCAACTGATTCCTAGAACGGAACTACCTTATTTCACACAGTACATTTTTCCATAATGAAGATGTATGTTTTCTAAACAAACTGCTTTAGAAATGAAGTGAAACTACTAAGTTGTACATCTTGTTAGATTACACTAACTAGAAAAGTTTGAACTTGCTACACTGAACCTTCTTCGTAGGAAAGCAACTGATTCCTAGAACCAAACTAGATTATTTCACACAGTACAGTGTTCGGCAATGAAGATGTTTGTTTTCTAAAATAACTACTTTAGAAATGAAGCGAAACTGGAAAGTTGTACATCTTGTTAGACTACACAAACAAGGAAGGTTTGAGGTTGCTGCACTAAACCTTCTTCGTAAGAAAGCAACTGATTCCTAAAACAGAACTAGCTTATTTCACACAGTAGAGAGTTCGGCAATGATGGTGTTTGTTTTCTAAACAAACTACTTTAGAAATGAAGCGAAATTAGTAAGTTGTACATCTTGTTAGACTACACAAACAAGGAAGGTTTGAAGTTGCTGCACTAAACTTTCTTTGTAGGAAAGCAACTGATTCCTAGAACCAAACTAGCTTATTTCACACAGCACTGTGTTCGCCAAAGAAGATGTATGTTTTCTAAACCATCTGCTTTAGAAATGAAGTGAAACTACTAATTTGTACATCTTCTTAGATTACACTAACTAGAAATGTTTGAAGTTGCAGCACTAAACCTTCTTCGTAGGAAAGCAACTGATTCCTAGAACGGAACTAACTTATTTCACACAGTACAGTTTTTGGCAATGAAGATGTATGTTTTCTAAACAAACTGCTTTAGAAATGAACTGAAACTACTAAGTTGTACATCTTCTTAGATTACACTAACTAGAAAAGTTTGAACTTGCTGCACTGAACCTTCTTCGTAGGAAAGCAACTGATTCCTAGAACCGAACTAGCTTATTTCACACAGTACAGTGTTCGGCAATGAAGATGTTTGTTTTCTGAACTAACTACTTTAGAAATGAAGCGAAACTAGTAAGTTGTACACCTTGTTAGACTACACAAACAAAGAAGGTTTGAAGTTGCTTCACTAAACCGTCTTCGTAGCTACGCAACTGATTCCTAGAACCAAACTAGCTTATTTCACACAGCACACTGTTCGCCAATGAAGATGTATGTTTTCTAAACCGACTGCTTTAGAAATGAAGCGAAACTACTAATTTGTACATCTTCTTAGATTACACTTAATAGAAATGTTTGAAGTTGCTGAACTAAACCTTCTTCGTAGGAAAGCAACTGATTCCTAGAACCGAACTACCTTATTTCACACAGTGCAGTTTTCGTCAATGAAGATGTATGTTATCTAAACAAACTGCTTTAGAAATGAAGAGAAACTACTAAGTTGTACATCTTGGTAAATTACATTAACTGTAAAAGTTTGAACTTTCTGCACTAAACCATCTTTGTAGGAAAGGAACTGATTGCTAGAACCGAACTAACTTATTTCACACAGTACAGTTTTCGGCAATGAAGATGTATGTTTTCTAAACAAACTGCTGTAGAAATGAATTGAAACTACTAAGCTGTACATTTTGTTAGATTACACTAACTAGCAAAGTTTGAACTTGCTGCACTAAACCTTCTTCGTAGGAAAGCAACTGATTCCTAGAACAGAACTAGCTTATTTTACACAGAACAGAGTTCGGCAATGAAGGGGTTTGTTTTCTAAACAAACTACGTTAGAAATAAAGTGAAATTAGTAAGTTGTACATGTTGTTAGACTACACAAACAAGGAAGGTTTGAAGTTGCTGCACTAAACTTTCTTTGTAGGAAAGCAACTGATTCCTAGAACCAAACTAGCTTATTTCACACAGCACACTGTTCGCCAATGAAGATGTATGTTCTCTAAACCAACTGCTTTAGAAATGAAGCGAAACTACTAATTTGTACATCTTCTTAGATTACACTAACTAGAAATGTTTGAAGTTGCTGCACTAAACCTTCTTCGTAGGAAAGCAACTGATTCCTAGAACGGAACTACCTTATTTCACACAGTACAGTTTTTGGCAATGAAGATGTATGTTTTCTAAAGAAACTGCTTTAGAAATGAAGTGAAACTACTAAGTTATACATCTTGTTAGATTACAGTAACTAGAAAAGTTTGAACTTGCTGCACTGAACCTTCTTCGTAGGAAAGCAACTGATTCCTAGAACCGAACTAGCTTATTTCACACAGTACAGTGTTCAGCAATGAAGGTGTTTGTTTTCTAAACAAACTACTTTAAAAATGAAGCGAAACTAGAAAGTTGTACATCTTGTTAGACTACACAAACAAGGAAGGTTTGAGGTGGCTGCACTAAACATTCTTCGTAAGAAAGCAACTGATTCGTAAAACAGAACTAGCTTATTTCACACAGTAGAGAGTTCGGCAATGAAGGTGTTTGTTTTCTAAACAAACTACTTTAGAAATGAAGTGAAACAAGTAAGTTGTACATCTTGTTAGACAACACAAACAAGGAAGGTTTGAAGTTGCTGCACTAAACTTTCTTCGTAGGAAAGCAACTGCTTCCTAGAACCAAACTAGCTTATTTCACACAGCACAGTGTTCACCAATGAAGATGTATGTTTTCTAAACCAACTGCTTTAGAAATGAAGCCAAACTACTAATTTGTACATCTTCTTAGATTACACTAACTAGAAATGTTTGAAGTTGCTGCACTAAACCTTCTTCGTAGGAAAGCAACTGATTCCTAGAACGGAACTACCTTATTTCACACAGTACAGTTTTCGGCAATGAAGATGTATGTTTTCTAAACAAACTGCTTTAGAAATGAAGTGAAACTACTAAGTTATACATCTAGTTCGATTATACTAACTAGAAAAGTTTTAACTTGCTGCACTGAACCTTCTTCGTAGGAAAGCAACTGATTCCTAGAACCGAACTAGCTTATTTCACACAGTACAGTGTTCGGCAATGAGGATGTTTGTTTTCTGAACTAACTACTTCAGAAATGAAGCGAAACTAGTAAGTTGTACATCTTGTTAGACTACACGAACAAGGAACGTTTGAAGTTGCTGCACTAAACCTTCTTCTTAGGAAAGCAACTGATTCCTAGAACCGAACTACCTTATTTCACACAGTACAGTTTTCGGCAACGAAGATGTATGTTTTCTAAACAAACTGCTTTAGAAATGAAGTGAAACTACTAAGTTGTACATCTTGATAGATTACACTAACTAGAAAAGTTTGAACTTGCTGCACTAAACCTTCTTCGTAGGAAAGGAACTGATTCCTAGAACCGAACAAGCTTATTTCACACAGTACAGTGTTTGGCAATGAAGATGTTTGTTTTCTAAACTAACTGCTTTAGAAATGAAGCAAAACTACTAATTTGTACATATTCTTAGATTACACTAACTAGAAATGTTTGAAGTTGCTGCACTAAACCTTCTTCGTAGGAAAGCAACTGATTCCTAGAACGGAACTACCTTATTTCACACAGTACATTTTTTGGCAATGAAGATGTATGTTTTCTAAACAAACTGCTTTAGAAATGAAGCGAAACTAGAAAGTTGTACATTTGTTAGACTACAGAAACAAGGAAGGTTTGAGGTTGCTGCACTAAACCTTCTTCGTAAGAAAGCAACTGATTCCTAAAACAGAACTAGCTTATTTCACACAGTAGAGAGTTCGGCAATGAAGGTGTTTGTTTTCTAAACAAACTGCTTTAGAAATGAAGCGAAACTAGTAAGTTGTACATCTTGTTAGACTACACAAACAAGGAAGGTTTGAAGTTGCTGCACTAAACTTTCTTCGTAGGAAAGCAACTGATTCCTCGAACCAAACTAGCTTATTTCACACAGCAAAGTTTTCGCCAATGAAGATGTATGTTTTCTAAACCAACTGCTTTAGAAATGAAGCGAAACTCCTAATTTGTTCATCTTCTTAGATTACACTAACTAGAAATGTTTGAGGTTGCTGCACTAAACCTTCTTCGTAGGAAAGCAACTGATTCCTAGAACGGAACTAAATATTGTCACACAGTACAGTGTTCGGCAATGAAGATGTTTGTTTTCTAAAAAAACTACTTTATAAATGAAGCGAAACTAGAAAGTTGTACATCTTGTTAGACTACACAAACAAGGAAGGTTTGAGGTTGCTGCACTAAACCTTCTTCGTAAGAAAGCAACTGATTCCTAAAACAGAACTAGCTTATTTCACACAGTAGAGAGTTCGGCAATGATGGTGTTTGTTTTCTAAACAAACTACTTTAGAAATGAAGCGAAATTAGTAAGTTGTACATCTTGTTAGACTAGACAAACAAGGAAGGTTTGAAGTTGCTGCAATAAACTTTCTTCGTAGGAAAGCAACTGATTCCTAGAACCAAACTAGCTTATTTCACACAGCACAGTGTTCGCCAAAGAAGATGTATGTTTTCTAAACCATCTGCTTTAAATGAAGTGAAACTACTAATTTGTACATCTTCTTAGATTACACTAACTAGAAATGTTTGAAGTTGCTGCACTAAACCTTCTTCGTAGGAAAGCAACTGATTCCTAGAACGGAACTACCTTATTTCACACAGTACAGTTTTCGTCAATGAAGATGTTGCAGTCAGGTTCGCATTGCTGGCAGAAATCACCCGACTGAAAGCAGCTTGTGGGAAAAAAGAGGTTTATTTTGGCTTACAGGCTCGAGGGGGAAGCTCCATGATGGCAGGAAAAATGATGGCATGAGCAGAGGGTGGTCATCACTCTCTGGTCAACATAAGGTGGACAACAGCAACAGGAGAGTGTGCCCAACACTGGCAAGGGGAAGCTGGCTATAATACCCATAAGCGCGCCCCCAACAATACTCTGCCTCCAGGAGGTGTTAATTCCCAAGTTGCCATCAGCTGGGAACCTAGCATTCAGAACACTTGAATTTAATGGGGACACCTGAATCAAACCACCACATTCCGCCCCTGGCCCACACAAACTGATAACCATACATGATGTAAAATGTAATGCATTCATGCAAATTTAAAAGTCCCCATAGTTTTTATCAATTCCCATGATGTTCATACATCCCCATGATCCAAGGTCTTTTAACTGAGCCATAATACCAAAAATATCCCCAAAAAAACCAATAATGGCACAGAATAAAACATTCACACTGCAAAGGATGGCATTGGGCAAAACAAAGAAATACTTAACCAATACAAGATTTTAAACAACCAGGGCAAACATCAAACTCTGTAATTCCAATCCAACAACTAGTCAGTGACAAATCTCCAAGTCCGATACTTCTGAGCAGCAACAAGTCTCTGGAGTTCCAATTCCACCCCTCCAGCTAGGCTACTCACAGTCCTGGAAAACTTCATCCAGGGCCGGCAGCTCTCCTTGGCAGCCATCTCATAATCCTGGCATCTCCACTGGGACTCCACTGCAACCCACGGTCCATCCTCATGGCCCCATGGGATCTCCATGCAGGCATCCAGCAAACCTGCTTCACACTGCCCATGGCCATTTCCAAAACACAAGACCGCGTTACAAACTCAATGACCCTCTCTTTCCTGCATTTGTTATACTCCATAATACCAGGTAGGGTGCCAATAGGTTAATCCAGGGGGGAATAAATCAGACTTTGAAGAACAGGACTCTCCTTCAGCATTCAGGCTCCTTCAAAAGAGTCTGCATTCTTCCTATTGCCCCATTGCAGGTCAGCTGGCCCAATCTCAAAGGTTGTAATCTCTCAACTGCAGCTGAACGGGTGGAGTTTACCCAAAGATTTCATTTTTTCTGTGCTATATCCCTCTGCTCACACCAGTTCATTTCTACGCAAAGCAGCCCTGCACAACTTCTCAGGACACGGGCATAACAGCAAACTTCTCACACAAACTGCTAGCCCAGTCCAAGTAAAGCTCTTTCTCACCCTCATAAGCTGAACCTCACAGTTCATAGTTCTTACTGCATTCAGGTCTTTCAGCTCTGACCAGAATAGTCCATTAAGCTGTACTTACAACACTACAAGGTGTCTCTTAGGCCTAGGTTTCAAATCCTTCCACATTCCTCTTGAAAATCAGCTCCAAAAGGCCAAAGCCAAACAGTCAGGTGTCTAGCAGCAACCCCACTCCTCGGTACCACTTTACTGTTGCAGTCAGGTTCGCATTGCTGGCAGAAATCACCCGACTGAAAGCAGCTTGTGGGAAAAAAGAGGTTTATTTTGGCTTACAGGCTCGAGGGGGAAGCTCCATGATGGCAGGAAAAATGATGGCATGAGCAGAGGGTGGTCATCACTCTCTGGTCAACATAAGGTGGACAACAGCAACAGGAGAGTGTGCCCAACACTGGCAAGGGGAAGCTGGCTATAATACCCATAAGCCCGCCCCCAACAATACTCTGCCTCCAGGAGGTGTTAATTCCCAAGTTGCCATCAGCTGGGAACCTAGCATTCAGAACACTTGAAGTTTATGGGGGACACCTGAATCAAACCACCACAGAAGATGTATGTTTTCTGAACAAACTACTTTAAAAATGAAGCGAAACTAGAAAGTTGTACATCTTGTTAGACTACACAAACAAGGAAGGTTTGAGGTTGCTACACTAAACCTTCTTCGTAAGAAAGCAACTGATTCGTAAAACAGAACTAGCTTATTTCACACAGTAGAGAGTTCGGCAATGAAGGTGTTTGTTTTCTAAACAAACTACTTTAGAAATGAAGTGAAACTAGTAAGTTGTACATCTTGTTAGACTACACAAACAAGAAAGGTTTGAAGTTGCTGCACTAAACCTTCTTCGTAGGAAAGCAACTGATTCCTAGAACGGAACTACCTTATTTCACACAGTACATTTTTCCGCAATGAAGATGTATGTTTTCTAAACAAACTGCTTTAGAAATGAAGTGAAACTACTAAGTTGTACATCTTGTTAGATTACACTAACTAGAAAAGTTTGAACTTGCTACACTGAACCTTCTTCGTAGGAAAGCAACTGATTCCTAGAACCGAACTAGATTATTTCACACAGTACAGTGTTCGGCAATGAAGATGTTTGTTTTCTAAAATAACTACTTTAGAAATGAAGCGAAACTGGAAAGTTGTACATCTTGTTAGACTACACAAACAAGGAAGGTTTGAGGTTGCTGCACTAAACCTTCTTCGTAAGAAAGCAACTGATTCCTAAAACAGAACTAGCTTATTTCACACAGTAGAGAGTTCGGCAATGATGGTGTTTGTTTTCTAAACAAACTACTTTAGAAATGAAGCGAAATTAGTAAGTTGTACATCTTGTTAGACTACACAAACAAGGAAGGTTTGAAGTTGCTGCACTAAACTTTCTTCGTAGGAAAGCAACTGATTCCTAGAACCAAACTAGCTTATTTCACACAGCACTGTGTTCGCCAAAGAAGATGTATGTTTTCTAAACCATCTGCTTTAAAAATGAAGTGAAACTACTAATTTGTACATCTTCTTAGATTACACTAACTAGAAATGTTTGAAGTTGCTGCACTAAACCTTCTTCGTAGGAAAGCAACTGATTCCTAGAACGGAACTAACTTATTTCACACAGTACAGTTTTTGGCAATGAAGATGTATGTTTTCTAAACAAACTGCTTTAGAAATGAACTGAAACTACTAAGTTGTACATCTTCTTAGATTACACTAACTAGAAAAGTTTGAACTTGCTGCACTGAACCTTCTTCGTAGGAAAGCAACTGATTCCTAGAACCGAACTAGCTTATTTCACACAGTACAGTGTTCGGCAATGAAGATGTTTGTTTTCTGAACTAACTACTTTAGAAATGAAGCGAAACTAGTAAGTTGTACACCTTGTTAGACTACACAAACAAAGAAGGTTTGAAGTTGCTGCACTAAACCGTCTTCGTAGCTACGCAACTGATTCCTAGAACCAAACTAGCTTATTTCACACAGCACACTGTTCGCCAATGAAGATGTATGTTTTCTAAACCAACTGCTTTAGAAATGAAGTGAAACTACTAATTTGTACATCTTCTTAGATTACACTTAATAGAAATGTTTGAAGTTGCTGAACTAAACCTTCTTCGTAGGAAAGCAACTGATTCCTAGAACCGAACTACCTTATTTCACACAGTGCAGTTTTCGTCAATGAAGATGTATGTTATCTAAACAAACTGCTTTAGAAATGAAGAGAAACTACTAAGTTGTACATCTTGGTAAATTACATTAACTGTAAAAGTTTGAACTTTCTGCACTAAACCATCTTTGTAGGAAAGGAACTGATTGCTAGAACCGAACTAACTTATTTCACACAGTACAGTTTTCGGCAATGAAGATGTATGTTTTCTAAACAAACTGCTGTAGAAATGAATTGAAACTACTAAGCTGTACATTTTGTTAGATTACACTAACTAGCAAAGTTTGAACTTGCTGCACTAAACCTTCTTCATAGGAAAGCAACTGATTCCTAGAACAGAACTAGCTTATTTTACACAGAACAGAGTTCGGCAATGAAGGGGTTTGTTTTCTAAACAAACTACGTTAGAAATAAAGTGAAATTAGTAAGTTGTACATGTTGTTAGACTACACAAACAAGGAAGGTTTGAAGTTGCTGCACTAAACTTTCTTCGTAGGAAAGCAACTGATTCCTAGAACCAAACTAGCTTATTTCACACAGCACACTGTTCGCCAATGAAGATGTATGTTCTCTAAACCAACTGCTTTAGAAATGAAGCGAAACTACTAATTTGTACATCTTCTTAGATTACACTAACTAGAAATGTTTGAAGTTGCTGCACTAAACCTTCTTCGTTCGAAAACAACTGATTCCTAGAACGGAACTACCTTATTTCACACAGTACAGTTTTTGTCAATGAAGATGTATGTTTTCTAAACAAACTGCTTTAGAAATGAAGTGAAACTACTAAGTTGTACATCTTGTTAGATTACAGTAACTAGAAAAGTTTGAACTTGCTGCACTGAACCTTCTTCGTAGGAAAGCAACTGATTCCTAGAACCGAACTAGCTTATTTCACACAGTACAGTGTTCAGCAATGAAGGTGTTTGTTTTCTAAACAAACTACTTTAAAAATGAAGCGAAACTAGAAAGTTGTACATCTTGTTAGACTACACAAACAAGGAAGGTTAGAGGTGCCTGCACTAAACATTCTTCGTAAGAAAGCAACTGATTCGTAAAACAGAACTAGCTTATTTCACACAGTAGAGAGTTCGGCAATGAAGGTGTTTGTTTTCTAAACAAACTACTTTAGAAATGAAGTGAAACAAGTAAGTTGTACATCTTGTTAGACAACACAAACAAGGAAGGTTTGAAGTTGCTGCACTAAACTTTCTTCGTAGGAAAGCAACTGCTTCCTAGAACCAAACTAGCTTATTTCACACAGCACAGTGTTCACCAATGAAGATGTATGTTTTCTAAACCAACTGCTTTAGAAATGAAGTGAAACTACTAATTTGTACATCTTCTTAGATTACACTAACTAGAAATGTTTGAAGTTGCTGCACTAAACCTTCTTCATAGGAAAGCAACTGATTCCTAGAACGGAATTACCTTATTTCACACAGTACAGTTTTAGGCAATGAAGATGTATGTTTTCTAAACAAACTGCTTTAGAAATGAAGTGAAACTACTAAGTTGTACATCTAGTTCGATTATACTAACTAGAAAAGTTTTAACTTGCTGCACTGAACCTTCTTCGTAGGAAAGCAACTGATTCCTAGAACCGAACTAGCTTATTTCACACAGTACAGTGGTCGGCAATGAGGATGTTTGTTTTCTGAACTAACTACTTCAGAAATGAAGCGAAACTAGTAAGTTGTACATCTTGTTAGACTACACGAACAAGGAACGTTTGAAGTTGCTGCACTAAACCTTCTTCTTAGGAAAGCAACTGATTCCTAGAACCGAACTACCTTATTTCACACAGTACAGTTTTCGGCAACGAAGATGTATGTTTTCTAAACAAACTGCTTTAGAAATGAAGTGAAACTACTAAGTTGTACATCTTGATAGATTACACTAACTAGAAAAGTTTGAACTTGCTGCACTAAACCTTCTTCGTAGGAAAGCAACTGATTCCTGGAACCGAACAAGCTTATTTCACACAGTACAGTGTTCGGCAATGAAGATGTTTGTTTTCTAAACTAACTGCTTTAGAAATGAAGCGAAACTACTAATTTGTACATATTCTTAGATTACACTAACTAGAAATGTTTGAAGTTGCTGCACTAAACCTTCTCCGTAGGAAAGCAACTGATTCCTACAACGGAACTACCTTATTTCACACAGTACAGTTTTCGGCAATGAAGATGTATGTTTTCTAAACAAACTGCTATAGAAATGAAGCGAAACTAGAAAGTTGTATATTTGTTAGACTACACAAACAAGGAAGGTTTGAGGTTGCTGCACTAAACCTTCTTCGTAAGAAAGCAACTGATTCCTAAAACAGAACTAGCTTATTTCACACAGTAGAGAGTTCGGCAATGATGGTGTTTGTTTTCTAAACAAACTACTTTAGAAATGAAGCGAAATTAGTAAGTTGTACATCTTGTTAGACTAGACAAACAAGGAAGGTTTGAAGTTGCTGCACTAAACTTTCTTCGTAGGAAAGCAACTGATTCCTAGAACCAAACTAGCTTATTTCACACAGCACAGTGTTCGCCAAAGAAGATGTATGTTTTCTAAACCATCTGCTTTAAATGAAGTGAAACTACTAATTTGTACATCTTCTTAGATTACACTAACTAGAAATGTTTGAAGTTGCTGCACTAAACCTTCTTCGTAGGAAAGCAACTGATTCCTAGAACGGAACTAACTTATTTCACACAGTACAGTTTTTGTCAATGAAGATGTATGTTTTCTAAACAAACTGCTTTAGAAATGAAGTGAAACTACTAAGTTGTACATCTTCTTAGATTACACTAACTAGAAAAGTTTGAACTTGCTGCACTGAACCTTCTTCGTAGGAAAGCAACTGATTCCTAGAACCGAACTAGCTTATTTCACACAGTACAGTGTTCGGAAATGAAGATGTTTGTTTTCTGAACTAACTACTTTAGAAATGAAGCGAAACTAGTAAGTTGTACATCTTGTTAGACTACACAAACAAAGAAGGTTTGAAGTTGCTGCACTAAACCGTCTTCGTAGCTACGCAACTGATTCCTAGAACCAAACTAGCTTATTTCACAAAGCACAGTGTTCGCCAATGAAGATGTATGTTTTCTAAACCAACTGCTTTAGAAATGAAGCGAAACTACTAATTTGTACATCTTCTTAGATTACACTTAATAGAAATGTTTGAAGTTGCTGAACTAAACCTTCTTCGTAGGAAAGCAACTGATTCCTAGAACCGAACTACCTTATTTCACACAGTGCAGTTTTCGTCAATGAAGATGTATGTTATCTCAACAAACTGCTTTAGAAATGAAGAGAAACTACTAAGTTGTACATCTTGGTAAATTACATTAACTGTAAAAGTTTGAACTTTCTGCACTAAACCATCTTTGTAGGAAAGGAACTGATTCCTAGAACCGAACTAACTTATTTCACACAGTACAGTTTTCCGCAATGAAGATGTATGTTTTCTAAACAAACTGCTGTAGAAATGAAGGGAAACTACTAAGCTGTACATTTTGTTAGATTACACTAACTAGCAAAGTATGAACTTGCTGCGCTAAACCTTCTTCGTAGGAAAGCAACTGATTCCTAGAACAGAACTTGCTTATTTTACACAGAACAGAGTTCGGCAATGAAGGGGTTTGTTTTCTAAACAAACTACTTTAGAAATAAAGTGAAAATAGTAAGTTGTACATGTTGTTAGACTACACAAACAAGGAAGGTTTGAAGTTGCTGCACTAAACTTTCTTCGTAGGAAAGCAACTGATTCCTAGAACCAAATTAGCTTATTTCACACAGCACACTGTTCGCCAATGAAGATGTATGTTTTCTAAACCAACTGCTTTAGAAATGAAGCGAAACTACTAATTTGTACATCTTCTTAGATTACACTAACTAGAAATATTTGAAGTTGCTGCACTAAACCTTCTTCGTTCGAAAGCAACTGATTCCTAGAACGGAACTACCTTATTTCACACAGTACAGTTTTCGGAAATGAAGATGTATGTTTTCTAAAGAAACTGCTTTAGAAATGAAGTGAAACTACTAAGTTGTACATCTTGTTAGATTACACTAACTAGAAAAGTTTGAACTTGCTGCACTGAACCTTCTTCGTAGGAAAGCAACTGATTCCTAGAACCGAACTAGCTTATTTCACACAGTACAGTGTTCAGCAATGAAGGTGTTTGTTTTCTAAACAAACTACTTTAAAAATGAAGCGAAACTAGAAAGTTGTACATCTTGTTAGACTACACAAACAAGGAAGGTTTGAGGTTGCTGCACTAAACCTTCTTCGTAAGAAAGCAACTGATTCGTAAAACAGAACTAGCTTATTTCACACAGTAGAGAGTTCGGCAATGAAGTTGTTTGTTTTCTAAACAAACTACTTTAGAAATGAAGTGAAACAAGTAAGTTGTACATCTCGTTAGACAACACAAACAAGGAAGGTTTGAAGTTGATGCACTAAACTTTCTTTGTAGGAAAGCAACTGCTTCCTAGAACCAAACTAGCTTATTTCACACAGCACAGTGTTCGCCAATGAAGATGTATGTTTTCTAAACCAACTGCTTTAGAAATGAAGTGAAACTACTAAGTTGTACATCTTGTTCGATTATACTAACTAGAAATGTTTGAAGTTGCTGCACTAAACCTTCTTCGTAGGAAAGCAACTGATTCCTAGAACGGAACTCCCTAATTCACACAGTACAGTTTTCGGCAATGAAGATGTATGTTTTCTAAACAAACTGCTTTAGAAATGAAGTGAAACTACTAAGTTGAACATCTTGTTAGATTACACTAACTAGAAAAGTTTGAACTTGCTGCACTAAACCTTCTTCGTAGGAAAGCAACTGATTCCTGGAACCGAACAAGCTTATTTCACACAGTACAGTGTTCGGCAATGAAGATGTTTGTTTTCTAAACTAACTGCATTAGAAATGAAGCGAAACTACTAATTTGTACATATTCTTAGATTACACTAACTAGAAATGTTTGAAGTTGCTGCACTAAACCTTCTTCGTAGGAAAGCAACTGATTCCTAGAACCAAACTAGCTTATTTCACACAGCACAGTGTTTGCCAATGAAGATGTATTTTTTCTAAACCAACTGCTTTAGAAATGAAGAGAAACTACTAATTTGTACATCTTCTTAGATTACACTAATAGAAATCTTTGAGGTTGCTGCACTAAACCTTCTTCTCTAGGGAAAGCAACTGATTCCTAGAACGGAACTACCTTATTTCACACAGTACAGTTTTCGACAATGAAGATGTATGTTTTCTAAACAAAATGCTTTAGAAGTGAAGTGAAACTACTAAGTTGTACATCTTTTTAGATTACACTAACTAGAAAAGTTTGAACTTGCTGCACTGAACCTTTTTCGTAGGAAAGCAAATGATTCCTAGAACCGAACCAGCTTATTTCACACAGTACAGTGTTCTGCAATGAAGGTGTTTGTTTTCTAAACAAACTGCTTTAGAAATGAAGCGAAACTAGAAAGTTGTACATTTGTTAGACTACACAAACAAGGAAGGTTTGAGGTTGCTGCACTAAACCTTCTTCGTAAGAAAGCAACTGATTCCTAAAACAGAACTAGCTTATTTCACACAGTAGAGAGTTCGGCAATGAAGGTGTTTGTTTTCGAAACAAACTGCTTTAGAAATGAAGCGAAACTAGTAAGTTGTACATCTTGATAGACTACACAAACAAGGAAGGTTTGAAGTTGCTGCACTAAACTTTCTTCGTAGGAAAGCAACTGATTCCTGGAACCAAACTAGCTTATTTCACACAGCACAGTGTTCGCCAATGAAGATGTATGTTTTCTAAACCAACTGTTTTAGAAATGAAGCGAAACTCCTAATTTGTTCATCTTCTTAGATTACACTAACTAGAAATGTTTCAAGTTGCTGCACTAAACCTTCTTCGTAGGAAAGCAACTGATTCCTGGATCGGAACTAAATATTGTCACACAGTACAGTGTTCGGCAATGAAGATGTTTGTTTTCTAAACTAACTGCTTTAGAAATGAAGCGAAACTACTAATTTGTACATATTCTTAGATTACACTAACTAGAAATGTTTGAATTTGCTGCACTAAACGTTCTTCGTAGGAAAGCAACTGATTCCTGGAACCAAACTAGCTTATTTCACACAGCACAGTGTTCTCCAATGAAGATGTATGTTTTCTAAACCAACTGCTTTAGAAATGAAGCGAAACTACTAATTTGTACATCTTCGTAGATTACACTAACTAGAAATGTTTGAGGTTGCTGCACTGAACCTTCTTCGTAGGAAAGCAACTGATTCCTCGAACCGAACTAGCTTATTTCACACAGTACAGTGTTCGGCAATGAGGATGTTTGTTTTCTAAACTAACTACTTTAGAAATGAAGCGAAACTAGTAAGTTGTACATCTTGTTAGACTACACAAACAAGGAAGGTTTGAAGTTGCTGAACTAAACCTGCTTCATAGGAAAGCAACTGATTCCTAGAACGCAACTACCTTATTTCACACAGTACAGTTTTCGGAAATGTAGATGTATATTATCTAAACAAACTGCTTTAGAATTGAAGTGAATCTACTAAGTTGTACATCTTGGTAGATTACATTAACTGGAAAAGTTTGAACTTTCTGCATTAAACCGTCTTCGAAGGAAAGGAACTGATTCCTAGAACCGAACTTACTTATTTCACACAGTACAGTTTTCGACAATGAAGATGTATGTTTTCTAAACAAACTGCTGTAGAAATGAATTGAAACTACTAAGCTGTACATCTTGTTAGATTACACTAACTAGAAAAGTTTGAACTTGCTGCACTAAACCTTCTTCGTAGGAAAGTAACTGATTCCTAGAACAGAACTAGCTTATTTCACACAGTACAGAGTTCGGCAATTAAGGGGTTTGTTTTCTAAACAAACTACTTTAGAAATGAAGAGAAACTAGTAAGTTGTACATCTTGTTAGACTACACAAACAAGAAAGGTTTGAAGTTGCTGCACTAAACTTCCTTCGTAGGAAAGCAACTGATTCCTAGAACCAAACAAGCTTATTTCACACAGCACAGTGTTTGCCAATGAAGATGTATTTTTTCTAAACCAACTGCTTTAGAAATGAAGCGAAACTACTAATTTGTATATCTTCTTAGATTTCACTAACTAGAAATGTTTGAAGTTGCTGCACTAAACCTTCTTCTAGGAAAGTAACTGATTGCAAGAATGGAACTACCTATTTTCACACAGTACAGTATTCGCAATGAAGATGTATGTTTTCTAAACTAACTGCTTTAGAAATGAAGTGAAACTACTAATTTGTACATATTCTTAGATTCCACTAACGAGAAATGTTTGAAGTTGCCGCACTAAACCTTCTTCGTAGGAAAGCCACTGATTCCTAGAACCAAACTAGCTTATTTCGCACAGCACAGTGTTCAGCCAATGAAGATGTATGTTTTCTAAACCAACTGCCTTATAAATGAAGCGAAACTACTAATTTGTACATCTTCTTAGATTACACTAACTAGAAATGTTTGAGGTTGCTGCACGAAACCTTCTTCGTAGGAAAGCAACTGATTCCTAAAGCGGAACTACCTTATTTCACACAGTACAGTTTTCGCAATGAAGATGTATGTTTTCTAAACAAACTGCTTAAGAAATGAAGTGAAACTACTAAGTTGTACATCTTGTTAGATTACACTAACTAGAAAAGTTTGAACTTGCTGCACTGAACCTTCTTCGTAGGAAAGCAACTGATTCCTAGAACCAAACTAGTTTATTTCACACAGTACAGTGTTCAGCAATGAAGGTGTTTGTTTTCTAAACAAACTACTTTAAAAATGAAGCGAAACTACAAAGTTGTACATCTTGTTAGACTACACAAACAAGGAAGGTTTGAGGTTGCTGCACTAAACATTCTTCAGTAAGAAAGCAACTGATTCCTAAAACAGAACTAGCTTATTTCACACAGTAGAGAGTTTTCGGCAATGAAGGTGTTTGTTTTCTAAACAAACTACTTTAGAAATGAAGTGAAACAAGAAAGTTGTACATCTTGTTAGACAACACAAACAAGGAAGGTTTGAAGTTGCTGCACTAAACTTTCTTCGTAGGAAAGCAACTGCTTCCTAGAACCAAACTAGCTTATTTCACAGAGCACAGTGTTCACCAATGAAGATGTATGTTTTCTAAACCAACTGCTTTAGAAATGAAGCGAAACTACTAATTTGTACATATTCTTAGATTACACTAACTAGAAATGTTTGAAGTTGCTGCACTAAACCTTCTTCTTAGGAAAGCAACTGATTCCTAGAACGGAACTACCTTATTTCACACAGTACAGTTTTCGGCAATGAACATGTATGTTTTCTAAACAAACTGCTTTAGAAATGAAGTGAAACTACTAAGTTGTACATCTAGTTCGATTATACTAACTAGAAAAGTTTTAACTTGCTGCACTGAACCTTCTTCGTAGGAAAGCAACTGATTCCTAGAACTGAACTAGCTTATTTCACACAGTACAGTGTTCGGCAATGAGGATGTTTGTTTTCTGAACTAACTACTTTAGAAATGAAGCGAAACTAGTAAGTTGTACATCTTGTTAGACTACACGAACAAGGAACGTTTGAAGTTGCTGCACTAAACCTTCTTCTTAGGAAAGCAACTGATTCCTAGAACCGAACTACATTATTTCACACAGTACAGTTTTCGGCAATGAAGATGTATGTTTTCTAAACAAACTGCTTTAGAAATGAAGTGAAACTACTAAGTTGTACATCTTGTTTGATTACACTAACTAGAAAAGTTTGAAATTGCTGCACTAAACCTTCTTCGTAGGAAAGCAACTGATTCCTGGAACCGAACAAGCTTATTTCACACAGTACAGTGTTCAACAATGAAGATGTTTGTTTTCTAAACTAACTGCTTTAGAAATGAAGCGAAACTACTAATTTGTACATATTCTTAGATTACACTAACTAGAAATGTTTGAAGTTGCTGCACTAAACATTCTTCGTAGGAAAGCAACTGATTCCTAGAACCAAACTAGCTTATTTCACACAGCACAGTGTTTGCCAATGAAGATGTATGTTTTCTAAACCAACTGCTTTAGAAATGAAGAGAAACTACTAATTTGTACATCTTCTTAGATTACACTAATAGAAATCTTTCAGGTTGCTGCACTAAACCTTCTTCGTAGGAAAGCAACTGATTCCTAGAACGGAACTACCTTATTTCACACAGTACAGTTTTCGACAATGAAGATGTATGTTTTCTAAACAAAATGCTTTAGAAGTGAAGTGAAACTACTAAGTTGTACATCTTTTTAGATTACACTAATAAGAAAAGTTTGAACTTGCTGCACTGAACCTTTTTCGTAGGAAAGCAACTGATTCCTAGAACCGAACCAGCTTATTTCACACAGTACAGTGTTCTGCAATGAAGGAGTTTGTTTTCTAAACAAACTGCTTTAGAAATGAAGCGAAACTAGAAAGTTGTACATTTTTTAGACTACACAAACAAGGAAGGTTTGAGGTTGCTGCACTAAACCTTCTTCGTAAGAAAGCAACTGATTCCTAAAACAGAACTAGCTTATTTCACACAGTAGAGAGTTCGGCAATGAAGGTGTTTGTTTTCTAAACAAACTGCTTTAGAAATGAAGCGAAACTAGTAAGTTGTACATCTTGTTAGACTACACAAACAAGGAAGGTTTGAAGTTGCTGCACTAAACTTTCTTCATAGGAAAGCAACTGATTCCTAGAACCAAACTAGCTTATTTCACACAGCACAGTGTTCGCCAATGAAGATGTATGTTTTCTAAACCAACTGCTTTAGAAATGAAGCGAAACTCCTAATTTGTTCATCTTCTTAGATTACACTAACTAGAAATGTTTCAAGTTGCTGCACTAAACCTTCTTCGTAGGAAAGCAACTGATTCCTAGAACGGAACTAAATATTGTCACACAGTACAGTGTTCGGCAATGAAGATGTTTGTTTTCTAAACTAACTGCTTTAGAAATGAAGCGAAACTACTAATTTGTACATATTCTTAGATTACACTAACTAGAAATGTTTGAATTTGCTGCACTAATCGTTCTTCGTAGGAAAGCAACTGATTCCTGGAACCAAACTAGCTTATTTCACACAGCACAGTGTTCGCCAATGAAGATGTATGTTTTCTAAACCAACTGCTTTAGAAATGAAGCGAAACTACTAATTTGTACATCTTCGTAGATTACACTAACTAGAAATGATTGAGGTTGCTGCACTGAACCTTCTTCGTAGGAAAGCAACTGATTCCTCGAACCGAACTAGCTTATTTCACACAGTACAGTGTTCGGCAATGAGGATGTTTGTTTTCTAAACTAACTAATTTAGAAATGAAGCGAAACTAGTAAGTTGTACATCTTGTTAGACTACACAAACAATGAAGGTTTGAAGTTGCTGAACTAAACCTGCTTCGTAGGAAAGCAACTGATTCCTAGAACGCAACTACCTTATTTCACACAGTACAGTTTTCGGAAATGTAGATGTATATTATCTAAAAAAACTGCTTTAGAATTGAAGTGAATCTACTAAGTTGTACATCTTGGTAGATTACATTAACTGGAAAAGTTTGAACTTTCTGCATTAAACCGTCTTCGAAGGAAAGGAACTGATTCCTAGAACCGAACTTACTTATTTCAAACAGTACAGTTTTCGACAATGAAGATGTATGTTTTCTAAACAAACTGCTGTAGAAATGAATTGAAACTACTAAGCAGTACATCTTGTTAGATTACACTAACTAGAAAAGTTTGAACTTGCTGCACTAAACCTTCTTCGTAGGAAAGTAACTGACTCCTAGAACAGAACTAGCTTATTTCACACAGTATAGAGTTCGGCAATTAAGGGGTTTGTTTTCTAAACAAACTACTTTAGAAATGAAGAGAAACTAGTAAGTTGTACATCTTGTTAGACTACACAAACAAGAAAGGTTTGAAGTTGCTGCACTAAACTTTCTTCATAGGAAAGCAACTGATTCCTAGAACCAAACAAGCTTATTTCACACCGCACAGTGTTTGCCAATGAATATGTATGTTTTCTAAACCAACTGCTTTAGAAATGAAGCGAAACTACTAATTTGTATATCTTCTTAGATTTCACTAACTAGAAATGTTTGAAGTTGCTGCACTAAACCTTCTTCTAGGAAAGTAACTGATTGCTAGAATGGAACTACCTATTTTCACACAGTACAGTATTCGGCAATGAAGATGTATGTTTTCTAAACTAACTGCTTTAGAAATGAAGCGAAACTACTAATTTGTACATATTCTTAGATTCCACTAACGAGAAATGTTTGAAGTTGCCGCACTAAACCTTCTTCGTAGGAAAGCCACTGATTCCTAGAACCAAACTAGCTTATTTCGCACAGCACAGTGTTCGCCAATGAAGATGTATGTTTTCTAAACCAACTGCCTTATAAATGAAGCGAAACTACTAATTTGTACATCTTCTTAGATTACACTAACTAGAAATGTTTGAGGTTGCTGCACTAAACCTTCTTCGTAGGAAAGCAACTGATTCCTAAAGCGGAACTACCTTATTTCACACAGTACAGTTTTCGGCAATGAAGATGTATGTTTTCTAAACAAACTGCTTAAGAAATGAAGTGAAACTACTAAGTTGTACATCTTGTTAGATTACACTAACTAGAAAAGTTTGAACTTGCTGCACTGACCCTTCTTCGTAGGAAAGCAACTGATTCCTAGAACCAAACTAGTTTATTTCACACAGTACAGTGTTCAGCAATGAAGGTGTTTGTTTTCTAAACAAACTACTTTAAAAATGAAGCGAAACTAGAAAGTTGTACATCTTGTTAGACTACACAAACAAGGAAGGTTTGAGGTTGCTGCACTAAACATTCTTCGTAAGAAAGCAACTGATTCGTAAAACAGAACTAGCTTATTTCACACAGTAGAGAGTTCGGCAATGAAGGTGTTTGTTTTCTAAACAAACTACTTTAGAAATGAAGTGAAACAAGTAAGTTGTACATCTTGTTAGACAACACAAACAAGGAAGGTTTGAAGTTGCTGCACTAAACTTTCTTCGTAGGAAAGCAACTGCTTCCTAGAACCAAACTAGCTTATTTCACAGAGCACAGTGTTCACCAATGAAGATGTATGTTTTCTAAACCAACTGCTTTAGAAATGAAGCGAAACTACTAATTTGTACATATTCTTAGATTACACTAACTAGAAATGTTTGAAGTTGCTGCACTAAACCTTCTTCTTAGGAAAGCAACTGATTCCTAGAACGGAACTACCTTATTTCACACAGTACAGTTTTCGGCAATGAAGATGTATGTTTTCTAAACAAACTGCTTTAGAAATGAAGTGAAACTACTAAGTTGTACATCTTGTTAGATTACACTAACTAGAAAAGTTTGAACTTGCTGCACTGAACCTTCTTCGTAGGAAAGCAACTGATTCCTAGAACCAAACTAGCTTATTTCACACAGCACAGTGTTCGCCAATGAAGATGTATGTTTTCTAAACCAACTGCTTTAGAAATGAAGCGAAACTACTAATTTGTACATCTTCTTAGACTACACTAACTAGAAATGTTTGAGGTTGCTGCACTAAACCTTCTTCGTAGGAAAGCAACTGATTCCTAGAACGGAACTACCTTATTTCACACAGTACAGTTTTCGGCAATGAAGATGTATGTTTTCTAAACAAACTGCTTTAGAAATGAAATGAAAATACTAAGTTGTACATCTTGTTAGATTACACTAAGTAGAAAAGTTTGAACTTGCTGCACTGAACCTTCTTCGTAGGAAAGCAACTGATTCCTAGAACCGAACTAGCTTATTTCACACAGTACAGTGTTCGGCAATGAAGATGTTTGTTTTCTAAACTAACTACTTTAGAAAAGAAGCGAAACTAGTAAGTTGTACATCTTGTTAGACTACACGAACAAGGAAGGTTTGAGTTTGCTGCACTAAACCTTGTTCTTAGGAAAGCAACTGATTCCTAGAAACGAACTACCTTATTTCACACAGTACAGTTTTCGGCAATGAAGATGTATGTTTTCTAAACCAACTGCTTTATAAATGAAGCGAAACTACTAATTTGTACATCTTCTTAGATTACACTAACTAGAAATGTTTGAGGTTGCTGCACTAAACCTTCTTCGTAGGAAAGCAACTGATTCCTAGAACGGAACTACCTTATTTCACACAGTACAGTTTTCGGCAATGAAGATGTATGTTTTCTAAACAAACTGCTTTAGAAATGAAGTGAAACTACTAAGTTGTACATCTTGTTAGATTTCACTAACTAGAAAAGTTTGAACTTGCTGCACTAAACCTTCTTCGTAGGAAAGCAACTGATTCCTAGAACCGAAGTAACTTATTTCACACAGTACACTGTTCATCAATGAAGATGTTTGTTTTCTAAACTAACTGCTTTAGAAATGAAGCGAAACTACTAATTTGTACATATTCTTAGATTACACCAATTAGAAAGGTTTGAGTTTGCTGCACTAAACCTTCTTCGTAGGAAAGCAACTGATGGCTAGAACCAAACAAGCTTATTTCACGCAGTACAGTGTTCGGAAATGAAGGTTTTTGTTTTCTAAACAAACTACGTTAGAAATGAAGTGAAACTAGAAAGTTGTACATCTTGTTAGACTACACAAACAAGGAAGGTTTGAAGTTGCTGAACTAAACCTTCTTCTTAGGAAAGCAACTGATTCCTAGAACCGAACTAATTTCACACAGTACAGTTTTCGGCAATGAAGATGTATGTTTTCTAAACAAACTGCTTTAGAAATGAACTGAAACTACTAAGTTGTACACCATGTTAGATTACACTAACTAGAAAAGTTTGAACTTGCTGCACTGAACCTTCTTAGTAGGAAAGCAACTGATTCCTACAACCGAACTTGCTTATTTCACACAGTGCAGTGTTCGGCAATGAAGATATTTGTTTTCTAAACAAACTACTTTAGAAATGAAGCGAAACTAGTAAGTTGTACATCTTCTTAGACTACACAAACAAGGAAGGTTTGAAGTTGCTAAACTAAACCTTCTTCTTAGGAAAGCAACAGATTCCTAGAACCGAACTACCTTATTTCACACAGTACACTTTTCGGCAATGCAGATGTATGTTTTCTAAATAAACTGCTTTAGAAATGAAGTGAAACTACTAAGTTGTACATCTTGTGAGATTACACTAACTAGAAAAGTTTGAAATTGCTGCACTGAACCTTCTTCGTAGGAAAGCAACTGATTCCTAGAACCGAACGAATTTATTTCACACAGTACAGTGTTCGGCAATGAAGATGTTTGTTTTCTTAACTAACTAATTTAGAAATGAAGCAAAACTAGTAAGTTGTAGATCTTGTTAGACGACAAAAACAAGGAAGGTTTGAAGTTGCTGCACTAAACCTTCTTCGTAGGAAAGCAACTGATTCCTAGAAGCTTAACTACCTTATTTCAGACAGTACAGTTTTTCGCCATGAAGATGTATGTTTTCTAAACAAACTGCTTTAGAAATGAAGTGAAACTACTAAGTTGTATATCTTGGTAGATTACATTACATGGAAAAGTTTGAACTTTCTGCACTAAACCGTCTTCGTAGGAAAGGAACTGATTCCTAGAACCGAACTAACTTATTTCACACAGTACAGTTTTCAGGAATGAAGATGTATGTTTTTTAAAGAAACTGCTGTAGAAATGAATTGAAACTACTAAGTTGTACATCTTGTTAGATTACACTAACTAGAAAAGTTTGAACTTGCTGCACTTAACCTTTTTCGTAGGAAAGCAACTGATTCCGAGAACGGAACTACCTTATTTCACACAGTACAGTTTTCGGAAATGAAGATGTATGTTTTCTAAACAAACTGCTTTAGAAATGAAGTGAAACTACTAAGTTGTACATCTTGTTAGATTACACTAACTAGAAAAGTTTGAACTTGCTGCACTGAACCTTCTTCGTAGGAAAGCAACTGATTCCTAGAACCGAACTAGCTTATTTCACACAGTGCAGTGTTCGGCAATGAAGATGTTTGTTTTCTAAACTAACTTCTTTAGAAATGAAGCGAAACTAGTAAGTTGTACATCTTGTTAGACTACACAAACAAGGAAGGTTTGAAGTTGCTGCACTAAACCTTCTTCGTAGCAACGCAACTGATTCCTAGAACCGAACTAGCTTATTTCACACAGCACAGTGTTCGCGAATGAAGATGTATGTTTTCTAAACCAACTGCTGTAGAAATGAAGCGAAACTACTAATTTGTACATCTTCTTAGATTAAAATAACTAGAAATGTTTGAAGTTGCTGCACTAAACCTTCTTCATAGGAAAGCAACTGATTCCTAGAACCGAACTACCTTATTTCACACAGTAAAGTTTTCGTCAATGAAGATGTATGTTTTCTAAACAAACTGCTTTAGAAATGAAGTGAAACTACTAAGTTGTACATCTTGTGAGATTACACTAACTAGAAAAGTTTGACCTTGCTGCACTGAACCTTCTTCGTAGGAAAGCAACTGATTCTTACAACCGAACTAGCTTATTTCACACAGTACAGTTCTCAGGAATGAAGATATATGTTTTCTAAACAAACTGCTGTAGATATGAATTGAAACTACTAAGTTGTACATCTCGTTAGATTACACTACGTAGAAAAGTTTGAACTTGCTGCACTAAACCTTCTTCGTAGTAAAGCAACTGATTCCTAGATCCGAAATAGCTTATTTCAACAGTACAGTGTTCGGCAATGAAGATCTTTGTTTTCTAAACAAACTACTTTAGAAATGAAGCGAAACTAGTAAGTTGTACATCTTGTTAGACTACACAAACAAGGATGGTTTGAAGTTGCTGCACTAAACCTTCTTCGTAGGAAAGCAACTGATTATTACAACCGAACTAGCTTATTTCACACAGCACAGTGTTCGCCCATGAAGATGTATGTTTTCTAAACCAACTGCTTTAGAAATGAAGCGAAACTACTAATTTGTACATCTTCTTAGATTACACTCACTAGAAATGTTTGAAGTTGCTGCACTAAACCTTGTTCATAGGAAAGCAACTAACTGATTCCTAGAACGGAACTACCTTATTTCACACAGTACAGTTTTCGTCAATGAAGATGTATGTTATCTAAACAAACTGCTTTAGAAATGAAGAGAAACTACTAAGTTGTACATCTTGGTAGATTACATTAACTGGAAAAGTTTGAACTTTCTGCACTAAACCGTCTTTGTGGGGAAAGGAACTGATTACTAGAACCGAACTAACTTATTTCACACAGTACAGTTTTCGCAATGAAGATGTATGTTTTCTAAACAAACTGCTGTACAAATAAAGTGAAACTACTAAGTTGTACATCTTGTTAGATTGCACTAACTAGAAAAGTTTGAACTTGCTCCACTAAACCTTCGTAAGAAAGCAACTGATTCCTAAAACAGAACTAGCTTATTTCACACAGTAGAGAGTTCGGCAATGAACGTGTTTGTTTTCTAAAGAAACTACTTTAGAAATGAAGCGAAACTAGTAAGTTGCTCATCTTGTTAGACTACACAAACAAGGAAGGTGTGAAGTTGCTGCACTAAACTTTATTAGTAGGAAAGCAACTGATTCCTAGAACCAAACTAGCTTATTTCACACAGCACAGTGTTCGCCATCGAAGATGTAGTTCCTAAAACGGAACTACCTTATATCACACAGTACAGTTTTCGCAATGAAGATGTATATTTTCTAAACAAACTGCTGTAGAAATGAAGTGAAACTACTAAGTTGTACATCTTGTTAGATTACACTAACTAGAAAAGTTTGAAATTGGTGCACTGAACCTTCTTCGTAGGAAAGCAACTGATTCCAAGAACCGAACTAGCTTATTTCACACAGTACAGTGTTCGCAATGAAGATTTTGTTTTCTAAACTAACTAATTTAGAAATGAAGCGAAACTAGTAAGTTGTACATCCTGTTAGACGATAAAAACAAGGAAGGTTTGAAGTTGCTGCACTAAACCTTCTTCGTAGGAAAGCAACTGATTCCTAGAACCGAACTACCTCATTTCAGACAGTACAGTTTTCGGCCATGAAGATGTATGTTTTCTAAACAAACTGCTTGAGAAATGAAGTGAAACTACTAAGTTGTACATCTTGGTAGATTACATTACATGGAAAAGTTTGAACTTTCTGCACGAAACCATCTTCGTAGGAAAGGAACTGATTCCTAGAACCGAACTAACTTATTTCACACAGCACAGTTTTCAGGAATGAAGATGTATGTTTTTTAAAGAAACTGCTGTAGAAATGAATTGAAACTACTACGTTGTACATCTTGTTAGATTACACTAACTGGAAAAGTTTGAACTTGCTGCAATTAACCTTCTTCGTAGGAAAGCAACTGATTCCGAGAACGGCACTACCGTATTTCACACAGTACAGTTTTCGGAAATGAAGATGTATGTTTTCTAAACAAACTGCTTTAGAAATGAAGTGAAACTACTAAGTTGTACATTTTGTGAGATTACACTAACCAGGAAAGTTTGAACTTGCTGCACTGAACCTTCTTCGTAGGAAAGCAACTGATTCCTAGAACCGAACTAGCTTATTTCACACAGTGCAGTGTTCGGTAATGAAGATGTTTGTTTTCTAAACAAACTACTTTAGAAATGAAGCGAAACTAGTAAGTTGTACATCTTGTTAGACTACACAAACAAGGAAGGTTTGAGGTTGCTAGACTAAACCTTCTTCTTAGGAAAGCAACTGATTCCTAGAACCGAACTACATTATTTCACACAGTACAGTTTTTGGCAATGAAGATGTATGTTTTCTAAACAAAGTGCTTTAGAAATGAAGCGAAACTCCTAATTTGTACATCTTCTTAGATTACACTAACTACAAATGTTTGAAGTTGCTGCACTAAAACTTCTTCGTAGGAAAGCAACTGATTCCTGGAACCAAACTAGCTTATTTCAGACAGCAGTGTTCGCCAAAGAAGATGTATGTTTTCTAAACCAACTGCTTTAGAAATTAAGCGAAACTACTAATTTGTACATCTTCTTAGATTACACTAACTAGAAATGTTTGAAGTAGCTGAACTAAACTGTCTTCGTAGCAACGCAATTGATTCCTAGAACCAAACTAGATTATTTCACACAGTACAGTTTTCGGCAATGAAGATGTATGTTTTCTAAACAAACAGCTTTAGAAATGAAGTGAAACTACTAAGTTGTACATCTTGTTAGATTACACTAACTAGAAAAGTTTGAAGTTGCTGCACTGAACCTTCTTCGTAGGAAAGCAACTGATTCCTAGAACCGAACTAGCTTATTTCATACAGTACAGTGTTCGGCAAAGAAGATGTCTTTTTTCTAAACTAACTAATTTAGAAATGAAGCGAAACTAGTAAGTTGTACATCTTGTTAGACTACAAAAACAAGGAAGGTTTGATGTTGCTGCACTAAACCTACTTCGTAGCAACGCAACTGATTCCTAGAACCAAACTAGCTTATTTCACACAGCACAGTTTTCGCCAATGAAGATGTATGTTTTCTAAACCAACTGCTTTAGAAATGAAGCGAAACTACTAATTTGTACATCTTCTTAGATTACACTAACTAGAAATGTTTGAAGTTGCTGCACTAAACCTTCTTCGTAGGAACGCAACTGAATCCTAGAACTGAACTACCTTATTTCACAGTACAGTTTTCGGCAATGAATATGTATGTTTTCTAAACAAACTGCTTTAGAAATGAAGTGAAACTACTAAGTTGTACATCTTGGTAGATTACATTACATGGAAAAGTTTGAACTTTCTGCACTAAACCATCTTCGTAGGAAAGGAACTGATTCGTAGAACCGACCTAACTTATTTCACACAATACAGTTTTCAGGAATGAAGATGTATGTTTTTGAAACAAACTGCTGTAGAAATGCATTGAAACTACTAAGTTGTACATCTTGTTAGACTACACGAACTAGAAATGTTTGAAGTTGCTGCACTAAACCTTCTTTGTAGGAAAGCAACTGATTCCTAGAACCGAACTACCTTATTTCACACAGTACAGTTTTCGGAAATAAAGATGTATGTTTTCTAAACAAACTGCTCTAGAAATGAAGTGAAACTACTAAGGTTTACATCTTGTTAGATCACAGTAACTAGAAAAGTTTGAACTTGCTGCACTGAACCTTCTTCGTAGGAAAGCAACTGATTCCTACAACCGAACTAGCTTATTTCACACAGTAGAGAGTTCGGCAATGAGGATGTTTGTTTTCTAAACAAACTACTTTAGCAATGAAGCGAGAGTAGTAAGTTGTACATCTTGTTAGACTACACAAACAAGTAAGGTTTCAAGTCGCTGCACTAAACCTTCTTTGTAGGAAAGCAACTGATTCCTAGAACCGAACTACCTCATTTCACACAGTACAGTTTTCGGCAATGAACATGAATGTTTTCTAAACAAACTGCTTTTGAAATGAAGTGAAACTACTAAGTTGTACATCTTGTTAGATTACACTAACTAGAAAAGTTTGAACTTGCTGCACTGAACCTTCTTCATAAGAAAGGAACTGATTCCTAGAACCGAACTAGCTTATTTCACACAGTACAGTGTTCGGCAATGAAGATGTTTTTTTTTAAACTAACTAATTTAGAAATGAAGCGAAACTAGTAAGTTGTACATCTTGTTCGACTACAAAAACAAGGAAGGTTTGAAGTTGCTGCACCAAACCTCCTTCGTAGCAACGCAACTGATTCCTAGAACCAAACTACCTTATTTCACACAGCACAGTTTTCGCCAATGAAGATGTATGTTTTCTAAACCAACTGCTTTAGAAATGAAGCGAAACTACTAATTTGTACATCTTCTTAGATTACACTAACTAGAAATGTTTGAAGTTGCTGCACTAAACCTTCTTCGTAGGACAGCAACTGATTCCTAGAACCGAATTACCTTATTTCACACAGTACAGTTTTCGGCAATGAAGATGTATGTTTTCTAAACAAACTGCTTCAGAAATGAAGTGAAACTACTAAGTTGTACATCTTGGTAGAATACATTACATGGAAAAGTTTGAACTTTCTGCACTAAACCATCTTCGTAGGAAAGGAACTGATTCGTAGAACCGACCTAACTTATTTCACACAATACAGTTTTCAGGAATGAAGATGTATGTTTTTTAAACAAACTGCTGTAGAAATGAATTGAAAGTACAAAGTTGTACATCTTGTTAGATTACACTAACTAGAAAAGTTTGAACTTGCTGCACTAAACCTTCTTCGTTGGAAAGGAACTGATTCCTAGAACCAAACTAACTTATTTCAAACAGTACAGTTTTCTGCAATGAAGATGTATGTTTTCTAAACAAACTGCTGTAGAAATGAATTGAAACTACTAAGTGTGGACATCTTGTTAGACTACACAAACAAGGAAGGTTTGAAGTTACTGCACTAAACCTTCTTCCGTAGGAAAGCAACTGATTCCTAGAACCAAACTAGCTTATTTCACACAGCACAGTTTTCGCCAATGAAGATGTATGTTTTCTAAACCAACTGCTTTAGAAATGAAGCGAAACTACTAATTTGTACATCTTCTTAGATTACACTAACTAGAAATGTTTGAAGTTGCTGCACTAAACCTTCTTCGTAGGAAAGCAACTGATTCCTAGAACCGAACTACCTTATTTCACACAGTACACGTTTCGGAAATAAAGATGTATGTTTTCTAAACAAACTGCTCTAGAAATGAAGTGAAACTACGAAGGTTTACATCTTGTTAGATCACAGTAACTAGAAAAATTTGAACTTGCTGCACTCAACCTTCTTCGTAGGAAAGCAACTGATTCCTACAACCGAACTAGCTTATTTCACACAGTAGAGAGTTCGACAATGAGGATGTTTGTTTTCTAAACAAACTACTTTAGCAATGAAGCGAGAGTAGTAAGTTGTACATCTTGTTAGACTACACAAACAAGTAAGGTTTCAAGTTGCTGCACTAAACCTTCTTCGTAGGAAAGCAACTGATTCCTAGAACCGAACTACCTTATTTCACACAGTACAGTTTTCGGCAATGAACATGAATGTTTTCTAAACAAACTGCTTTAGAAATGAAGTGAAACTACTAAGTTGTACATCTTGATGGATTACACTAACTAGAAATGTTTGAACTTGCTGCACTGAACCTTCTTCGTAGGAAAGCAACTGATTCCTAGAACCAAACTAGCTTATTTCACACAGTACAGTGTTCGGCAATGAAGATGTTTTTTTTCTAAACTAACTAATTTAGAAATGAAGCGAAACTAGTAAGTTGTACATCTTGTTAGACTACAAAAACAAGGAAGGTTTGAATTTGCTGCACCAAACCTACTTCGTAGTAACACAACTGATTCCTAGAACCAAACTAGCTTATTTCACACAGCACAGTTTTCGCCAATGAAGATGTATGTTTTCTAAACCAACTGCTTTAGAAATGAAGCAAAACTACTAATTTGTACATCTTCTTAGATTACACTAACTAGAAATGTTTGAAGTTGCTGAACTAAACCGTCTTCGTAGAAAAGGAACTGATTCCTAGAACGGAACTACCTTATTTCACACAGTACAGTTTTCGGAAATGAAGATGTATGTTTTCTAAACAAACTGCTTTAGAAATGAAGTGAAACTACTAAGTTGTACATGTTGTTAGATTACACTAACTAGAAAAGTTTGAACTTGCTGCACTGAACCTTCTTCGTAGGAAAGCAACTGATTCCTAGAACCGAACTAGCTTATTTCACACAGTACAGTGTTCGGCAATGAAGATGTTTGTTTTCTAAACTAACTAATTTAGAAATGAAGCGAAACTAGTAAGTTGTACATCTTGTTAGACTACAAAAACAAGGAAGGTTTGAAGTTGCTGCACCAAACCTACTTCGTAGCAACGCAACTGATTCCTAGAACCAAACTAGCTTATTTCACACAGCACAGTTTTCGCCAATGAAGATGTATGTTTTCTAAATCAACTGCTTTAGAAATGAAGCGAAACTACTAATTTCTACATCTTCTTAGATTACACTAACTAGAAATGTTTGAAGTTGCTGCACTAAACCTTCTTCGTAGGAAAGCAACTGATTCCTATAACCGAACTACCTTATTTCACACAGTACACTTTTCGGAAATAAAGATGTATGTTTTCTAAACAAACTGCTCTAGAAATGAAGTGAAACTACTAAGGTTTACATCTTGTTAGATCACAGTAACTAGAAAAATTTGAACTTGCTGCACTCAACCTTCTTCGTAGGAAAGCAACTGATTCCTACAACTGAACTAGCTTATTTCACACAGTAGAGAGTTCGGCAATGAGGATGTTTGTTTTCTAAACAAACTACTTTAGCAATGAAGCGAGAGTAGTAAGTTGTACATCTTGTTAGACTACACAAACAAGTAAGGTTTCAAGTTGCTGCACTAAACCTTCTTCAGGGGAAAGCAACTGATTCCTAGAACCTGAACTACCTTATTTCACACAGTACAGTTTTCGCAATGAACATGAAAATTTTCTAAACAAACTGCTTTAGAAATGAAGTGAAACTACTAAGTTGTACATCTTGTTAGATTACACTAACTAGAAAAGTTTGAACTTGCTGCACTGAACCTTCTTCGTAGGAAAGCAACTGATTCCTAGAACAGAACTACCTTATTTCACACAGTACGGTTTTCAGAAATGAAGATGTATGTTTTCTAAACAAACTGCTTTAGAAATGAAGTGAAACTACTAAGTTGTACATCTTGATAGATTACACTAACTAGAAATGTTTGAACTTGCTGCACTGAACCTTCTTCGTAGGAAAGCAACTGATTCCTAGAACCAAACTAGCTTATTTCACACAGTTCAGTGTTCGGCAATGAAGATGTTTTTTTTCTAAACTAACTAATTTAGAAATGAAGCGAAACTAGTAAGTTGTACATCTTGTTAGACTACAAAAACAAGGAAGGTTTGAAGTTGCTGCACCAAACCTACTTCGTAGTAACACAACTGATTCCTAGAACCAAACTAGCTTATTTCACACAGCACAGTTTTCGCCAATGAAGATGTATGTTTTCTAAACCAACTGCTTTAGAAATGAAGCAAAACTACTAATTTGTACATCTTCTTAGATTACACTAACTAGAAATGTTTGAAGTTGCTGAACTAAACCGTCTTCGTAGAAAAGGAACTGATTCCTAGAACGGAACTACCTTATTTCACACAGTACAGTTTTCGGAAATGAAGATGTATGTTTTCTAAACAAACTGCTTTAGAAATGAAGTGAAACTACTAAGTTGTACATGTTGTTAGATTACACTAAGTAGAAAAGTTTGAACTTGCTGCACTGAACCTTCTTCGTAGGAAAGCAACTGATTCCTCGAACCGAACTATCTTATTTCACACAGTACAGTGTTCGGCAATGAAGATGTTTGTTTTCTAAACTAACTAATTTAGAAATGAAGCGAAACTAGTAAGTTGTACATCTTGTTAGACTACAAAAACAAGGAATGTTTGAAGTTGCTGCACCAAACCTACTTCGTAGCAACGCAACTGATTCCTAGAACCAAACTAGCTTATTTCACACAGCACAGTTTTCGCCAATGAAGATGTATGTTTTCTAAACCAACTGCTTTAGAAATGAAGCGAAACTACTAATTTGTACATCTTCTTAGATTACACTAACTAGAAATGTTTGAAGTTGCTGCACTAAACCTTCTTCGTAGGACAGCAACTGATTCCTAGAACCGAACTACCTTATTTCACACAGTACAGGTTTCGGCAATGAAGATGTATGTTTTCTAAACAAACTGCTCTAGAAATGAAGTGAAACTACTAAGTTGTACATCTTGTTAGATTACACTAACTAGAAAAGATGGAACTTGCTGCACAGAACCTTCTTCGTAGGAAAGCAACTGATTCCTAGAACCGAACTTACTTATTTCACACAATACAGTTTTCGGGAATGAAGATGTATGTTTTCTAAACAAACTGCTGTAGAAATGAATTGAAACTACTAAGTTGTACGTCTTGTTAGATTGCACTAACTAGAAAAGTTTGAACTTTCTGCACTAAACCTTCTTCGTAAGAAAGCAACTGATTCCTAAAACAGAACTAGCTTATTTCACACAGTAGAGACTTCGGCAATGAAGGTGTTTGTTTTCTAAACAAACTACTTTAGAAATGAAGAGAAACTAGTAACTTGTACGTCTTGTTAGACTACACAAACAAGGAAGGTTTGAAGTTGCTGCAATAAACTTTCTTCCTAGGAAAGCAACTGATTCCTAGAACCAAACTAGCTTATTTCACACAGCACAGTGTTCGCCAATGAAGATGTATGTTTTCTAAACCAACTGCTTTAGAAATGAAGTGAAACTACTAATTTGTACATCTTCGTAGATTACACTAACTAGAAATGTTTGAAGTTGCTGGACTAAACCTGCTTCGTAGGAAAAGCAACTGATTCGTAGAACGGAACTACCTTATTTCACACAGTACAGTGTTCCGCAATGAAGATGTATGTTTTCTAAACAAACTGCTTAAGAAATGAAGTGAAACTACTAAGTTGTACATCTTGTTAGCTTACACTAACAAGAAAAGTTTGAACTTGCTGCACTAAACCGTCTTCGTAGGAAAGCAACTGATTCCTAGAACCGAACTAGCTTATTTCACACAGTACAGTGATCGGCAATGAAGATGTATGTTATCTAAACAAACTGCTTTAGAAATCAAGTGAAACTATGAAGTTGTACATCTTGGTAGATTACATTAACTGGAAAAGTTTGAACTTTCTGCACTAAACCGTCTTTGTAGGAAAGGAACTGATTCCTAGAACCGAACTATGTTATTTCACACAGTACAGTTTTTGGCAATGAAGATGTATGTTTTCTAAACAAACTGCTGTAGAAATGAATTGAAACTACTAAGTTTAACATCTTGTTAGACTACACAAACAAGGAAGGTTTGAAGTTGCTGCACTAAACATTCTTCGTAGGAAAGCAACTGATTCCTAGAACCAAACAAGCTTATTTCACACAGCACAGTGTTCACCAATGAAGATGTATGTTTTCTGAACCAACTGCTTTAGAAATGAAGCGAAACTACTAATTTGTACATCTTCTTAGATTACACTAACTAGAAATGTTTGAAATTGCTGAACTAAACCTTCTTCGTAGGAAAGCAACTAATTCCTAGAACGGAACTACCTCTTTTCACACAGTACACTTACGGCAATGAAGACGTATGTTTTCTAAACAAACTGCTTTAGAAATGAAGTGAAACTACTATGTTGTATATCTTGGTAGATTAAATTAACTGAACAAGTTTGAACTTTCTCCATTTCACCGTCTTCGTAGGAAAGGAACTGATTCCTAGAACCGAACTTACTTATTTCACACAGTACAGTTTTCGGCAATGAAGATGTATGTTTTCTGAACCAACTGCTTTAGAAATGAAGCGAAACTACTAATTTGTACATCTTCTTAGATTACACTAACTAGAAAAGTTTGAACTTGCTGCACTAAACCTTCTTCGGAGGAAAGCAACTGATTCCTAGAACAGAACTAGCTTATTTCACACAGTAGAGAGTTCGGCAATGAAGGTGTTTGATTTCTAAACAAACTACTTTAGAAATGGAGAGAAACTACTAAGTTGTACATCTTGTTAGACTACACAAACAAGGAAGGTTTGAACTTGCTGCACTAAACCTTCTTCGTAGGAAAGCAACTGATTCCTAGAACCAAACTAGCTTATTTCACACAGCACAGTGTTCGCCAATGAAGATGTATGTTTTCTAAACAAACTGCTTTAGAAATGTAGCGAAACTCCTAATTTGTACATCTTCTTAGATTACACTAACTAGAAATGTTTGAAGTTGCTTCTTCGTAGGAAAGCAACTGATTCCTAGAACCGAACTAGCTTATTTCACACAGTACAGTGTTCGGCAATGAATATGTTTGTTTTCTAAACAAACTGTTTAGAAATGAAGCGAAACTCATAATTTGTACATTTTCTTAGAATACACTAACTATAAATGTTTGAAGTTGCTGCACTAAACCTTCTTCGTAGGAAAGCAACTGATTCCTAGAACGGAACTACCTTATTTCACACAGTACAGTTTTCGGCAATGAAGATGTATGTTTTCTAAACAAACTGGTTTAGAAATGAAATGAAACTACTAAGTTGTACATCTTGTTAGATTACACTAACTAGAAAAGTTTGAACTTGCTGCACTGAACCTTCTTCATAAGAAAGGAACTGATTCCTAGAAGCGAACTAGCTTATTTCACACAGTACAGTGTTCGGCAATGAAGATGTTTGTTTTCTAAACTAACTACTTTAGAAATGAAGCGAAACTAGTAAGTTGTACATCTGGTTAGCCTACACAAACAAGGAACGGTTGAAGTTGCTGAACTAAACCTTCTTCGTAGGAAAGCAACTGATTCCTAGAATGGAACAACCTTATTTCACACAGTACAGTTTTCGGCAATGAAGATGTATGTTATCTAAACAAACTGCTTTAGAAATGAAGTGAAACTACTAAGTTGTACATCTTGGTAGAATACATTAACTGGAAAGTTTGAACTTTCTGCACTAAACCGTCTTTGTAGGAAAGGAACTGATTCCTAGAACCGAACTAACTTATTTCACACAGTACAGTTTTCGGCAATGAAGATGTATGTTTCCTAACAAACTGCTATAGAAATGAATTGAAACTACTAAGTTGTACATCTTGTTAGACTAAACAAACAAGAAATGGTTTGAAGTTGGTGCACTAAACCTTCTTCGTAGGAAAGCAACTGATTCCTAGAACCAAACTAGCTTATTTCACACAGCAGTTTTCGCCAATGAAGATGTATGTTTTCTAAACCAACTGCTTTAGAAATGAAGAGCAACTACTAATTTGTACATGTTCTTAGATTACACTAACTAGAAATGTTTGAAGTTGCTGAACTAAACCTTCTTCGTAGGAAAGCAACTGATTCCTAGAACGGAACTACCTATTTTCACACAGTACAGTTTTCGGCAATGAAGATGTATGTTTTCTAAACAAACTGCTTTAGAAAAGAAGTGAGACTACTAAGTTGTACACCTTGGTCGATTACATTAACTGGAAAAGTTTGAACTTTCTGCACTAAACCGTCTTTGTAGGAAAGGAACTGATTCCTAGAACCGAACTAACTTATTTCACACAGTACAGTTTTCGGCAATGAAGATGTATGTTTTCTAAACAAACTGCTGTAGAAATGAATTGATACTACTAAGTTGTACTTTTTGTTAGATTACACTAACTAGAAAAGTTTGAACTTGCTGCACTAAACCTTCTTCGTAGGAAAGCAACTGATTCCTAGAACGGAACTACCTATTTTCACACAGTACAGGTTTCGGCAATGAAGATGTATGTTTTCTAAACAAACTGCTTTAGAAAAGAAGTGAGACTACTAAGTTGTACATCTTGGTCGATTACATTAACTGGAAAAGTTTGAACTTTATGCACTAAACCGTCTTTGTAGGAAAGGAACTGATTCCTAGAACCGAACTACCTTATTTCACACCGTACAGTTTTCGGCAATGAAGATGTATGTTTTCTAAACAAACTGCTTTAGAAATGAAGTGAAACTACTAAGTTGTACATCTTGGTAGATTACATTAACTGGAAAAGTTTGAACTTGCTGCACTGAACCTTCTTCGTAGGAAAGCAACTGATTCCTACAACCGAACTAGCTTATTTCACACAGTGCAGTGTTCGGTAATGCAGATGTTTGTTTTCTAAACAAACTACTTTAGAAATGAAGCGAAACTAGTAAATTGTACATCTTGTTAGACTACACAAACAAGGAAGGTTTGAAGTTGCTGCACTAAACCTTCTTCGTAGGAAAGCAACTGCTTCCGAGAACTAAACTAGCTTATTTCACACAGCACAGTGTTCTCCAATTAAGATGTATGTTTTCTAAACCAAGTGCTTTAGAAATGATGCGAAACTACAAATTTGTACATCTTCTTAGATTACACTAACTAGAAATGTTTGAAGTTGCTGCACTATACCTTCTTCTTAGGAAAGCAACTGATTCCTAGAACGGAAATACCTTATTTCACACAGTACAGTTTTCGGCAACGAAGATGTATGTTTTCTAAACGAAGTGCTTTAGAAATGAAGTGAAACTACTAAGTTGTACATCTTCTTACATTACCCTAACCAGAAAAGTTTGAACTTGCTGCACTGAACCTTCTTCGTAGGAAAGCAACTGATTCCTAGAACGGAACTACCTTATTTCACACAGGACAGTTTTCGGAAATGAAGATGTATGTTTTCTAAACAAACTGCTTTAGAAATGAAGTGAAACTACTAAGTTGTACAACTTGGTAGATTACATTACCTGGAAAAGTTTGAACTTTCTGCACTAAACCGTCTTGGTAGGAAAGAAATTGATTCATAGAAAGGAACTACCTTATTTCACACAGTACAGTTTTCGGCAATGAAGATGTATGTTTTCTAAACAAACAGCTGTAGAAATGAATTGAAACTACTAAGTTGTACATCTTGTTAGACTACACAAACAAGGAAGGTTTGAAGTTGCTGCACTAATCCTTCGTAGGAAAGCAACTGATTCCTACAACGGAACTACCTTATTTCACACAGTACAGTTTTCGGCAATGAAGATGTATGTTTTCTAAACAAACTGCCTTAGAAATGAAGTGAAACTACTAAGTTGTACATCTTGTTAGATTAGACTAACTAGAAAAGTTTGAAGTTGCTGCACTGAACATTCTTCGTAGGAAAGCAACTGATTCCCAGAACCGAACTAGCTTATTTCACACAGTACAGTGTTCGGAAATGAAGATGTTTGTTTTCTAAACAAACTACTTTAGAAATGAATCGAAACTAGTAAGTTGTACATCTCGTTAGACTACACAAACAAGGAAGGTTTGAAGTTGCTGCAGTAAACCTTCTTCTTAGGAAAGTAACTGATTCCTAGAACCGAACTACCTTAATTCACGCAGTACAGTTTTCGGCAATGAAGACGTATGTTTTCTAAACAAACTGCTTTAGAAATGAAGTGAAACTACTAAGGTTTACATCTTGTTAGATTACACTAACTAGAAAATTTTGAACTTGCTGCACTGAACCTTCTTCGTAGGAAAGCAACTGATTCCTAGAACCGAACTAGCTTATTTCATCAGTACAGTGCTCGGCAATGAAGATGTTTCTTTTCTAAACTAACTACTTTAGAAATGAAGCGAAACTAGTAAGTTGTACATCTTGTTAGACTACACAAACAAGGAAGCTTTGAAGTTGCTGCACTAAACTTTCTTCGTAGCAACGCAACTGATTCCTAGAACCAAACTAGCTTATTTCACACAGCACAGTGTTCGCCAATGAAGATGTATGTTTTCTAAACCAACTGCTTTAGAAATGAAGCGAAACTACTAATTTGTACATCTTCTTATATTGCACTAACTAGAAATGTTTGAAGTTGCTGCACTAAACCTTCTTCGTAGGAAAGCAACTGATTCCTATAACCGAACTACCTTATTTCACACGGTACAGTTTTCGTCAATGAAGATGTATGTTATCTAAACAAATTGCTTTAGAAATGAAGAGAAACTACTAAGTTGTACATCTTGGTAGATTACATTAACTGGAAAAGTTTGAACTTTCTGCACTAAACCGTCTTTGTAGGAAAGGAATTGATTCCTAGATCCGAACTAACTTATTTCACACAGTACAGTTTTCTGCAATGCAGATGTATGTTTTCTAAACAAACTGCTGTAGAAATGAATTGAAACTACTAAGCTGTACATCTTGTTAGATTACACTAACTAGAAAAGTTTGAACTTGCTGCACTAAACCTTCTTTGTAGGAAAGCAACTGATTCCTAGAACAGAACTAGCTTATTTCACACAGAACAGAGTTCGGCAATGAAGGGGTTTGTTTTTTAAACAAACTACTTTAGAAATGAAGAGAAACTAGTAAGTTGTACATGTTGTTAGACTACATAAACAAGGAAGGTTTGAAGTTGCTGCACTAAACCTTCTTCGTAGGAAAGCAACTGATTCCTAGAACGGAACTACCTTATTTCACACAGTACAGTTTTCGGCAATGAAGATGTATGTTTTCTAAACAAACTGCTTTAGAAATGAAGTGAAACTACTAAGTTGTACATCTTGTTAGACTACACTAACTAGAAAAGGTTGAACTTGCTGCACTGAACCTTCTTCGTAGGAACGCAACTGAATCCTAGAACCGAACTAGCTTATTTCACACAGCACAGTGTTCGCCAAAGAACATGTATGTTTTCTAAACCATCTGCTTTATAAATGAAGTGAAACTACTAATTTGTACATCTTCTTAGATTGCACTAACTAGAAATGTTTGAAGTTGCTGCACTAAACCTTCTTCGTAGGAAAGCAACTGAATCCTAGAACGGAACTACCTTATTTCACACAGTACAGTGTTCGGCAATGAAGATGTATGTTTTCTAAGCAAACTGCTTTAGAAATGAAGTGAAACTACTAAGTTGTACATCTTGTTAGATTACACTAACTAGAAAAGTTTGAAATTGCTGCACTGAACCTTCTTCGTAGGAAAGCAACTGATTCCTAGAACCGAACTAGCTTATTTCATCAGTACAGTGCTCGGCAATGAAGATGTTTCTTTTCTAAACTAACTACTTTAGAAATGAAGCGAAACTAGTAAGTTGTACATCTTGTTCGACTACACAAACAAGGAAGCTTTGAAGTTGCTGCACTAAACCTTCTTCGTAGCAACGCAACTGATTCCTAGAACCAAACTAGCTTATTTCACACAGCACAGTGTTCGCCAATGAAGATGTATGTTTTCTAAACCAACTGCTTTAGAAATGAAGCGAAACTACTAATTTGTACATCTTCTTAGATTGCACTAACTAGAAATGTTTGAAGTTGCTGCACTAAACCTTCTTCGTAGGAAAGCAACTGATTCCTATAACCGAAATACCTTATTTCACACAGTACAGTTTTCGTCAATGAAGATGTATGTTATCTAAACAAACTGCTTTAGAAATGAAGAGAAACTACTAAGTTGTACATCTTGGTAGATTACCTTAACTGGAAAAGTTTGAACTTTCTGCACTAAACCGTCTTTGTAGGAAAGGAACTGATTCCTAGATCCGAACTAACTTATTTCACACAGTACAGTTTTCGGCAATGAAGATGTATGTTTTCTAAACAAACTGCTGTAGAAATGAATTGAAACTACTAAGCTGTACATCCTGTTAGATTACACTAACTAGAAAAGTTTGAACTTGCTGCACTAAACTTTCTTCGTAGGAAAGCAACTGATTCCTAGAACAGAACTAGCTTATTTCACACAGAACAGAGTTCGGCAATGAAGGGGTTTGTTTTCTAAACAAACTACTTTAGAAATGAAGAGAAACTAGTAAGTTGTACATGTTGTTAGACTACATAAACAAGGAAGGTTTGAAGTTGCTGCACTAAACCTTCTTCGTAGGAAAGCAACTGATTCCTAGAACGGAACTACCTTATTTCACACAGTACAGTTTTTGGCAATGAAGATGTATGTTTTCTAAACAAACTGCTTTAGAAATGAAGTGAAACTACTAAGTTGTACATCTTGTTAGATTACACTAACTAGAAAAGTTTGAACTTGCTGCACTGAACCTTCTTCGTAGGAAAAGCAACTGAATCCTAGAACCGAACTAGCTTATTTCACACAGTACAGTGTTCGGATAATGAAGATGTTTGTTTTCTAAACAAACTGCTTTAGAAATGAAGCGAAACTAGTAAGTTGTACATCTTGTTAGACTACACAAACAAGGAAGGTTTGAACTTGCTTCACTAAACCTTCTTCGTAGCAACGCAACTGTTTCCTAGAACCAAACTAGCTTATTTCACACAGCACAGTGTTAATCAATGAAGATGTATGTTTTCTAAACCAACTGCTTTAGAAATGAAGCGAAACTACTAATTTGTACATCTTCTTTGATTACACTAACTAGAAATGTTTGAAGTTGCTGAACTAAACCTTCTTCGTAGGAAAGCAACTGATTCCTAGAACGGAACTACCTATTTTCACACCGTACAGTTTTCGGCAATGAAGATGTATGTTTTCTACACAAACTGCTTTAGAAATGAAGTGAAACCAGTAAGTTCTACATCTTGGTAGATTACATTAACTGGAAAAGTTTGAACTTTCTGCATTAAACCGTCTTCGTAGGAAAGGAACTGATTCCTAGAACCGAACTTACTTATTTCACACAGTACAGTTTTCGGCAATGAGGATGTATGTTTTCTAAACAAACTGCTGTAGAAATGAAGTGAAACTATTAAGTTGTACATCTTGTTAGATTACACTAACTAGAAAAGTTTGAACTTGCTGCACTGAACCTTCTTCGTAGGAAAGCAACTGATTCCTAGAACCGAACTAGCTTATTTCACACAGTACAGTGTTCGGCAATGAGAATGTTTGTTTTCTAAACTAACTACTTTAGAAATGAAGCGAAACTACTAAGTTGTACATATTGTTAGACTACACGATCAAGGAAGGTTTGAAGTTGCTGCACTAAACCTTCTTCATAAGAAAGCAACTGATTCCTAAAACAGAACTAGCTTATTTCACACAGTAGAGAGTTCGGCAATGAAGGTGTTTGTTTTCTAAACAAACTACTTTAGAAATGAAGCGAAACTAGTAAGTTGTACATCTTCTTAGACTACACAAACAAGGAAGGTTTGAAGTTGCTGCACTAAACTTTCTTCGTAGGAAAGCAACTGATTCCTAGAACCAAACTAGCTTATTTCACACAGCACAGTGTTCGCCAATGAAGATGTATGTTTTCTAAACCAAGTGCTTTAGAAATGAAGCGAAACTCCTAATTTGTTCATCTTCTTAGATTACACTAACTAGAAATGTTTGAAGTTGCTGCACTAAACCTTCTTCGTAGGAAAGCAACTGATTCCTAGAACGGAACTAAATATTTTCACACAGTACAGTGTTCGGCAATGAAGATGTTGGTTTTCTACACTAACTGCTTTAGAAATGAAGCGAAACTACTAATTTGTACATATTCTTAGATTACACTAACTAGAAATGTTTGAAGTTGCTGAACTACACCTTCTTCGTAGGAAAGCAACTGATTCCTAGTACCAAACTAGCTTATTTCACACAGCACAGTGTTCGCCAATGAAGATGTATGTTTTCTAAACCAACTGCTTTAGAAATGAAGCGAAACTACTAATTTGTACATCTTCTTAGATTACACTAACTAGAAATGTTTGAGGTTGCTGCACTAAACCTTCTTCGTAGGAAAGCAACTGAGTCCTACAACAGAACTACCTTATTTCACACAGTACAGTTTTCGGCAATGAAGATGTATGTTTTCTAAAAAACTGCTTTAGAAATGAAGTGAAACTACTAAGTTGTACATCTTGTTAGATTACACTAACTAGAAAAGTTTGAACTTGCTGCACTGAACCTTCTTCGTAGGAAAGCAACTGATTCCTAGAACCGAACTAGGTTATTTGACACAGTACAGTGTTCGCAATGAGGATGTTTGTTTTCTAAACTAACTACTTTAGAAATGAAGCTAAACTAGTAAGTTGTATATCGTCTAAGACTACAGAAACAAGGAAGGTTTGAAGTTGCTGCACTAAACCTTCTTCGTAGCAACGCAACTCATTCGTAGAACCAAACTAGCTTATTTCACAAAGCACAGTGTTCGCCAATGAAGATGTATGTTTTCTAAACCAACTGCTTTAGAAATGTAGAGAAACTACTAAGTTGTACATTTTGGTAGATTACATTAACTGGAAAAGTTTGAACCTTCTGCACTAAACCGTCATTGTAGGAAAGGAACTGATTCCTAGAAGAGAACTAACTTATTTCACACAGTACAGTTTTCGGCAATGAAGATGTATGTTTTCTAAACAAACTGCTGTAGAAATGAAGTGAAACTACTAAGCTGTATATCTTGTTAGATTACACTAACTAGAAAAGTTTGAACTTGCTGCACTAAACCTTCTTCGTAGGAAAGCAACTGATTCCTAGAACAGACCTAGCTTATTTCACACAGTACAGAGTTCGGGAATGAAGGGGTTTGTTTTCTAAACAAACTACTTTAGAAATGAAGAGAAACTAGTAAGTTGTACATCTTGTTAGACTACACAAACAAGGAAGGTTTGAAGTTGCTGCACTACACTTTCTTCGTAGGAAAGCAACTGATTCCTAGAACCAAACTAGCTTAATTCACACAGCACAGTGTCCGCCAATGAAGATGTATGTTTTCTAAACCAACTGCTTTAGAAATGAAGCGAAACTACTAATTTCTACATCTTCTTAGATTACACTAACTAGAAATGTTTGAAGTTGCTGCACTAAACCTTCTTCGTAGGAAAGCAACTGATTCCTAGAACCAAACTAGCTTATTACACACAGCACAGTGTTCCCAATGAAGATGTATGTTTTCTAAACAAACTGCTTTAGAAATGAAGTGAAACTACTAAATTGTACATCTTGTTAGATTACATTAAGTAGAAAAGTTTGAACTTGCTGCACAGAACCTTCTTCGTAGGAAAGCAACTGATTCCTAGAACCGAACTAGCTTATTTCACACAGTACAGTGTTCGGCAATGAACATGTTTGTTTTCTAAACTAACTACTTTAGAAATGAAGCGAAACTAGTAAGTTGTATATCCTGTTAGACTACACAAACAAGGAAGGTTTGAAGTTGCTGCACTAAACCTTCTTCGTAGGAAAGCAACTGAATCCTAGAACCGAACTACCTTATTTTACACAGTACAGTTTTCTTCAATGAAGATGTATGTTATCTAAAAAAACTGCTTTAGAAATGAAAGAAACTACTAAGTTTTACATCTTGGCAGATTACATTAACTGGAAAAGTTTGACCTTTCTGCACTAAACCGTCTTTGTAGGAAAGGAACTGATTCCTAGAATCGAACTAACTTATTTCACACAGTACAGTTTTCGGCAATGAAGATGTATGTTTTCTAAACAAACTGCTGTAGAAATGAATTGAAACTACTAAGCTGTACATCTTGTTAGATTACACTAACTAGAAAAGTTTGAACTTGCTGCACTAAACCTTCTTCGTAGGAAAGTAACTGATTCCTAGAACAGAACTAGCTTATTTCACACAGTACAGAGTTCGGCAATGAAGGGGTTTGTTTTCTAAACAAACTACTTTAGAAATGAAGAGAAACTAGTAAGTTGTACATCTTCTTAGACTACACAAACAAGGAAGGTTTGAAGTTGCTGCACTAAACTTCTTCGTAGGAAAGCAACTGATTCCTAGAACCAAACTAGCTTATTTCACACAGCACAGTGTTCGGCAATGAAGATGTATGTTTTCTAAACCAACTGCTTTAGAAATGAAGCGAAACTACTAATTTGTACATCTTCTTAGATTACACTAACTAGAAAGTTTTCAAGTTGCTGCACTAAACCTTCTTCGTAGGAAAGCAACTGATTCCTAGAACGGAACTACCTTATTTCACACAGTACAGTTTTCGGCAATGAAGATGTATGTTTTCTAAACAAACTGCTTTACAAATGAAGCGAAACTACTAAGTTGTACATCTTTTTAGATTACACTAACTAGAAAAGTTTGAACTTGCTGCACTGAACCTTCTTCGTTGGAAAGCAACTGATTCCTAGAACCGAACTAGCTTATTTCACACAGTACAGTGTTCGGAAATCAACATGTTTCTATTCTAAACAAACTACTTTAGAAATGAAGCGAAACTAGTAAGTTATACATCTTGTTAGACTACACAAACAAGGAAGGATTGAAGTTGCTGCACTAAACCTTCTTCGTAGCAACGCAACTGATTCCTAGAAGCAAACTAGCTTATTTCACACAACACAGTGTTCGCCAATGAAGATGTATGTTTTCTAAACCAACTGCTTTAGAAATGAAGCGAAACTACTAATTTGTACATCTTCTTAGATTACACTTACTAGAAATGTTTGAAGTTGCTGCACTAAACCTTCTTAGTAGGAAAGCAACTGATTCTCAGAACGGAACTACCTATTTTCACACAGTACAGTTTTCGGCAATGAAGATGTATGTTTTCTAAACAAACTGCTTTAGAAATGAAGTGAAACTACTAAGTTGTACATCTTGTTAGATTACACTAAGTAGAAAAGTTTGTACTTGCTGCTCTAAACCTTCATGGTAGGAAAGCAACTGATTGCTAGAACCGGACTAGCTTATTTCACACAATACAGTGTTCGGCAATGAAGATGTTTGTTTCCTTAACAAACTACTTTAGAAATAAAGCAAAACTAGTAAATTGTACAACTTGTTAGACTTCACAAACACGGAAGGTTTGAAGTTGCTGCACTAAACCTTCTTGGTAGGAAAGCAACTTATTCCTAGAACCAAACTAGCTTATTTCACAGCACAGTGTTCGCCAATGAAGATGTATGTTTTCTAAACAAACTGCTTTAGAAACGAAGCAAAACTACTAATTTGTATATCTTCTTAGATTACACTAACTAGAAATGTTTGAAGTTGCTGCACTAAACCTTCTTCGTTGGATAGGAACTGATTCCTAGAAACGAACTACCTTTTTTCACACAGTACAGTTTTCGGCAATGAAGATGTATGTTTTCTAAACAAACTGCTTTAGAAATGAAGTGAAACTACTAAGTTGTACATCTTGTTAGACTACACAAACAAGTAAGGTTTGAAGTTGCTGCACTAAACCTTCGTAGGAAAGCCACTGATACCTAGAACCGAACTAGCTTATTTCACACAGTACAGTGTTCGGCAATGAAGATGTTTGTTTTCTAAACAAACTACTTTAGAAATGAAGCGAAACTACTAAGTTGTACATCTTGTTAGACTACACAAACAAGGAAGGTTTGAAGTTGCTGCACTAAACTTTCTTCGTAGGAAAGCAACTGAATCCTAGAACCAAACTAGCTTATTTCACACAGCACAGTGTTCGCCAATGAAGATGTATGTTTTCTAAACCAACTGCTTTAGAAATGAAGCGAAACTACTAATTTGTACATCTTCTTAGATTACACTAACTAGAAATGTTTGAAGTTGCTGCACTAAACCTTCTTCGTAGGAAAGCAACTGATTCCTAGAACGGAACTACCTTATTTCACACAGGACCGTTTTCGGCAATGAAGATGTATGTTTTCTAAACAAACTGCTTTAGAAATGAAGTGAAACTACTAAGTTGTACATCTTGTTAGATTACACTAACTAGAAAAGATTGAACTTGCTGCACTGAATTTTCTTCGTAGGAAAGCAACTAATTCCCAGAACCGAACTAGCTTATTTCACACAGTGCAGTGTTCGGCAATGAAGATGTTTGTTTTCTAAACAAACTTTTTTAGAAATGAAGCGAACTAGTAAGTTGTACATCTTGTTAGACTACACAAACAAGGAAGGTTTGAAGTTCCTGCACTAAACTTTCTTCGTAGGAAAGCAACTGATTCCTAGAACCAAACTACCTTATTTCACACAGCACAGTGTTCGCCAATGAAGATGTATGTTTTCTAAACCAACTGCTTTAGAAATGAAGCGAAACTAGTAAGTTGTACATCTTGTTAGACCACAAAAACAAGGAAGGTTTGAACTTGCTGCACTAAACCTTCTTCGTAGGAAAGCAACTGATTCCTAGAACGGAACTACCTTATTTCACACAGTACAGTTTTCGGCAATGAAGATGTATGTTTTCTAAACAAACTGCCTTAGAAATGAAGTGAAACTACTAAGTTGTACATCCTGTTAGATTACACTAACTAGAGATGTTTGAAGTTGCTGCACTGAACCTTCTTCGTAGGAAAGCAACTGATTCCTAGAACGGAACTACCTTATTTCACACAATACAGTTTTCGGCAATGAAGATGTATGTTTTCTAAACAAACTGCTTTTGAAATGAAGTGAAACTACTAACTTGTATATCTTGTTAGATTACACTAACTAGAAAAGTTTGAACTTGTTGCACTGAACCTTCTTTGTAGGAAAGCAACTGATTCCTAGAACCGAACTAGCTTATTTCACACAGAACAGTGTTCGGCAATGAAGATGTTTGTTTTGTGAAGAAACTACTTTAGAAATGAAGCGAAACTACTAAGTTGTACATCCTGTTTGACTACACATACAAGGAAGGTTTGAAGTTGCTGCACTAAACCTTCTTCGTAGGAAAGCAACTGATTCCTAGAACGGAACAACCTTATTTCACACAGCACAGTGTTCGCCAATGAAGATGTATGTTTTCTAAACCAACTGCTTTAGAAATGAAGTGAAACTACTAATTTGTACATCTTCTTAGATTACACTAACTAGAAATGTTTGAAGTTGCTGAACTAAACCTTCTTCGTAGGAAAGCAATTTATTCCTAGAACGGAACTACCTTATTTCACACAGGACAGTATTCGGCAATGAAGATGTATGTTTTCTAAACAAACTGCTTTAGAAATTAAGTGAAACTATTAAGGTTTACATCTTGTTAGATTACACTAACTAGAAAAGTTTGTACTTGCTGCACCGAACCTTCTTCGTAGGAATGCAACTAATTCCTAGAACCAAACTAGCTTATTTCACACAGTGCAGTGTTCGGCAATGAAGATGTTTGTTTTCTAAACAAACTACTTTAGAAATGAAGCGAAACTAGTAAGTGGTACATCTTGTTAGACTACACAAACAAGGAAGGTTTGAAGTTGCTGCACTAAACTTTTTCGTAGGAAAGCAACTGATTCCTAGAACCAAACTAGGTTATTTCACACAGCACAGTGTTCACCAATGAAGATGTATGTTTTCTAAACCAACTGCTTTAGAAATGAACCGAAACTACTCGTTTGTATATCTTCTTAGGTTACACTAACTAGAAATGTTTGAAGTTGCTGAAATAAACCTTCTTCGTAGGAAAGCAACTGACTCCTAGAACGGAACTACCTTATTTCACACAGTGCAGTGTTTGGAAATGAAGATGTTTGTTTTGTAAAGAAACTACTTTATAAATGAAGCGAAACTTGTAAGTTGTACAACTTGTTAGACTACACAAACAAGGAAGGTTTGAATTTGCTGCACTAAACCTTTTTCGTAGCAACGCAACTGATTCCTAGAACCAAACTAGCTTATTTCACACAGCACAGTGTTCGCCAATGAAGATGTATGTTTTCTAAACCAAATGCTTTAGAAATGAAGCGAAACTACTAATTTGTACATCTTCTTAGATTACACTAACTAGAAATGTTTGAAGTTGCTGCAATAAACCTTCTTCGTAGGAAAGCAGCTGATTCCTAGAACGGAACTACCTTATTTCACACAGTACAGTTTTCGCAATGAAGATGTATGTTTTCTAAACAAACTGCTTTAGAAATGAAGTATAACTACTAAGTTGTACATCTTGTTAGATTACATTATCTAGAAAATTTTGAACTTGCTGCACTAAACCTTCTTTGTAGGAAAGCAACTGATTCCTAGAACCGAACTACCTTATTTCACACAGTACAGTTTTTGGCAATGAAGATGTATGTTTTCTAAACAAACTGCTTTAGAAATAAAGTGAAACTACTAAGTTGTACATCTTGTTAGATTACACTAACTAGAAAAGTTTGAACTTGCTGCACTAAACCTTACTCGTAGGATAGCAACTGATTCCTAGAATCGAACTAGCTTATTTCACACAGTACAGTGTTCGGCAATGAAGATGTTTGTTTCCTAAACAAACTACATTAGAAATGAAGCAAAACTGGTAAATTGTACATCCTGTTAGACTACACAAACAAGGAAGGTTTGAAGTTGCTGCACTAAACCTTCTTCGTAGGAAAGCAACTGATTCCTAGAACCAAACTAGCTTATTTCACACAGCACAGTGTTCGCCAATGAAGATGTATGTTTTCTAAACCAACTGCTTTAGAAATAAAGCAAAATTACTAATTTGTAAATCTTCCTAGATTACACTAACTAGAAATGTTTGAAGTTGCTGCACTAAACCTTCTTCATAGGAAAGCAACTGACGCCTAGAACGGAACTACCTTATTTCACACAGTACAGTTTTCGGCAATGAAAATGTATGTTTTCTAAACAAACTGCTTTAGAAATGAAGTGAAACTACTAAGTTGTACATCTTGGTAGATTAGATTAACTGGAAAAGTTTGAACTTTCTGCACTAAACCGTCTTGGTAGGAAAGAAAAGGATTACTAGAACGGAACTACCTTATTTCACACATTACAGTTTTCGGCAATGAAGATGTATGTTTTCTAAACAAACTGCTGTAGAAATGAATTGAAACTACTAAGTTGTACATCTTGTTAGACTACACAAACAAGGAAGGTTTGAAGTTGCTGCACTAATCCTTCGTAGGAAAGCAACTGATTCCTACAACGGAACTACCTTATTTCACACAGTCCAGTTTTCGGCAATGAAGATGTATGTTTTCTAAACAAACTGCCTTAGAAATGAAGTGAAACTACTAAGTTGTACATCTTGTTAGATTAGACTAACTAGAAAAGTTTGAAGTTGCTGCACTGAACCTTCTTCGTAGGAAAGCAACTGATTCCTAGAACCGAACTAGCTTATTTCACACAGTACACTGTTCGACAATGAAGATGTTTGTTTTCTAAACAAACTACTTTAGAAATGAAGCGAAACTAGTAAGTTGTACATCTCGTTAGACTACACAAACAAGGAAGGTTTGAAGTTGCTGCACTAAACCTTCTTCTTAGGAAAGCAACTGATTCCTAGAAGCGAACTACCTTAATTCACGCAGTACAGTTTTCGGCAATGAAGATGTATGTTTTCTAAACAAACTGCTTTAGAAATGAAGTGAAACTACTAAGGTTTACATCTTGTTAGATTACACTAACTAGAAAAGTTTGAACTTGCTGCACTGAACCTTCTTCGTAGGGAAGCAACTGATTCCGAAAACCGAACTAGCTTATTTCACACAGTGTAGTGTTCGGCAATGAAGATGTTTGTTTTCTAAACAAACTGCTTTAGAAATGAAGTGAAACTGCTAAGTTGTATACCTTGGTAGATTACATTAACTGGAAAAGTTTGAACTTTCTGCACTAAACCGTCTTCGTAGGAAAGGAACTGATTCCTAGAACCGAACTAAGTTATTTCACACAGTACAGTTTTCGGGAATGAAGATGTATGTTTTTTAAACAAACTGCTGTATAAATGAATTGAAACTACTAAGTTGTACATCTTGTTAGATTACACTAACCAGAAAAGTTTGAACTTGCTGCACTGAACCTTCTTCGTAGGAAAGCAATGATTTCGAGAACCAAACTAGCTAATTTCACACAGTGTAGTGTTCGACAATGAAGATGTTTGTTTTCTAAACAAACTACTTTAGCAATGAAGTGAAACTAGTAAGTTGTACATCTTTTTAGACTACACAAAGAACGAAGGTTTGAAGTTGCTGCAGTAAACCTTCTTCGTAGGAAAGCAACTGATTCCTAGAACCAAACTAGCTTATTTCACACACCACAGTGTTCGCCACGGAAGATGTATGTTTTCTAAACCAACTGCTTTAGAAATAAAGCAAAACTACTACTTTGTACATCTGCTTAGATTACAGTAACTAGAAATGTTTGAAATTGCTGCACTAAATCTTCTTCTTAGGAAAGCAACTGATTCCTAGAACGGAACTACCTTATTTCACACAGTAACATTTTCAGCAATGAAGATGTATGTTTTCTAAACAAACTGCATTAGAAATGAAGTGAAACTACTAAGTTGTACATCTTGTTAGGTTACACTAACTAGAAAAGTTTGAACTTGCTGCACTGAACCTTCTTTGTAGGAAAGCAACTGATTCCTAGAACCGAACTAGATTATTTCACACAGTACAGTGTTCTGCAATGAAGATGTTTGTTTTCTAAACAAACTACTTTATAAATGAAGCGAAACTAGTAAGTTGTAGGTCTTGAAAGACTACACATACAAGGAAGGTTTGAACTTGCTGCACTAAACCTTCTTCGTAGGAAAGCAACTGATTCCTAGAATCAAACTAGATATTTCACAAAGCACAGTGTTCGCCAATGATGATGTATGTTTCTAAACCAACTGCTTTAGACATGAAGCGAAACTACTAATTTGTATATCTTCTTAGATTACACTAACTAGAAATGTTTGAAGTTGCTGAACTAAACCTTCTTCGTAGGAAAGCAACTGATTCCTAGAACGGAACTACCTTATTTCACACAGTACAGTTTTCGGCAATGAAGATGTATGTTTTCTAAACAAACTGCTTTAGAAATGAACTGAAAATTCTATGTTGTACATCTGGTTAGATTACATTAACTACAAAAGTTTGAACTTTCTGCACTAAACCGTCTTGGTAGGAAAGAAAAGGATTCCTAGAACGGAACTACCTTATTTCACACAGTACAGTTTTCGGCAATGAAGATGTATGTTTTCTAAACAAACTGGTGTAGAAATGAACTGAAACTACCAAGTTGTACATCTTGTTAGACTACACAAACAAGGAAGGTTTGAAGTTGCTGCACTAAACCTTCGTAGGAAAGCCACTGATACCTAGAACCGAACTAGCTTATTTCACACAGTACAGTGTTCGGCAATGAAAATGTTTGTTTTCTAAACAAACTACGTTAGAAATGAAGCGAAACTAGTAAGTTGTACATCGTGTTAGACTACACAAACAAGGAAGGTTTGAAGTTGCTGCACTAAACATTCTTCGTAGGAAAGCAACTGATTCCTAGAACTGAACTAGCTTATTTCACACAGTAGAGTGTTCGGCCAATGAAGATGTGTGTTTTCTAAACAAACTACTTTAGAAATGAAGCGAAACTAGTAAGTTTATATATCTTCTTAAATTACACTACAGAAATGTTTAGAAGGCTTGAAGTTGCTGCAGTAAACCTTCTTCACACAGTACAGGAAAGCAACTGATTCCTAGAACCAAACTAGCTTATTTCACACACCACAGTGTTTGCCACTGAAGATGTATGTTTTCTAAACCAACTGCTTTAGAAATAAAGATGTGTGTTTTCAAAACTACTACCTTGTACATCTGCTTAGATTACAGTAACTAGAAATGTTTGAAATTGCTGCACTAAATCTTCTTCTTAGGAAAGCAACTGATTCCTAGAACGGAACTACCTTATTTCACACAGTAACATTTTCAGCAATGAAGATGTATGTTTTCTAAACAAACTGCATTAGAAATGAAGTGAAACTGCTAAGTTGTACATCTTGTTAGGTTACACTAACTAGAAAAGTTTGAACTTGCTGCACTGAACCTTCTTTGTAGGAAAGCAACTGATTCCTAGAACCGAACTAGATTATTTCACACAGTACAGTGTTCTGCAATGAAGATGTTTGTTTTCTAAACAAACTACTTTATAAATGAAGTGAAACTAGTAAGTTGTAGGTCTTGAAAGATTACATTAACAAGGAAGGTTTGAACTTGCTGCACTAAACCTTCTTCGTAGGAAAGCAACTGATTCCTAGAATCAAACTAGATTATTTCACAAAGTACAGTGTTCGCCAATGATGATGTATGTTTCTAAACCAACTGCTTTAGAAATGAATTGAAACTACTAATTTGTATATCTTCTTAGATTACACTAACTAGAAATGTTTGAAGTTGCTGAACTAAACCTTCTTCACAGTAGGAAAGCAACTGATTCCTAGAACGGAACTACCTTATTTCACACAGTACAGTTTTCGGCAATGAAGATGTATGTTTTCTAAACAAACTGCTTTAGAAATGAACTGAAAATTCTATGTTGTACATCTGGTTAGATTACATTAACTACAAAAGTTTGAACTTTCTGCACTAAACCGTCTTCGTAGGAAAGAAAAGATTCCTAGAACCAAACTAACTTATTTCACACAGTACAGTTTTCGGGAATGAAGATGTATGTTTTCTAAACAAACTGGTGTAGAAATGAACTGAAACTACTAAGTTGTACATCTTGTTAGACTACACAAACAAGGAAGGTTTGAACTTGCTGCACTAAACCTTCTTCGTAGGAAAGCCACTGATACCTAGAACCGAACTAGCTTATTTCACACAGTACAGTGTTCGGCAATGAAAATGTTTGTTTTCTAAACAAACTACTTTAGAAATGAAGCGAAACTAGTAAGTTGTACATCTTGTTAGACTACACAAACAAGGAAGGTTTGAACTTGCTGCACTAAACATTCTTCGTAGGAAAGCAACTGATTTCTAGAACTCAAACTAGCTTATTTCACACAAGCAGTGTTCTTTAGAATGAAGATGTATATTTTCTTGTTAGAAACAAACAAGTGCTTTAGAAATGAAGCCAATTACTAATTTATATATCTTCTTAAATTACACTAACTAGAAATGTTTAGACTTTTGCTGCACTAAACCTTCTTCGTAGGAAAGCAACTGATTCCTAGAACGGAACTAACTTATTTCACACAGTACAGTTTTCGCAATGAAGATGTATGATTTTAAACAAACTGCATTAGAAATGAAGTGAAACTACTAAGTTGCACATCTTGTTAGATTACACTAACTAGAAAAGTTTGAAGTTGCTGCACTGAACCTTTATTCGTAGGAAAGCAACTGATTCCTAGAACCGACTAGCTTATTTCACACAGTACAGTGGTTCGCAATGAAGATGTGTGTTTTCTAAACAAACTACTTTAGAAATGAAGCGAAACTAGTAAGTCGTACATCTCGTTAGACTACACAAACAAGGAAGGTGTGAAGTTGCTGCACTAAACCTTCTTCTTAGGAAAGCAAATGATTCCTAGAAGCGAACTACCTTAATTCACGCAGTACAGTTTTCGGCAATGAAGATGTATGTTTTCTAAACAAACTGCTTTAGAAATGAAGTGAAACTACTAAGGTTTACATCTTGTTAGATTACACTAACTAGAAAAGTTTGAACTTGCTGCACTGAACGTTCTTCGTAGGAAAGCAACTAATTCCGAGAACCGAACTAGCTTATTTCACACAGTGTAGTGTTCGGCAATGAAGATGTTTGTTTTCTAAACAAACTGCTTTAGAAATGAAGTGAAACTACTAAGTTGTACATCTTGGTAGATTACATTAACTGGAAAAGTTTGAACTTTCTGCACTAAACCGTCTTCGTAGGAAAGGAACTGATTGCTAGAACCGAACTAACTTATTTCACACAGTACAGTTTTCGGGAATGAAGATGTATGTTTTTTAAACAAACTGCTGTATAAATGAATTGAAAATACTAAGTTGTACATCTTGTTAGATTACACTAACCAGAAAAGTTTGAACTTGCTGCACTGAACCTTCTTCGTAGGAAAGCAATGATTTCAGGTAGAACCTAACTGCTTTACTGGTGTAGTGTTCAGTGAATGAAGATGTTTGTTTTCTAAACTAGCTAATTTCACACAGTGTAGTGTTCGAACAATGAAGATGTTTGTTTTTTAAACAAACTACTTTATAAATGAATTGAAACTAGTAAGTTGTACATCTTGTTAGACTACACAAACTACGAAAAGTTTGAAGTTGCTGCACTAAACCTTCTTCGTAGGAAAGCAACTGATTCCTAGAACCAAACTAGCTTATTTCACACAGTAGAGAGTTCGGCAATGAGGATGTTTGTTTTCTAAACAAACTACTTTAGAAATGAAGCGAAACTACTAAGGTTTATATCTTGTTAGATTACACTAACTAGAAAAGTTTGAACTTGCTGCACTGAACCTTCTTCGTAGGAAAGCAATGATTTAGAGAACCTAACTAGCTAATTTCACACAGTGTAGTGTTCGGCAATGAAGATGTTTGTTTTGTAAACAAACTACTTTAGCAATGAAGCGAAACTAGTAAGTTGTACATCTTGTTAGACTACACAAACAAGGAAGGTTTGAAGTTGCTGCAGTAAACCTTCTTCGTAAGAAAGCAACTGATTCCTAGAACCGAACTAGCTTATTTCACACAGTACAGTTTTCGGCAATGAAGATGTATGTTATCTAAACAAACTCCTTTAGAAATGAAGTGAAACTACTAAGTTGTACATCTTGGTAGATTGCATTAACTGGAAAAGTTAGAACTTTCTGCACTAAACCGTCATTGTAGGAAAGTAACTGATTCCTAGAACCGAACTAACTTATTTCACACAGTACAGTTTTCGCAATGAAGATGTATGTTTTCTAAACAAACTGCTGTAGAAATGAAATGAAACTACTAAGTTGTACATCTTGTTAGACTACAAAACAAGGAAGGTTTGAAGTTGCTGCACTAAACCTTCTTCGTAGGAAAGCAACTGATTCCTAGAACAGAACTAACATATTTCACACAGTACAGTTTTCGGCAATGAAGATGTATGTTTTCTAAACAAACTGCTTTAGAAATGAAGTGAAACTACTAAGTTGTACATCTTGTTAGATTACACTAACTAGAAAAGTTTGAACTTCCTGCACTGAACCTTCTTCATAGGAAAGCAACTGATTCCCATAACCGAACTAGCTTATTTTACACAGTACAGTGTTCGGCAATGAAGATGTTTGTTTTCTAAAATAACTACTTCAGAAATGAAGCGAAACTAGTAAATTGTACATCTTGATGGACTACACAAACAAGGAAGGTTTGAAGTTGCTGCACTAAACCTTCTTCGTAGCAACGCAACTTATTCCTAGAACCAAAGTAGCTTATTTCACACAGTACAGTTTTTGGCAATGAAGATGTATGTTTTCTAAAGAAACTGCTTTAGAAATGAAGTGAAACTACTAAGTTGTACATCTTGTTAGATTACACTAACCAGAAAAGTTTGAACTTGCTGCACTGAACCTTCTTCGTAGGAAAGCAACTGATTCCTACAACCGAACTAGCTTATTTCACACAGTGAAGTGTTCGGTAATGAAGGTGTTTGTTTTCTAAACAAACTACTTTAGAAATGAAGCGAAAGTAGTAAGTTGTACATCTTGTTAGACTACACAAACAGGGAAGGTTTGAAGTTGCTGCACTAAACTTTCTTCGTAGGAAAGCAACTGATTCCTAGAACCAAACTCGCTTATTTAACACAGCACAGTGTTCGTGAATGAAGATATATGTTTCCTAAACCAACTGCTTTAGAAATGAAGTGAAACTCCTAATTTGTACATCTTCTTAGATTACACTAACTAGAAATGTTTGAAGTTGCTGCACTAAACCTTCTTCGTAGGAAAGCAACTGATTCCTAGAACGGAACTACCTATTTTCACACAGTACAGTGTTCGGCAATGAAGATGTTTGTTTTCTAAACTAACTGCTTTAGAAATGAAGCGAAACTACTAATTTGTACATATTCTTAGATTACACTAACTAGAAATGTTTGAGGTTGCTGCACTAAACCTTCTTCGTAGGAAAGCAACTGATTCCTAGAACAAAACTAGCCTATTTCACACAGCACCGTGTTCACCAATGAAGATGTATGTTTTCTAAACCAACTGCTTTAGAAATGAAGCGAAACTGCTAATTTGTAAATCTTCTTAGATTACACTAACTAGAAATGTTTGAGATTGCTGCACTAAACCTTCTTCGTAGGAAAGCAACTGATTCCTAGAACGGAACTACCTTATTTCACACAGTACAGTTTTCGGCAATGAAGATGTATGTTTTCTAAACAAACTGCTTTAGAAATGAAGTGAAACTACTAAGTTGTACATCTTGTTAGATTACACTAACTAGAAAAGATTGAACTTGCTGCACTGAACCTTCTTCGTAGGAAAGCAACTGATTCCTAGAACCGAACTAGCTTATTTCACACAGTACAGTGTTCGGCAATGAGGATGTTTGTTTTCTAAACTAACTACTTTAGAAATGAAGCGAAACTAGGAAGTTGTACATCTTGTTAGACTACACGAACAAGGAAGGTTTGAAGTTGCTGCACTAAACCTTCTTCTTAGGAAAGCAACTGATTCCTAGAACCAAACTAGCTTATTTCACACAGCATATTGTTCGCCAATGAAGATGTATATTTTCTAAACCAAATGCTTTAGAAATGAAGCGAAACTACTAATTTGTACATCTTCTTAGATAACACTAACTAGAAATGTTTGAAGTTGCTGCACTAAACCTTCTTCGTAGGAAAGCAACTGATTCCTAGAAGGGAACTACCTATTTTCACACAGTACAGTTTTCGGCAATGAAGATGTATGTTTTCTAAACAAACTGCTTTAGAAATGAAGTGAAACTACTAAGTTGTACATCTTGGTAGATTACATTAACTAGAAAAGTTTGAACTTTCTGCATTTAACCGTCTTCGTAGGAAAGGAACTGATTCCTAGAACCGAACTTACTTATTTCACACAGTACAGTTTTTGGCAATGAGGATGTCTGTTTTCTAAACAAACTGCTGTAGAAATGAAGTGAAACTACTAAGTTGTATATCTTGTTAGATTATACTAACTAGAAAAGTTTGAACTTGCTGCACTAAACCTTCTTCGTAAGAAAGCAACTGATTCCTAAAACAGAACCACCTTATTTCACACAGTAGAGAGTTCGGCAATGAAGGTGTTTGTTTTCTAAACAAACTACTTTAGAAATGAAGTGAAACTAGTAAGTTGTATATCTTGTTAGACCTCACAAACAAGGAAGGTTTGAAGTTGCTGCACTAAACTTTCTTCGTAGGAAAAGCAACTGATTCCTACAACCGAAACTAGCTTATTTCACACAGTACAGTTTTCGACAATGAAGATGTATGTTTTCTAAACAAACTGCTTCAGAAATGAAGTGAAACTACTAAGGTTTACATCTTGTTAGATTACACTAACTAGAAATGTTTGAAATTGCTGAACTAAACCTTCTTCGTAGGAAAGCAACTGATTCCTAGAACAGAACTACCTTATTTCACACAGTACAGTTTTCGCAATGAAGATGTATGTTTTCTAAACAAACTGCTTTAGAAATGAAGTGAAACTACTAAGTTGTAGATCTTGTTAGATTACACTAACTAGAAAAGTTTGAACTTGCTGCACTGAACGTTCTTCGTGGAAAGCAACTGATTCCTAGAACCAAACTAGCTTGTTTCACACAGTACAGTTTTCACAATGAATATGTACGGTTTCTAAACAAACTTCTTGAGAAATGAAGTGAAACTACTAAGTTGTACATCTTGGTAGATTACATTAACTGCAAAAGTTTGAACTTGCCTCACTGAACCTTCTTCGTAGGAAAGCAACTGATTCCTAGAACCGAACTAGCTTATTTCACACAGTACAGTGTTCGGCAATGAGGATGTTTCTTTTCTAAACTAACTACTTTAGAAATGAAGCGAAACTAGTAAGTTGTACATGTTGTTAGACTACACGAACAAGGAAGGTTTGAAGTTGCTGCACTAAACCTTCTTCTTAGGAAAGCAACTGATTCCTAGAACCGAACTACCTTATTTCACACAGTACAGTTTTCGGCAATGAAGATGTATGTTTTCTAAACAAACTGCTTTAGAAATGAAGTGAAACTACTATGTTGTACATCTTGTTAGATTACACTAACTAGAAAATTTTGAACTTGCTGCACTGAACCTTCTTCGTAGGAAAGCAACTGATTCCTAGAACCAAACTAGCTTATTTCACACAGCACAGTGTTGGCCAATGAAGATGTATGTTTTCTAAACAAACTGCTTTATAAGTGAAGTGAAACTACTAAGTTGTACATCTCGGTAGATTACATTAACTGGAAAAGTTTTAACTTTGTGCATTAAACCGTCTTCGAATGAAAGGAACTGATTCCTAGAACCGAACTTACTTATTTCACACAGTACAGTTTTCGGCAATGAAGATGTATGTTATCTAAACAAACTGCTTTATAAATGATGTGAAACGACTAATTTGTACATCTTGTTAGATTACAGTAACTAGAAAAGTTTGAACATTATGCACTGAACCTTCTTCGTAGGAAAGCAACTGATTCCTAGAACCGAACTAGCTTATTTCACCCAGTACAGTGTTCGACAATGAAGATGTTTGTTTTCTAAACTAACTACTTTAGAAATGAAGCGAAACTAGTAAGTTGTACATCTTGTTAGAATACACGAACAAGGAAGGTTTGAAACTGGAAAGTTGTACATCTTTTTAGACTACACAAACAAGGAAGGTTTGAATTTGCAGAACTAAACCTTCTTGGTAGGAAAGCAACTGATTCCTAGAACGGAACTACCTTATTTCACACAGTACAGTTTTCGGCAATGAAGATGTATGTTATCTAAAGAATCTGCTTTAGAAATGAAGTGAAACTACTAAGTTGTACATCTTGGTAGATTACATTTACTGGAAAAGTTTGAACTTTCTGCACTAAACCGTCTTTGTAGGAATGGAACTGATTCCTAGAACCGAACTAACTTATTTCACACAGGACAGTTTTCGGCAATGAAGATGTATGTTTTCTAAACAAACTGCTATAGAAATGAATTGAAACTACTGAGTTGTACATCTTGTTACATTACACAAACAAGGAAGGTTTGAAGTTGCTGCACTAAACCTTCTTCGTAGGAAAGCAACTGATTCCTAGAACCAAACTAGCTTATTTCACACAGCACAGTGTTCGCCAATGAAGATGTATGTTTTCTAAACCAACTGCTTTAGAAATGAAGCAAAACTACTAATTTGTACATCTTCTTAGATTACACTAACTAGAAATGTTTGAGGTTGCTGCACTAAACCTTGTTCGTACGAAAGCAACTGATTCCTAGAACCGAACTACCTTATTTCACACAGTACAGTTTTCGGCAATGAAGATGTATGTTATCTAAACAAACTGCTTTAGAAATGAAGAGAAACTACTAAGTTGTACATCTTGGTAGATTACATTAACTGGAAAAGTTTGAACTTTCTGCACTAAACCATCTTTGTAGGAAAGGAACTGATTCCAAGAACCGAACTAACTTATTTCACACATTATAGTTTTCGGCAATGAAGATGTATGTTTTCTAAACAAACTGTGTAGAAATGAATTGAAACTACTAAGCTGTACATCTTGTTAGATTACACTAACTAGAAAAGTTTGAACTTGCTGCACTAATCCTTCTTCGTAGGAAAGCAACTGATTCCTAGAACCAAACTAACTTATTTCACAAGTACAGTTTTCGGCAATGAAGATGTATGTTTTCTAAACAAACTGCTTTAGAAACGAAGCGAAACTACTAATGTGTACATCTTCTTAGATTACACTAACTAGAAATGTTTGAAGTTGCTGCACTAAACCTTCTTCGTAGGAAAGCAACTGATCCTAGAACAGAACTAACTTATTTCACACAGTACAGTTTTCGGCAATGAAGATGTATGTTTTCTAAACAAACTGCATTAGAAATGAAGTGAAACTACTAAGTTGTACATCTTGTTAGATTACACTAACTAGAAAAGTTTGAACTTGCTTCACTGAACCTTCTTCGTAGGAAAGCAACTGATTCCTAGAACCGAACTAGCTTATTTCACACAGTACAGTGTTCGACAATGAAGATGTTTGTTTTCTAAACAAACTACTTTGGAAAAGAAGCGAAACTAGAAAGTTGTACATCTTGTTACACTACGCAAACAAGGAAGTTTTGAGGGTGCTGCATTAAACCTTCTTCGTAAGAAAGCAACTTATTCCTAAAACAAAACTAGCTTATTTCACACAATAGAGAGTTCGGCAATGAAGGTGTTTGTTTTCTAAACAAACTACTTTAGAAATGAAGCGAAACTAGTAAGTTGTACATCTTGTTAGACTACACAAACAGGGAAGGTTTGAAGTTGCTGCACTAAACTTTCTTCGTAGGAAAGCAACTGATTCCTAGAACCAAACTAGCTTATTTCACACAGCACAGTGTTCGCCAATGAAGATGTATGTTTTCTAAATCAACTGCTTTAGAAATGAAGCGAAACTCCTAATTTGTACATCTTCTTAGATTACACTAACTAGAAATGTTTGAAGTTGCTGCACTAAACCTTCTTCATAGGAAAGCAACTGATACCTAGAACGGAACTAACTATTTTCACACAGTACAGTGTTCGGCAATGAAGATGTTTGTTTTCTAAACTAACTGCTTTAGAAATGAAGCGAAACTACTAATTTGTACATATTCTTAGTTTACACTACCTAGAAATGTTTGAAGTTGCTGCACTAAACCTTCTTCGTAGGAAAGCAACTGATTCCGAGAACCAAACTAGCTTATTTCACACAGCACAGTGTTCGCCAATGAAGATGTATGTTTTGTAAACCAACTGCTTTAGAAATGAAGCGAAACTACTAATTTGTACATCTTATTAGATTACACTAACTAGAAATGTTTGAAGTTGCTGCACTAAACCTTCTTCGTAGGAAAGCAACTGATTCATAGTACGGAACTACCTTATTTCACACAGTACAGTTTTCGGCAATGAAGATGTATGTTTTCGAAACAAACTGCTTTAGAAATGAAGTGAAACTACTAAGTTGTACATGTTGTTAGATTACACTAACTAGAAAAGTTTGAACTTGCTGCACTGAACCTTCTTCGTAGGAAAGCAACTGATTCCTAGAACCGAACTAGCTTATTTCACACAGTACAGTTTTCGTCAAAGAAGATGTATGTTATCTAAACAAACTGCTTTAGAAATGAAGTGAAACTACTAAGTTGTATAACTTGGTAGATTACATTAACTGGAAAAGTTTGAACTTTCTGCACTAAACAGTCTTTGTGGGAAAGGCACTGATTCCTAGAACTGAACTAACTTATTTCACACAGTACAGTTTTCAGCAATGAAGATGTATGTTTTCTAAACAAACTGCTGTAGAAATGAATTGAAACTACTAAGTTGTACATCTTGTTAGACTACACAAACAAGGAAGGTTTCAAGTTGCTGCACTAAACCTTCTTCGTAGGAAAGCAACTGATTCCTAGAACCAATCTAACTTATTTCACACAGCACAGTGTTCGCCAATGAAGATGTATGTTTACTAAACAAACTGCTTTAGAAATGAAGCGTAACTACTAATTTGTACATCTTCTTAGATTACACTAACTAGAAATGTTTGAAATTGCTGAACTAAACCTTCTTCGTAGGAAAGCAACTGATTCCTAGAACGGAAATACCTATTTTCACACATTCCAGTTTTCGGCAATGAAGATGTATGTTTTCTAAACAAACTGCTTTAGAAATGAAGTGAAACTACTAAGTTGTACATCTTGGTAGATTACATTAACTGGAAAAGTTTGAACTTTCTGCATTAAACCGTCTTCGTAGGAAAGGAACTGATTCCTAGAACCGAACTTACTTATTTCACACAGTACAGTTTTCGGCAATGAAGATGTATATTTTCTAAACAAACTGCTGTAGAAATGAAGTGAAACTACTAAGTTGTACATCTTGTTAGATTACACTAACCAGAAAAGTTTGAACTTGCTGCAATAAACCTTCGTAAGAAAGCAACTGATTCCTAAAACAGAACTAGCTTATTTCACACAGTAGAGAGTTCGGCAATGAAGGTGTTTGTTTTCTAAACAAACTACTTTAGAAATGAACCGAAACTAGTAAGTTGTACATCTTTTTAGACTACACAAACTAGGTATGTTTGAAGTTGCTGCACTAAACCTTCTTCGTAGGAAAGCAACTGATTCCTAGAACCAAACTAGCTTATTTCACACAGCACAGTGTTCGCCAATGAAGATGTATGTTTTCTAAACCAGCTGCTTTAGAAATGAAGCGAAACTACTAATTTGTACATCTTCTTAGATAACCCTAAGTAGAAATGTTTGAAATTGCTGAACTAAAACTTCTTCGTAGGAAAGCAACTGTTTCCTAGAACGAAACTACCTATTTTCACACAGTACAGTTTTCGGCAATGAAGATGTATGTTTTCTAAACAAACTGCTTTAGAAATGAAGTGAAACTACTAAGTTGTACATCTTGGTAGATTACATTAACTGGAAAAGTTTGAACTTTCTGCATTAAACCGTCTTCTCTTAGGAAAGGAACTGATTCCTAGAACCGAACTTACTTATTTCACACAGTACAGTTTTCTGCAATGAAGATGTATGTTTTCTAAACAAACTGCTGTAGAAATGAAGTGAAACTACTAAGTTGTACATCTTGTTAGGTAACGCTAACTAGAAAAGTTTGAACTTGCTGCACTAAACCTTCTTCGTAAGAAAGCAACTGATTCCTAAAACAGAACTAGCTTATTTCACACAGTAGAGAGTTCGGCAATGAAGGTGTTTGTTTTCTAAAAAAACTACTTTAGAAATGAAGCGAAACTAGTAAGTTGTGCATCTTGTTAGACTACACAAACAAGGAACGTTTGAACTTGCTGCACTAAACTTTCTTTGTAGGAAAGCAACTGATTCCTAGAACGGAACTACCTTATTTCACACAGTACAGTTTTCGGCAATGAAGATGTATGTTTTCTAAACAAACTGCTTTAGAAATGAAGTGAAACTACTAAGTTGTACATGTTGTTAGATTACACTAAGTAGAAAAGTTTGAACTTGCTGCACTGAACCTTCTTCTTAGGAAAGCAACTGATTCCTAGAACCGAACTAGCTTATTTCACACAGTACAGTGTTCGGCAATGAAGGGGTTTGTTTTCTACACAAACTATTTTAGAAATGAAGAGAAACTAGTAAGTTGTACATCTTGTTAGACTACACAAACAAGGAAGGTTTGAAGTTGCTGCACTAAACTTTCTTCGTAGGAAAGCAACTGATTCCTAGAACCAAACTATCTTATTTCACACAGCACAGTGTTCGCTAAAGATGATGTATGTTTTCTAAACCAACTGCTTTAGAAATGAAGCGAAACTACTAATTTGTACATCGTCTTAGACTACACTAACTAGAAATGTTTGAAGTTGCTGCACTAAACCTTCTTCACTGGAAAGCAACTGATTCCTAGAACGGAACTACCTATTTGCACACAGTACATTTTTCGGCAATGAAGATGTATGTTATCTAAACAAACTGCTTTAGAAATGAAGTGAAACTACTAAGTTGTACATCTTGGTAGATTAAATTAATTGGAAAAGTTTGAATATTCTGCATTAAACCGTCTTTGTAGGAAAGGAACTGATTTCTAGAACCGAACTTACTTATTTCACACAGTACAGTTTTCGGCAATGAAGATGTATGTTTTCAAAACAAACTGCTGTAGAAATGAAGTGAAACTACTAAGTTGTACATCTTGTAAGATTACACTAACTAGAAAAGTTTGAACTTGGTGCACTGAACCTTCTTCGTAGGTAAGCAACTGATTCCTAGAACCGAACTAGCTTATTTCACACAGTACAGTGTTCGGCAATGAAGATGTTTATTTTCTAAACAAACAACTTTAGAAATGAAGCGAAACTAGTAAGTTGTATATCTTGTTAGACTACACAAACAAGGAAGGTTTGAGGTTGTTGCACTAAACCTTCTTCTTAGGAAAGCAACTGATTCCTAGAACTGAACTACGTTATTTCACACAGTACAGTTTTCGGCAATGAAGATGTATGTTTTCTAAACAAACTGCTTTAGAAATGAAGCGAAACTCCTAATTTGTACATCTTCTTAGAATACACTAACTAGAAATGTTTGAAGTTCCTGCACTAAACCTTCTTCGTAGGAAAGCAACTGATTCCTAGAACCGAAGTAACTTATTTCACACAGTACAGTTTTCGGCAAGGAATATGTATATTTTCTAAACAAACTGCTTTAGAAATGAAGTGAAACTACTAAGTTGTATATCTTGTTAGATTACACTAACTAGAAAAGTTTGAACTTGCTGCACTGAACCTTCTTCGTAAGAAAGCAACTTATTCCTAGAAAAGAACTAGCTTATTTCACACAGTACAGAGTTCAGCAATGAAGATGTTTGTTTTCTAAACTAACTACTTTAGAAATGAAGCGAAACTAGTAAGTTGTACATCTTGTTAGACTACACAAACAAGGAAGGTTTGAAGTTGCTGCACTAAACCTTCTTCAGAGTAGGAAAAGCAATTGATTCCTAGAACCAAACTAGCTTATTTCACACAGCACAGTGTTCGCCAATGAAGATGTATGTTTTCTAAAACAACTGCTTTAGAAATGAAGCGAAACTACTAATTTGTACATCTTCTTAGATTACACTAACTAGAAATGTTTGAAGTTGCTTCTTCCTAGGAAAGCAACTGATTCCTAGAACCGAACTAGCTTATTTCACACAGTACAGTGTTCGGCAATGAACATGTTTGTTTTCTAAACAAACTACTTTAGAAATGAAGCGAAACTAGTAAGTTGTACATCTTGTTAGACTGCACGAACAAGGAAGGTTTGAAGTTACTACATTAAACCTTCTTCTTTGGAAAGCAACTCATTCCTAGAACCGAACTACCTTATTTCACACAGTACAGTTTTTGGCAATGACGATGAATGTTTTCTAAACAAACTGCTTTAGAAATGAAGTGAAACTACTAAGTTGTACATCTTGTTAGATTACACTAACTAGAAACGTTTGAACTTGCTACACTGAACCTTCCTCGTAGGAAAGCAACTGATTCCTAGAACCGAAGTAGCTTATTTCACACAGCACAGTGACTGCCAATGAAGATGTATGTTTCCTAAACCAACTGCTTTAGAAATGAGGCAAAACTACTAATTTGTACATCTTCTTAGATTACACTAACTAGAAATGTTTGAAGTTGCTGCACTGAACCTTCTTCATAGGAAAGCAACTGATTCCTAGAACCGAACTACCTTATTTCACACAGTACAGTTTTCGGCAATGAAGATGTATGTTGTCTAAACAAACTGCTTTAGAAATGAAGAGAAACTACTAAGTTGTACATCTTGGTAGATTACATGAACTGGAAAAGTTTGAACTTTCTGCACTAAACTGTCTTTGTAGGAAAGGAACTCATTCCTAGAACCGAACTAACTTATTTCACACAGTATAGTTTTCGGCAATGAAGATGTATGTTTTCTAAACAAACTGCTGTAGAAATGAATTGAAACTACTAAGCTGTACATCTTGTTAGATTACACTAACTAGAAAAGTTTGAACTTGCTGCACCAAACCTTCTTCGTAGAGAAGCAACTGATTCCTAGAAGCAAACTAGCTTATTTCACACAGAACAGAGTTCGGTAATGAAGGGATTTGTTTCCTCAAATAAACTACTTTAGAAATGAAGAGAAAGTAGTAAGTTGTACATGTTGTTAGGCTACACAAACAAGGAAGGTTTGAAGTTGCTGCACTAAATCTTCTTCGTAGGAAAGCAAGTGATTCCTAGAACGGAACTACCTTATTTCACACAGTACAGTTTTCGGCAATGAAGATGTATGTTTTCTAAACAAACTGCTTTAGAAATGAAGTGAAACCACTGAGTTGTACATCTTGGTAGATTACATTAACTGGAAAAGTTTGAACTTTCTGCATTGAACCGTATTTGTAGGAAAGGAATTGATTCCTAGAACCGAACTTACTTATTTCACACAGTACAGTGTACGGCAATGAAGATGTTTGTTTTCTAAACAAACAATTTTAGAAATGAAGCAAAACTAGAAATTTGTACGTCTTGTTAGACTACACAAACAAGGAAGGTTTGAGGTTGCTGCACTAAACCTTCTTCAAGAAAGCAACTGTTTTCTAAAACAGAACTAGCTTATTTCACACAGTAGAGAGTTCGGCAATGAAGGTGTTTGTTTTCTAAACAAACTACTTTAGAAATGAAGCTAACGTAGTAAGTTGTACATCTTGTTAGACTACACAAACAGGGAAGGTTTGAAGTTGCTGCACTAAACTTTCTTCGTAGGAAAGCAACTGATTCCTAGAACCAAAGTCGCTTATTTCACACAGCACAATGTTCGCCAATGAAGATGTATGTTTTCTAAACCAACTGCTTTAGAAATGAAGCGAAACTCCTAATTGGTACATCTTCTTAGATTACACTAACTAGAAATGTTTTAAGTTGCTGTACTAAACCTTCTTCGTAGGGAAGGAACTGATTCCTAGACCGAACTTACTTATTTCACACAGTACAGTTTTCGGCAATGAAGGTGTTTGTTTTCTAAACTAACTACTTTAGAAATGAATCGAAACTAGTAAGTTGTACATCTTCTTAGACTACACAAACAAGGAAGGTTTGAAGTTGCTGCACTAAACCTTCTTCGTAGGAAAGCAACTCATTCCTAGAACCAAAGTAGCTTATTTCCCACAGCACAGTGTTCGCCAAAGAAGATGTAGGTTTTCTAAACCAACTGCTGTAGAAATGAAGCGAAACTACTAATTTGTACATCTTCGTAGATTACACAAACTAGAAATGTTTGAAGTTGCTGAAGTAAACCTTCCTCATAGGAAAGCAACTGATTCCTAGAACGGAACTACCTTATTTCACACAGTACAGTTTTCGGCAATGAAGATGTATGTTTTCTAGACAAACTGCTTTAGAAATGAAGTGAAACTACTAAGTTGTATATCTTGTTAGATTACACTAACTGGAAAAGTTTGAACTTTCTTCACTCAACCTTCTTCGTAGGAAAGCAACTGATTCCTAGAACCGAACTAGCTTATTTCACACAGTACAGTGTTCGGCAATGAGGATGTTAGTTTTCTAAAGAAACTACTTCAGAAATGAAGCGAAACTAGTAAGTTGTACATCTTGTTAGACTACGCAAACAAGGAAAGTTTGAAGTTGCTGCACTAAACGTTCTTCGTAGGAAAGCAACTGTTTCCTTGAAGTGAACTAACTTATTTCACACAGTACAGTTTTCGGCAATGAAGATGTATGTTTTCTAAACAAACTGCTTTAGAAATGAAGTGAAACTACTACCTTGTACATCTTGGTAGATTTCATTAACTGGAAAAGTTTGAACTTTCTGCACTAAACCGTCTTCGTGGGAAAGGAAATGATTCCTAGAACTGAACTAATTTATTTTACACAGTACAGTGTTCGGCAATGAAGATGTATGTTTTCTAAACAAACTGCTGTAGAATTGAATTGAAACTACTAACTTGTACATCTTGTTAGATTACACTAACTAGAAAAGTTTGAACTTGCTGCACTAAACCTTCTTCGTACGAAAGCAACTGATTCCTAGAACCAAACTAGCTTATTTCACACAGCACAGTGTTCGCCAATGAAGATGTATGTTTTCTAAACCAACTGCTTTAGAAATGAAGCGAAACTACTAATTTGTACATCTTCTTAGATTACACTAACTAGAAATGTTTGAAGTTGCTGAACTAAACCTTCTTCGTAGGAAAGCAACTGATTCCTAGAACGGAACTACCTATTTTCACACAGTACAGTTTTCGGCAATGAAGATGTATGTTTTCTAAACAAACTGCTTTAGAAATGAAGTGAAACTACTAAGTTGTACATCTTGGTAGATTACATTAACTGGAAAAGTTTGAACTTTCTGCATTAAACCGTCTTCGTAGGAAAGGAAATGATTCCTAGAACCGAACTTACTTATTTCACACAGTACAGTTTTCGGCAATGAAGATGTATGTTTTCTAACCAAACTGCTGTAGAAATGAAGTGAAACTACTAAGTTGTACATCTTGTTAGATTACACTAACTAGAAAAGTTTGAACTTGCTGCACTAAACCTTCTTCGTAAGAAAGCAACTGATTCCCAAAACAGAAAAAGCTTATTTCACACAGTAGAGAGTTCGGCAATGAAGGTGTTTGTTTTCTAAACAAACTACTTTAGAAATGAATTGAAACTACTAAGTTGTACATCTTGATAGACTACACAAACAAGGAAGGTTTGAAGTTGCTGCACTAAACTTTCTTCGTAGGAAAGCAACTGATTCCTACAACCAAACTAGCTTATTTCAAACAGCACAGTGTTCGCCAATTAAGATGTATGTTTTCTAAACCAACTGCTTTAGAAATGAGGCGAAACTACTAATTTGTAAATCTTGTCAGATTACACTAACTAGAAATGTTTGAAGTTGCTGCACTAAACCTTCTTCGTAGGAAAGCAACTGATTCCTAGAACGGAACTACCTTATTTCACACAGTACAGTTTTCGGCAATGAAGATGTATGTTTTCTAAACAAACTGCTTACAAATGAAGTGAAACTACTAAGTTGTATATCTTGTTAGAAAACACTAACTAGAAAAGTTTGAACTTGCTGCACTGAACCTTATTCTTAGGAAAGCAACTGATTCCTAGAACCGAACTAGCTTATTTCACACAGTACAGTTTTCGTCAATGAATATGTATGTTATCTAAACAAACTGCTGTAGAAATGAAGTAAAACTACTAAGTTGTACATCTTGGTAGATTACATTAACTGGAAAAGTTTGAACTTTCTGCACTAAACCGTATTTGTAGGAAAGGAAATGATTCCTAGAACCGAACTAACTTATTTCACACAGTACAGTTTTCGGCAATGAAGATGTATGTTTTCTAAACAAACTGCTGTAGAAATGAATTGAAACTACTAAGTTGTACATCTTGTTAGACTACACAAACAAGGAAGGTTTGAAGTTGCTGCACTAAACCTTCTTCGTAGGAAAGCAACTGATTCCTAGAACCAAACTAGCTTATTTCACACAGCACAGTGTTCGCCAATGAAGATGTATGTTTTCTAAACCAACTGCTTTAGAAATGAAGCGAAACTACTAATTTGTACATATTCTTAGATTACACTAACTAGAAATGTTTGAATTTGCTTCACTAAACCTTCTTCGTAGGAAAGCAATTGATTCCTAGAACGGAACAACCTTATTTCACACAGTACAGTTTTCGGCAATGAAGATGTATGTTTTCTAAACAAACTGCTTTAGAAATGAAGTGAAACTACTAAGTTGTACATCTTGTTAGAATACACTAACTAGAAAAGTTTGAACTTGCTGCACTGAACCTTCTTCGAAGGAAAGCAACTGAGTCCTAGAAACGAACTAGCTTATTTCACACAGTACAGTGTTCGGCAATGAAGATGTTTGTTTTCTAAACTAACTACTTTAGAAATGAAGCGAAACTAGTAAGTTGTACATCTTGTTAGACTACACAAACAAGGAAGGTTTGAACTTGCTGCACTGAACCATCTTCGTAGGAACGCATCTGCTTCCTAGAACCGAACTAGCTTATTTCACTCAGTACAGTGTTCGACAATGAAGAAGTTTGTTTTCTAAGCTAACTACTTTAGAATTGAAGCGAAACTAGTAAGTTGTACATCTTGTTAGACTACACAAACAAGGAAGGTTTGAAGTTGCTGACCTAAACCTTCTTCGTAGGAAATCAACTGATTCCTAGAACGTAACTACCTTATTTCACACAGTACAGTTTTCGGCAATGAAGATGTATGTTATCTAAACAAACTGCTTTAGAAATGAAGTGAAACTACTAATTTGTACATCTTCTTAGATTACGCTAACTAGAAATGTTTGAAGTTGCTGCACTAAACCTTCTTCGTAGGAAAGCAACTGATTCCTAGAACGGAACTACCTTATTTCACACAGTACAGTTTTCGGCAATGAAGATGTATGTTTTCTAAACAAACTGCTTTAGAAATGAAGTGAAACTACTAAGTTGTACATCTTGTTAGATTACACTAACTGGAAAAGTTTGAACTTGCGGCACTAAACCTTATTCGTAGGAAAGCAACTGATTCCTAGAACAGAACTAGCTTATTTCACACAGTACAGAGTTTGGCAATGAAGGGGTTTGTATTCTAAAGAAACTATTTTAGAAATGAAGAGAAACTACTAAGTTGTACATCTTGGTAGATTACATTAACTGGAAAAGTTTGAACTTTCTGCACTTAACCGTCTTTGTAGGAAAGGAAGCGATTCCTAGAACCGACCTAACTTATTTCACACAGTACAGTTTTCGGCAATGAAGATGTATGTTTTCTAAACCAACTGCTTTAGAAATGAAGTGAAACTACTAATTTGTACATATTCTTAGATTACACTAACTAGAAATGTTTGAAGTTGCTTCACTAAACCTTCTTCGTAGGAAAGCAACTGATTCCTAGAACGGAACTACCTTATTTCACACAGTACAGTTTTCGGCAATGAAGATGTTTGTTTTCTAAACAAACTGCTTTAGAAATGAAGTGAAACTACTAAGTTGTACATCTTGTTAGATTACACTAACTAGAAAAGTTTGAACTTGCTGTACTGAACCTTCTTCGTAGGAAAGAAACTGATTCCTAGAACCGAACTAGCTTATTTCACACAGTACAGTGTTCGGCAATAAAGATGTTGGTTTTCTAAACTAACTACTTTAGAAATGAAGCGAAACTAGTAAGTTGTACATCTTGTTAGACTACACAAACAAGGAAGGTTTTAACTTGCTGAACTAAAACTTCTTCGTAGGAAAGCAACTGATTCCTAGAACCAAACTAGCTTATTTCACACAGCACAGTGTTCGCGAATGAAGATGCATGTTATCTAAACAAACTGCTTTAGAAATGAAGTGAAACTACTAAGTTGTACATCTTGGTAGTTTACATTAATTGGAAAAGTTTGAACTTTCTACACTAAACCGTCTTTGTAGGAAAGGAACTGATTCCTAGAACCGAACTAACTTATTTCACACAGTACAGTTTTCGACAATGAAGATGTATGTTTCCTAAACAAACTGCTGTAGAAATGAATTGAAACTACTAAGTTGTACATCTTGTTAGACTACACAAACAAGGAAGGTTTGAAGTTGCTGCACTAAAACTTGTTCGTAGGAAAGCAACTGATTTCTAGAACGAAACTGGCTCATTTCACACAGCACAGTGTTCGCCAATGAAGATGTATGTTTTCTAAACCAACTGCTTTAGAAATGAAGCGAAACTACTAATTTGTACATCTTCTTAGATTACACTCACTAGAAATGTTTGAAGTTGCTGAACTAAACCTTCTTCGTAGGAAAGCAACTGATTCCTAGAACGGAACTACCTATTTTCACACAGTACAGTTTTCGGCAATGAAGATGTAGGTTTTCTAAACAAACTGCTTTAGAAATGAAGTGAAACTACTAAGTTGTACATCTTGGTAGATTACATTAACTGGAAAAGTTTGAACTTTCTGCATTAAACCGTCTTCGTAGGAAAGGAACTGATTCCTAGAACCGAACTTACTTATTTCACACAGTACAGTTTTCGGCAATGAAGATGTATGTTTTCTAAACAAACTGCTGTAGAAATGAAGTGAAACTACTCAGTTGTACATCTTGTTAGATTACACTAAGTAGAAAAGTTTGAACTTGCTGCCCTAAACCTTCTTCGTAAGAAAGCAACTGATTCCTAAAACACAACCAGCTTATTTCACACAGTAGAGAGTTCGGCAATGAAGGTGTTTGTTTTCTAAACAAACTACTTTAGAAATGAAGCGAAACTAGTAAGTTGTACATCTTGTTAGACTACAGAAACAAAGAAGGTTTGAAGTTGCAGCAATAAACTTTCTTCGTAGGAAAGCAACTGATTCCTAAAACCAAACTAGCTTATTTCACACAGCACAGTGTTCGCCAATGAAGATGTATGTTTTCTAAACCAACTGCTTTAGAAATGAAGCGAAACTACTAATTTGTACATCTTCTTAGATTACACTAACTAGAAATGTTTCAAGTTGCTGAACTATACCTTCTTCGTTGGAAAGCAACTGATTCCTAGAACGGAACTACCTATTTTCACACAGTACAGTTTTCGGCAATGAAGATGTATGTTTTCTAAACAAACTGCTTTAGAAATGAAGTGAAACTACTAAGTTGTACATCTTGGTAGATTACATTAACTGGAAAAGTTTGAACTTTCTGCATTAAACCGTCTTCGTAGGAAAGGAACTGATTCCTAGAACCGAACTTACTTATTTCACACAGTACAGTTTTCGGCAATGAAGATGTATGTTTTCTAAACAAACTGCTGTAGAAATGAAGTGAAACTACTAAGTTGTACATCTTGTTAGATTACACTAACTAGAAAAGTTTGAACTTGCTGCACTAAACCTTCTTCGTAAGAAAGCAACTGATTCCTAAAACAGAACAAGCTTATTTCACACAGTAGAGAGTTCGGCAATGAAGGTGTTTGTTTTCTAAACAAACTACTTTAGAAATGAATTGAAACTACTAAGTTGTACATCTTGATAGACTACACAAACAAGGAAGGTTTGAAGTTGCTGCACTAAACTTTCTTCGTAGGAAAGCAACTGATTCCTACAACCAAACTAGCTTATTTCACTCAGCACAGTGTTCGCCAATGAAGATGTATGTTTTCCAAACCAACTGCTTTAGAAATGATGCGAAACTACTAATTTGTACATCTTCTTAGATTACACTAGCTAGAAACGTTTGAAGTTTCTGAACTAAACCTTCTTTGTAGGAAACCTACTGATTCCTAGAACGGAACTACCTTATTTCACACAGAAAAGTTTTCGGCAATGAAGATGTATGTTTTCTAAACCAACTGCTTTAGAAATGAAGTGAAACTAGTAAGTTGTACATCTTGTTAGACTAAACAAACAAGGAAGGTTTGAAGTTGCTTCACTAAACCTTCTTCGTAGGAAAGCAACTGATTAATAGAACCAAACTAGCTTATTTCACACAGCACAGTGTTCGGCAATGAAGATGTTTGTTCTCTCAACAAACTACTTTAGAAATGAAGCGAAACTAGTAGTTTTACATTTTGTTAGACTACACAAACCAGGAAGGTTTGAAGTTGCTGCACTAAACATTCTTCGTAGGAAAGCAACTGATTCCTAGAATCAAACTAGCTTATTTCACACAGCACAGTGTTCGCCAATGAAGATGTATGTTTTCTAAACCAAGTGCTCTAGAAATGAAGCGAAACTACTAAGTTGTACATCTTGTTAGATTACACTAACTAGAAAAGTTTGAACTTACTGCACTGAACCGTCTTCGTAGGAAAGCAACTGATTCCTAGAACCGAACTAGCACATTTGACACAGTACAGTGTTCGGCAATGAAGATGTTTGTTTTTGAAACGAACTACTTTAGATATGAAGTGAATGTAGAAAGTTGTACATCTTCTTAGATTACACTAACTAGAAATGTTTGAAGTTGCTAAACGAAACCTTCTTCGTAGGAAAGCAACTGATTCCTAGAACGGAACTACCTTATTTCACACAGTACAGTTTTTGGCCATGAAGATGTATGTTTTCTAAACAAAGTGCTGTAGAAATGAAGTGAAACTACTAAGTTGTACATCTTGTTAGATTACACTAACTAGAAAAGTTTGAACTTTCTGCACTTAACCTTCTTCGTAGGAAAGCAACTGATTCCTAGAACCGAAGTAACATTTCACACAGTACAGTTTTCGGCAATGAAGATGTATGTTTTATAAACCAACTGCTTTAGAAATGAAAGAAAACTACTAATTTGTACATCTTCTTAGATTATACTAACTAGAAATGTTGGAAGTTGCTGAACTAAACCTTCTTCGTAGGAAAGCAACTGATACCTAGAACCGAACTAACTTATTTCACACAGTAAAGTTTTTGGCATTGAAGATGTATGTTTTCTAAACAAGCTGCTGTAGAAATGAAATGAAACTACTAAGTTGTACATCTTGTTAGATTACACTAACTTCAAAAGTTTGAACTTGCTGCACTAAACCTTCTTCGTAGGAAAGCAACTGATTCCTAGAACGTAACTACCTTATTTCACACAGTACATTTTTCGGCAATGAAGATGTATGTTTTCTAAACAAACTGCTTTAGAAATGAAGTGAAACTACTAAGTTGTACATCTTGTTAGATTACACTAACTAGAAAAGTTTGAACTTACTGCACTGAACCTTCTTCGTAGGAAAGCAACTGATTCCTAGAACCGAACTAGCTTATTTGACACAGTACAGTGTTCGGCAATGAAGATGTTTGTTTTTGAAACGAACTACTTTAGATATGCAGTGAATGTAGAAAGTTGTACATCTTCTTAGATTACACTAACTAGAAATGTTTGAAGTTGCTAAACGAAACCTTCTTCGTAGGAAAGCAACTGATTCCTAGAACGGAACTACGTTATTTCACACAGTACAGTTTTCGGCAATGAACATGTATGTTTTCTACACAAACTGCTTTTGAAATGAAGTGAAACTAGTAAGTTGTATATCTTGTTAGACTATACAAACAAGGAAGGTTTGAAGTTGCTGCACTAAACCTTCTTCGTAGGAAAGCAACTGATTCCTAGAAGCAAATTAGCTTATTTCACACAGCACAGTGTTCGCCAATGAAGATGTATGTTTTCTAAACCAACTGCTTTAGAAATGAATCGAAACTACTAATTTGTACATCTTCTTAGATTGTACTAACTAGAAATGTTTGAAGTTGCTGCACTAAACCTTCTTCGTAGGAAAGCACCTGATTCCTAGAACCAAAGTAGCTTATTTCATACAGCACAGTGGTCGCAAATGAAGATGTATGTTTTCTAAACCAACTGCTTTAGGAATGAAGCGAAACTACTAATTTGTACATCATCTAAGATAACACTAATTAGAAATGTTTGAAGTTGTTGCACTAAACCTGCTTCTTAGGAAAGCAACTGATTCCTAGAACCAAACTAGCTTATTTCACACAGCACAGTGGTCGCCAATGAAGATGTATGTTTTCTAAACCAACTGCTTTAGATATGAAGCGAAACTACTAATTTGTACATCTTCTTAGATTACACTAAATAGAAATGTTTGAAGGTGCTGAACTAAACCTTCTTCGTAGGAAAGCAACTGATTCCTAGAACGGAACTACCTTATATCACACAGTACAGTTTTCGGCAATGAGGTTATATGTTTTCTAAACAAACTGTTTTAGAAATGAAGTGAAACTAGTAAGTTGTACATCTTGTTAGACTACACGAACAAGGAAGGTTTGAAGTTGCTGCACTAAACCTTCTTCTTAGGAAAGCAACTGATTCCTACAACCGAACTAGCTTATTTCACACAGTACAGTTTTTGGCAATGAAGATTATATGTTTTCTAAACAAACTGTTTTAGAAATGAAGTGAAAAACTAAAGTTGTACATCTTCTTAGATTACACTAACTAGAAAAGTTAGAACTTGCTGCACTGAACCTTCTTCGTAGGAAAGCAACTGATTCCTAGAACCAAACTAACTTATTTCACACAGTACAGTTTTCGGCAATGAAGATGTATGTTTTGTAAACCAACTGCTTTAGAAATGAAAGAAAACTACTAATTTGTACATTTTCTTAGATTATACTAACTAGAAATGTTGGAAGTTGCTGAACTAAACCTTCTTCGTTGGAAAGCAACTGATTCCTAGAACCGAACTAACTTATTTCACACACTAAAGTTTTTGGCATTGAAGATGTATGTTTTCTAAACAAACTGCTGTAGAAATGAAGTGAAACTACTAAGTTGTATATCTTGTTAGATTACACTAACTAGAAAAGTTTGAACTTGCTGCACTGAACCTTCTTCGTAGGAAAGCAACTGATTCCTAGAACCGAACTAACTTATTTCACACAGTACAGTTTTCGGCAATGAAGATGTATGTTTTGTAAACCAACTGCTTTAGAAATGAAAGAAAACTACTAATTTGTACATCTTCTTAGATTACACTAGCTAGAAATGTTTGAAGTTGCTGCACTAAACCTTCTTCGTAGGAAAGCCACTGATTCCTAGAACCGAACAAACTTATTTAACACAGTACAGTTTTCTGCAATGAAGATGTATGTTTTCTAAACAAACTGCTTTAGAAATGAAGTGAAACTACTAAGTTTTACATCTTCGTAGATTACATTAACTAGAAATGTTTCAAGTTGCTGCACTAAACCTTCTTCGTAGGAAAGCCACTGATTCCTAGAACCGAAGTAACTTATTTCACACCGTACAGTTTTCTGCAATGAAGATGTTTCTTTTCTAAACAAACTACTTTAGAAATGAAGCGAAACTAGTAAGTTGTACATCTTGTTAGACTCCACAAAAAAGGAAGGTTTGAAGTTGCTACACTGAACCTTCTTTGTAGGAAAGCAACTGATTCCTAGAACCAAACTAACTTATTTCACACAGCACCGTGTTCTCCAATGAAGATGTATGTTTTCTAAACCAATTGCTTTAGAAATGAAGCGAAACTACTAATTTCTACATCTTCTTAGATTACACTAACTAGAGATGTTTGAAGTTGCTGCACTAAACCTTCTTCATAGGAAGGCAACTGATTCCTAGAACCGAACTAGCTTATTTCACACAGTACAGTTTTCGGCAATGAAGATGTATGTTTTCTAAACAAACTGCTTTAGAAATGAACTGAAACTTCTATGTTGTACATCCTGTTAGATTACATTAACTAGAAAAGCTTGAACTTGCTGCACTACATCTTCTTCGTAGGAAAGCCACTGATTCCAAGAACCGAACTAGCTTATTTCACACAGTGCAGAGTTCGGCAATGAAGATGTTTGTTTTCTAAACCAACTGCTTTAGAAATGAAGCGAAACTACTATGTTGTACATCTTGTTAGATTACACTAACTAGAAAAGTTTGAACTTGCTGCACTGAACCTTCTTTGTAGGAAAGCAACTGATTCCTATAACAGAACTAGCTTATTTCACACAGTACAGAGTTCGGCAATGAAGATGTTTGTTTTCTAAACAAACTAATTTAGAAATGAAGGGAAACTAGTAAGTTGTACATCTTCTTCGATTACACTAACAAGAAATGTTTGAAGTTGCTGCACTAAACTTTCTTCGTAGGAAAGCAACTGATTCCTAGAACCGAACTAACTTATTTCACATAGTACAGTTTTCCGCAATGAAGATGTATGTTTTCTAAACAAACTGCTTTAGAAATGAAGTGAAACTACTAAGTTGTACATCGTGTTATATTACGCTAACTAGAAACGTTTGAACTTGCTGCACTGAACCTTCTTCGTAGGAAAGCAACTGATTCCTAGAACCGAACTAGCTTATTTCACACAGTACAGTGTTCGGCAATGAAGATGTTTGTTTTCTAAACAAACTACTTTAGAAATGAAGCGAAACTAGTAAGTTGTACATCTTCTTAGATTACACTAACTAGAAATGTTTGAAGTGGCTGCACTAAACCTTCTTCATAGGAAAGCAACTGATTCCTAGAACCGAACTAACTTATTTCACACAGTACAGTTTTTGGCAATGAAGATGTACGTTTTCTACACAAACTGGTCTAGAAATGAAGCGATACTACTAATTTGTACATCTTCTTAGATTACACTAACTAGAAATGTTTGAAGTGGCTGCACTAAACCTTCTTCGTAGGAAAGCAACTGATTCCTAGAACCGAACCAACTTATTTCACACAGTACAGTTTTCAGCAATGAAGATGTATGTTTTCTAAATAAACTGCTTTAGAAATAAAGTGAAACTACTAAGTTGCACACCTTCGTAGATTACATTAGCTGGAAAAGTTTGAACTTTCTGCACTAAACTGTCTTCGTAGGAAAGGAACTGATTCCTAGAACCGAACTAACTTATTTCACACAGTACAGTTTTTTGCAATGAAGATGTACATTTTCTAAACAAACTGCTGTAGAAATGAAGCGATACTACTAATTTGTACATCTTCTTAGATTACACTAACTAGAAAAGTTTGAACTTGCTGCACTAAACTTCTTCGTAGGAAAGCAACTGATTCCTAGAACAGAACTAGCTTATTTCACACAGTAGAGAGTTCGTCAATGAAGATGTTTCTTTTCTAAACAAACTACTTTAGAAATGAAGCAAAACTAGTAAGTTGTACATCTTGTTTGATTACGCTAATTAAAAAGTTTGAAATTGCTGCACTGAACCTTCTTCGTAGGAAAGCAATTGATTCCTAGAACCAAACTAGCTCATTTCACACAGCACAGTCTTCGCAAATGAAGGTGTATGTTTTCTAAACCAACTGCTATAGAAATGAAGCGAAACTACTAATTTGTATATCTTCTTAGATTACACTAACTAGAAATGTTTGAAGTTGCTGCACTAAACCTTCTTCGTAGGAAAGAACCTGATTCCTAGAACCGAACTAACTTAGTTCACACAGTACAGTTTTCGGCAATGAAGATGTATGTTTTCTAAACAAACTGCTGTAGAAATGACTTGAAACTACTAAGTTGTATATCTTGTTAGATTACACTAACTAAAAAAGGTTGAACTTGCTGCACTAAACCTTCTTCGTAGGAAAGCAACTGATTCCAAGAACAGAACTAGCTTATTTCACACAGTACAGAGTTCGGCAATGAAAATGTTGGTTTTCTAAACAAACTACTTTAGAAATGAAGCGAAATGAGTAAGTTGTGCATCGTGTTAGACTACACAAACAAGGAAGGTTTGAAGTTGCTGCACTAAACCTTCTTCGTAGGAAAGCAACTGATTCCTAGAACCAAACTAGCTTATTTCACACAGCACAGTGTTTGCCAATAAAAATGTATGTTTTCTAAACCAACTGCTTTAGAAATGAAGCGAAACTACTAATTTGTACATCTTCTTAGATTACACTAACTAGAAATGTTTGAAGTTGATGCACTAAACCTTCTTCGTAGGAAACCTACTAATTCCTAGAACCGAACTAGCTTTTTTCACACAGTAGAGTTTTCTGAAATGAAGATGTATGTTTTCTAAACAAACTGCTTTAGAAATGAAGTGAAACTACTAAGTTGTACATATTGTTAGATTACATTAACTAGAAAGGATTGAACTTTCTGAATTAAACCTTCTTCGTAGGAAAGCAACTGATTCCTAGAACCAAACGAGCTTATTTCACACAGCACAGTGTTCGCTAATGAAGATGTATGTTTTCTAAACCAAGTGCTTTAGAAATGAAGCGAAACTACTAATTTGTACATCTTCTTAGATTACACTAACTAGAAATGTTTGAAGTTGATGCACTAAACCTTCTTCGTAGGAAAGCTACTGATTCCTAGAATCGAACTAGCTTTTTTCACACAGTAGAGTTTTCGGAAATGAAGATGTATGTTTTCTAAACAAACTGCTTTAGAAATGAAGTGAAACTACTAAGTTGTACATCTTGTTAGATTGCATTAACTAGAAAGGTTTGAACTTTCTGCACTAAACCTTCTTTGTAGGAAAGCAACTGATTCCTAGAACCGAACTAACTTATTTCACACAGTACAGTTTTCGCCAATGAAGATGTATGTTTTCTAAACAAACTGCTGTAGAAATGAATTGAAACTACTAACTAGAAAAGTTTGAACTTGCTGCACTGAACCTTCTTCGTAGGAAAGCAACTGATTCCTAGAACAGAACTAGCTTATTTCACACAGTACAGAGTTCGGCAATGAAGATGTTTGTTTTCTAAACAAACTAATTTAGAAATGAAGCGAAACTAGTAGGTTGTACATCTTCTTCGATTACACTAACAAGAAATGTTTGAAGTTGCTGCAGTAAAATTTCTTCGTAGGAAAGCAACTGATTCCTAGAACCGAACTAACTTATTTCACACAGTACAGTTTTCGGCAATGAAGATGTATGTTTTCTAAACAAACTGGTTTAGAAATGTAGTGAAACTACTCATTTGTACATCTTGTAAGATTACACTAACTAGAAAAGTTTGAACTGGCTGCACTGAACCTTCTTCGTAGGAAAGCAACTGATTCCTAGAACCGAACTAGCTTATTTCACACAGTACAGTGTTCGCCAATGAAGATGTATGTTTTCTAAACCAACTGCTTTAGAAATGAAGCAAAACTACTAATTTGTACATCTTGTTAGACTACACAAACAAGGAAGGTTTGAAGTTGCTGCACTAAACCTTCTTCGTAGGAAAGCAACTGATTCCTAGACCCGAACTAGCTTATTTCCACCAGTATAGTTTTCGGCAATGAAGATGTATGTTTTCTAAACAAACATGCTTTAAAAATGAAGTGAAACTACTAAGTTGTACATCTTGTTAGATTACATTAACTAGAAAAAGTTGAACTTTCTGCACTAAACCGTCTTCGTAGGAAAGCAACTGATTCCTAGATCCGAACTAACTCATTTCACACAGTACAGTTTTGGGCAATGAAGATGTTTGTTTTCTAAACAAACTATTTTAGAAATGAAGCGAAACTAGTAAGTTGTACATCCTGTTAGACTACACAAACAAGGAAGGTTTGCAGTTGCTCCACTAAAACTTCTTTGTAGGAAAGCAACTGATTCCTATAACCAAACTTGCTTATTTCACACAGCACAGTGTTGGACAATGAAGATGTATGTTTTCTAAACCAACTGCTTTACAAATGAGGCGAAACTACTAATTTGTACATCTTCTTAGATTACACTAACTTGAAATGTTTGAAGTTGCTGCACTAAACCTTCTTCGTAGGAAAGCAACTGATTCCTAGAACCGAACTAACTTATTTCACACAGTACAGATTTTGGCAATGTAGATGTATGTTTCCTAAACAAACTGCTTTAGAAATGAAGCCAAACTACTAATTTGTACATCTTCTTAGATTACACTAACTATAAATGTTTGAACTTTCTGCACTAAACCGTCTTCGTAGGAAAGGAACAGATTCCTAGAACCGAACTAACTTATTTAACACAGTACAGTTTTCAGCAATGAAGATGTATGTTTTCTAAACAAACTGCTGTAGAAATGAATTGAAACTACTAAGTAGTACATCTTGTTACATTACACTAACTAGAATAGTTTGAACTTGCTGCACTAAACCTTCTTCGTAGGAAAGCAACTGATTCCTACAACAGAACTAGCTTATTTCACACAGTCCTGAGTTCGGCAATGAAGATGTATGTTTCCTAAACAAACTGCTTCAGAAATGAAATGAAACTTCTAATTTGTACATCTTGTTAGGTTACACTAACTATAAAGGGTTGAACTTTCTGCACTAAACCGTCTTCGTAGGAAAGGAACTTATTCCTAGATCCGAACTAACTTGTTTCACACAGTACAGTTTTGGGCAATGAAGATGTTTCTTTTCTAAACAAACTACGAAACTAGACTACACAAACAAGGAAGGTTTGAAATTGCTGCACTAAACCTTCTTTGTAGGAAAGCAACTGAGAGAGAGAGAGCCGGGCCAGCCGTTTCTCTCTTGAGGCTGAGCGAGAAGACAGGTGTCGGCGACTCAAACCTCCCAAATCACCGGGAAAAAAAACCACATTGAGTCGCGGAGAAACGTCTAAAGCGAAACTCGTCGTTTATTGTCAGGGGGGAGATATTTATGTACTTTGAGGAAGGGGGTGGGAAGAGGGGATGAGAGAAAGGTATAAGGGCCAATATACTTTGAGGAAGGGGGCGGGAAAATGAGGGGATGAGAGAAAGGTATAAGGGCCAACAGTATTTCATCACGTCAGCAGCAGCTGGGTGGAGGCAGTTTTAGCTTAGGTGCTGAGTCAAGGGCAGGTACTCAGGCTCGACTAGGCCTTACCGGGAATAGGCCAAGATTGGCTGGGCTAACCACTCGGCTTCACACCGGCAGAGCCCAACATCTCCCCCTTTTGTTTTTGTAAGAACGGTGGATGGCATAGTCCCTGTCCTAGGTTGTTCCCCTCTGGGAACCTTACCCGTCTCTGGGCACTATGCCTCTAGCCCGTTGACCACTCCACGCCCTGTCTTAGGTTGCCTCAGCCTGTCTGAGCGCTTACCCGTCGTTGGTTCGATGGAGGCGGGGAGGGATGTTAGGTGGATAGCCAGTAAGTGGAAAAGCCATTGTCTTTGAGTCGCAAACCTGTGGTGCCTTGGCCTGATGAAGTTTAATTGCCTCAAGCTGTTGGTGAATGAATTGTGTAATCTTATTAATTACACAGGGCCCGAGTGAGGATAAGAAGAAGGAGGGGTTCAGGGGAGGGAGATGGTAGGGTAAAGCAAGAAGAAGAGGAGGGGTCCAAGGGGAGGGAGAAGGTGGAATAAAAAAGCCATGTAAGCTCGTCTACAGCAGGTTGTCTTAGGAGTCCCGACTCCTCTTTTGTAAATCTCTCTGGAGCTTTTCTGGCTTCATTCAGGTCTAGTAGCATCCATACCTTCAGTTGTTCCTGGGGAAGAAATAGAGGCATAGTTCTCAGGGTGTGACACTCCCTGGAAGATTGATTATTATCATCCCCTTGTTGGGGTAAATATTTTAAGTCTCTTGCCGGTACCCAAATAGGTCTTTTTTCCTCTTGAGGAAAGACACATCCAAATCCTCTCCCTGCTGTGAGGAGGGGGTCTGGTCCCCTCCATGCCCCAGTTAATGGGTCCCTCCATTTGACCCAGATGGAGCTGTAGGTGACAGCTGAGGTCCAATGTTTTTGAAAAGGGGACAAGTGTCTATCTTCTTTAGAAAAATTTAAAATATTTAGGGTTAATAATGCCTTTTTAGTTGGTCATGTGGGGTAGAGATTCCCCCTTTTGTTTTTGTAATTGAGATTTGAGAGTTTGATGATATCTTTCCACGATGGCTTGGCCTTGGTTATTATATGGGATGCCTGTGGAAAGTGAGATTTTCAGGTTTGGAGGAAATCTATAAAAGTTTTGCTTACGAAGCAGGGACCATTATCGGTTTTGATTTGATCTGGCAATCCAAGGGTGGCAAAGCATTGAAGCATATGGCTAATAGCATGTTTAGTTTTTCCCCAGCATGTGCTGATGCCCAGCAAGCATGGGAGAAAGTATCAACTGAGAGAAAAATATACTTAAGTTTTCCAAATGGAGAATAGTGAGTAACATCAATCTGCCAAAGGTGATTAGGGGCGTAGTCCTCGAGGATTGGCTCCTGTAGTTTGAAGTGGAGGTACCTGGAAGAAAGGCTGACAGGATTTGCAAGTTCGGACAATTTTTTTAAGGTCCTTGACTGGCACATGGGGATATTTATGTTTAAGGCCCCTCAATTTATATGAGTTAATAAGTGGAAGTGTGTAGCTTCTGAGACTGTATTACATTGAGGCTGAGAGGCCAGTTTGTCAGCCAAATTGTTTCCTTTAGAGAGGAATCCTGGTAAATTTTGATGGCCTCTGAGATGTTGAAGAAAAATGGGGTTAATTCTTTGTTTAAGTAGGGAGCGGGCTTGAATCATTAATGGGGTTATAATATTGGAGTCCAGTCTAATATGGGCCTCAATTAGGTTGGGTAACAGGTTAACAACATAAAGGCTGTCAGAAAATAAGTTAAATGGCTCCTGAATAGTGTCCAAAGCCAAAACGACAGCAAATAGTTCTTTAAATTGTGCTGATCCTGTGACCTCATGGGAGATAGACTTTATGGGTATAGACTTTTCTCCCTCCTTAAGGGAGGGTAAACAACTAGGGAAGCTCCCAAGCGCCCCCATCAGTGAATACTGTAAGGAAATCAGGGTTGGGTTTAGATAAAAAAAGTCTGGGGGTCTCCATTCCAACCTAGAGAAGGAGCTCATCCATTTATAAGGACCATAGTGACAATCAATTATACCCAGAAACCCCTCGAGGGCCATAGCAACCCTGTTGTTATTTCTCTGAAGCCAATTGAAGTCTGTTACCTTAAAGGGGTGACAATGACATGAGGCTCCGTGCCAAACAATCGGACAGAGGTGTCCCTGCCCTTTATAATGCAGTCTGCAATCTGGTTAGTTATAGAGTAAACTCTGGGGACTCCACCAAGGGAGGTGAATCCATTGGATGGGTTCTCCTTCCTGGGCCAACAGCGCAGTGCATAATGTTTCTCCAGAGAAAATACAGAGGGAGATAGGTAAGTTAGGATCAAACCTCTTTAGGACAGCAGCATCAATGGCCCGTTGTACCTTATGTAGAATTTGTTCATGATGAGGGGCAAGGTTATCTGAGAGGAGAGAGTAAGACCCTTTAAGAGGTCAAATAAAGGGGACAGTTCCTCAGTAGTTATGGGTATCCAGGGCCTCATCCAATTAATTTCTCCCAGCACCTTTTGGAGTTGAGGCAAAGTATAGGATTTTTGAATATGGAGCTGGGGTTTGACAGGAGAAACAGTATCAAGAGATAACCTGGAGCCCAAAATCTTGAAGGGAGAGGCAGTCTGTACCTTTTCTGGAGCCACTTTAAAATCATTGGCCTGTAAAATGGCAAGGCATTTAGCAGTAAGGTCTTGGAGATCAGATGGGTTGGAATGACCTAAAATAATATCATCCATATAAATGTAGAATAAAATGTTAGGATGATTAATCAAGGAAGAAAAGATATGAGACATGTAATATTGACAAATGGGGGGGCTGTTAGCCATGCCTTGAGGTAAGACGGTCCATTCAAACCTTAGGTCTGGTCCATGAAAGTTTGTTGAGGGTATGGAGAATGCAAATTTTTCTATATCATCTGGATGTAATGGAATAGAGAAAAAACAATCTTTAATATCGATAATGGTTAAGTAATGGGTGTTGGGAATGGCTGGAATCCAAGGGAGCCCTCTCTGGGGTCCCAAAAGCTATCATTCTCTCATTTATTTTTCTCAAATCATGTAAAAGTCTCCAAGAGCCATTAGGCTTCTTTATAATAAAAACCGGAGAGTTCAAGGACTTGTTGAAGGTCGCACATGTCCTGAAGCCAATTGTTGTTTAACAGTATATATGAAGTTGTTTTAGTTTAGGGGTAGGTATAGGCCACTGCTCGACCCATACAGGGGTCCCCAGGCACCCATTGAATCTTAGGAACTGGGGGTGAGCAGTGGCCCTTAGGATTGAGGGTGAACCTGAGAATGTTTTTGTTTAATTTTTTCAAAATGAGGATCATCTCTATAGTTAGGATGGTAGGTCCTTCCTTCCTTAAACTGTTTATTTTCTTTCTGGTCAAGTCTATCTTCACAGAAAGCCCTATGATTAGTAGTAATATAAGCCTCAGCTTCCCCAAGTATATCCTGGCCTAGGAGGTTGGCTGTTAGGCCTGACACCACTAGAGGGCGCACCTCCCCACTATTATTGTCAGGGTCAATCCAGGTCTGCCAGTTAGCAGTTTCCCATGACGTAGATTGTCCGCCCACACCCAGTAGGGGTGGACCCGGGACTAACTGCCAGGAGGGAGGGACCTCCTCTTTTCTTATCACAGTACGGTCAGCCCCAGTGTCGATGAGAAATTTGAAAGTTTTTCCACCGACTGTTAGGTTCATTTTTGGTCTAAGTCCGGGTGTCAAAGGCACAGTCCAGTGTGTTTGATTACCTTTTCCCCCTTATTTAACGGGGCTGGGGATAGCCCCTGGGGAAGTTTAAAGGTTCACCATGAAGGCTAAACTTGGATTTGCAATCTCTGGCCCAGTGAAGTCCCTTTTTGCATCGAGGACATGGCGTGCGGGGCAAAGTTAGGGGTTGAGGGAGTTATTGGGGTGCTTTTCCTATTGGGGCATTCCTTTTAAAATGACCCTCTTTGCACTTTTAAAGCAAGATTGTCCCCTCCCCTGAGACCTGTTGGAGTGCACATTCTAGTGCAGCCATGTCCTCACGGCGAGAAGCCTGTAAGGCTGATGTCATAACTTTGATCTGATGAGAGGGGACCCTACATCTTGGGTGGCTACAACCCATCTACTCATAGAGCGGTCCTTGAGTCCAGCGCAGGCCAACTTATGATCGCCTGTCATGCCTTCCCAGACCAGCATTTTTGCAAATTGGTCTCGCAGGGGGCCAGGGGAACTTTCTTTGTAGGCTTTTTTGACTCTCTCTATGAAAGTGGCCAAATCCTCACCGGACTTTTGGGTGACTCCTGTAATGGGGTTCAGAGGGGCCCTCCTCTAACTTTTTCCATGCAGCCATTCCCAAAGCCCGTGCTTGATCTCGATATGGATCAGGAATGGCAGCCTGCTGAAGACCGGTAGAGAACTGGTCAGCAGTGCCGAGAGCATTCAAAAGGTGATTGGTACTGGGGGCTGAGCGACTTGGTTTCGCTCAGCTTGAAGGTGACACTCATCCTGAAAAAAGCACACCATTTTATGTACTGCGAGCCAGAGAGAACAGCTTTAGCAAGGTTCTTCCAATCTTGAGTGGTACAATGATAATGAACTAAACCCTGAAGGATGGTCTCTGCCCAGGGGAGTTAGGCCCGTCCTCTGAGACAGCCTTTTTAAGATCTTTTAAATTGTGAGCTTCCCAAGGATACCAGGCTGCAGGGCGGTTACCGTCAGGATTAACGTTAACAGGGAAGAGATCGACTATTCTTCCCCCGGGGCCGTCCTCCCCATGGTAGGGTGGAGGGGCAGAGGCGCTCAGAAATGGATTAGTAGGGGATCTGGAGGCGATGGACCTTTAGAGGGCTGAGGGCACTCTCAAAAGGATTTAGGGGTGAATCTGAGGACTCAGGCTGGGCCGAGGGGCTGAGATTGCTCTCTGTCCCTTCCTGGGTCAGGGTGTCGCCTTTCGACCTCGGAGGCTGAGGTGGAAAACAGCCCTTTAAGGCCAACACAGCCGGGTGGGCCTCCAAAGGGTGGATCTCCCCTTTTTCTATCTGAGCTTTTTTATCAGATCTTCAATTTTATCCCAGGTGTCCCAGTCAAAAAGATTACTCTCCGGCAACCAGGGCAATCTTGAGTAAACAGCCCCATATCTGGAGGGCCTGATTATCAGATAGATTAAGGCCTTTACTTTTGAGTAGAATCTGTAGTGACCCTAAGGCAGGATTTAGCTTAGATAAGGATTGTCCCATGTTATAAAGTTGAGGGAAGAGTATCTTTAACATCAGGGTAACAGTAATGCATAAGAATACAACACAAGCACAAGGTCCCAAAAAGTAGCTAAACATGTTGTAGAATTTTTCTAAGATGGCGCCCCCACTCCAATGAGGGGGCAGGACACTTTGAGAGTTCTCCAGGTTTGCCCACGTGGTGAGCCTCCTCTAGGTTTGTCCACGTGGTGAGTTTTCTTTTTAGGTCTACCCACGTGGTGAGTTTCTTTTTTAGGTTTGTCCACGTAGTGAGTTTCTACCCACGTGGTGAGTTTCGTTTTTAGGTCTGCCCACGTGGTGCTTCTAAGATGGCGCCCCCATTCAAATCGGGGCAGGACAAAAATGGCGGCACCGCAGAAGCGGTCTGTCGGAAACCCAAAAATGAGAGGAAAGAAAAAAGAACAAGAGATGTTGAAGTTTGGGACGGAGTTTTTATTTAAATGAGGAGGCAAAGCGTTTAAAGTCTCCTTTAGGTCTGTCCACGTGGTGTGTCCGCCATGAACGTACTCGTTTAGAAATGGCGGCAAACCGGAAATGGAAGGAAAGAGAAAGGAAGTTGAAGTAAGCACAGATTATAGAAGTAAAGGTTAGAATATTAAATATGAAGATTACCTCATAACTTATGAGGATACACCCGTCAGCAGTCCGATTAGCTCGTCAGCAATGTTGAATTTTTTCGCCGTCCGTCAGCAGTCCGTAGTCCGTTTTGAATCCTCATACGTCCTCACATGGGGCAGTGGTTGTTGTGCCCCGTCTGGGCGCCAAAATGCCGGGCTTTTTCCCTCACCACCGGCAGGTAGAGCAAAAGAGAGAGAGAGCCGGGCCAGCCGTTTCTCTCTTGAGGCTGAGCGAGAAGACAGGTGTCGGCGACTCAAACCTCCCCAAATCACCGGGAAAAAAAACCACATTGAGTCGCGGAGAAACGTCTAAAGCGAAACTCGTCGTTTATTGTCAGGGGAGATATTTATGTACTTTGAGGAAGGGGGTGGGAAGAGGGGATGAGAGAAAGGTATAAGGGCCAATATACTTTGAGGAAGGGGCGGGAAAAGGGGATGAGAGAAAGGTATAAGGGCCAACAGTATTTCATCACGTCAGCAGCAGCTGGGTGGAGGCAGTTTCAGCTTAGATGCTGAGTCAAGGGCAGGTACTCAGGCTCGACTAGGCCTTACCGGGAATAGGCCAAGATTGGCTGGGCTAACCACTCGGCTACACAGTACAGTTTTCGCCAATGAAGATGTATGTTTTCTAAACAAACTGCTGTAGAAATGAATTGAAACTACTAACTAGAAAAGTTTGAACTTGCTGCACTCAACCTTCTTCGTAGGAAAGCAACTGATTCCTAGAACAGAACTAGCTTATTTCACACAGTACAGAGTTCAGCAATGAAGATGTTTGTTTTCTAAACAAATTACTTTAGAAATGAAGCGATACTAGTAAGTTGTACATCTTCTTCGATTAAACTAACAAGAAATGTTTGAAGTTGCTGAACTAAACCTTCTTCATAGGAAAGCAATTGATTCCAAGAACCAAACTAGCTTATTTCACATAGCACAGTGTTCGCCAATGAAGATGTATGTTTTCTAAACCAACTGCTTTAGAAATGAAGCGAAACTAGTAATTTGTAAATCTTCTTAGATTACACTATTTAGAAATGTTTGAAGTTGCTGCACTAAACCTTCTTCCTAGGAAAGCAACTGATTCCTAGAACCGAACTAGCTTATTTCACACAGCAGAGTGTTCGCCAATGAAGATGTATGTTTTCTAAAACAACTGCTATTGAAATGAAGTGAAACTACTAAGTTGTACGTCTTGTTAGCTTACACTAACTAGAAAAGTTTGAACTTGCTGCACTGAACCTTCTTCGTAGGAAAGCGACAGATTCCTAGAAACGAACGAGCTTATTTCACACTGTACAATGTTCGGCAATGAAGATGTTTGTTTTTGAAAACAACTACTTTAGATATGAAGAAAAACAGGTAAGTTCTAGATCTTGTTAGACTACACTAACTAGAAAAGTTTGAAGTTGCTGCACTAAACCTTTTTCGTAGGAAAGCAACTGATTTCTCAAACCAAACTAGCTTATTTCACACAGTACAGAGTTCTGCAATGAAGATGTTGGTTTTCTAAACAAACTACTTTAGAAATGAAGCGAAACTAGTAAGTTCTACATCTTGTTAGACTACACAAACAAGGAAGGTTTGAAGTTGCTGCACTAAAACTTCTTCGTAGGAAAGAAACTGATTCCTAGAACCAAACTAGCTTATTTCACACAGCACAGCGTTCGCCAATGAAGATGTATGTTTTCTAAACCAACTGCTTTAGAAATGAAACGAAACTACTAATTTGTACATCTTCTTAGATTACACTAACTAGAAATGTTTGAAGTTGCTGCCCTAAACCTTCTTCGTAGGAAAGCAACTGAGTCCTAGAAACGAACTAACTTATTTCACTCAGTACAGTTTTCGGCAATGAAGATGTATGTTTTCTAAACAAACTGCTTTAGAAATGAAGTGAAACTACTAAGTTGTACATCTTGGTAGAATACATTAACTGGAAAAGTTTGAACTTTCTGCACTAAACCGTCTTCGTAGGAAAGGAACTGATTCCTAGAACCGAACTAACTTGTTTCACACAGTACAGTTTTCGGCAATGAAGATGTATGTTTTCTAAACAAACTGCTGTAAAATGAATTGAAACTACTAATTTGTACATCTTGTTAGATTACACTAACTAGAAAAGTTTGAACATGCTGCACTAAACCTTCTTCTTAGGAAAGCAACTGATTCCTAGAACAGAACTAGCTTATTTCACACAGTACAGAGTTCAGCAATGAATATGTTTGTTTTCTAAAAAATTACTTTAGAAATGAAGCGAAACCAGTAAGTTGTACATCTTCTTCTGTTACACAAACAAGAAATGTTTGAATTTCCTGCACTAAACCTTCTTCGTAGGAAAGCAACTGATTCCTAGAACAGAACTAGCTTATTTCACACAGTACAGTGTTCAGCAATGAAGATGTTTCTTTTCTAAACAAACTACTTGAGAAATGAAGCAAAACTAGTAAGTTGTACATCTTGTTAGACTACAGAAACAAGGAAGGTTTGAAGTTGCTGCACTAAACCTTCTTCGTGGAAAGCCACTGATTCCTAGAACCAAACTAGCTTATTTCACACAGCACAGTGTTCGCCAATGAAGATGTATGTTTTCTAAACCAACTGCTTTAGATATTAAGCGAAACTACTAATTTGTACATCTTAGATTACACTAACTAGAAATTTTTGAACTTTCTGGAACTAAACCTTCTTCATAGGAAAGCAACTGATTCCTATAACGGAACTACCTTATTTCACACAGTACAATTTTTCGGGAATGAAGATGTATGTTTTCTGAACAAACTGCTTTAGAAATGAAGTGAAACTACTAAGTTGTACATCTTGTTAGATTACACTAACTAGAAAAGTTTGAACTTGCTGCACTAAACCTTCTTCTTCAGTAGGAAAGCAACTGATTCCTAGAACCGAACAAACTTATTTCATACAGTACAGGGTTCGGAAATGAAGATGTTTCTTTTCTAAACAAACTACTTTAGAAATGAAGGGAAAATAGTAAGTTGTACATCTTGTTGAACTACACGAACAAGGAAGGTTTCAAGTTGCTGCACTAAACCTTTTTTGTATAAAAGCAACTGATTCCTAGAACCAAACTAGCTTATTTCACACAGCATAGTGTTCGCCAGTGAAGATGTATGTTTTCCAAACAAACTGCATTAGTAATGAAGCGAAACTACTAATTTGTACATGTTCTTAGATTACACTAAATAGAAATGTTGAAGTTGCTGCACTAAACCTTCTTCGTAGGAAAGCAACTGATTCCTAGAACCGAACTAACTTATTTCACACAGTACAGTTTTCGGCAATGAAGATGTATGTTTTCTAAAGAAACTGCTTTAGAAATGAAGTGAAACTACTAAGTTGTATATCTTCTTAGATAACATTAACTGGAAAAGTTTGAACTTTCTGCACTAAACCTTCTTCGTAGGAATGGAACTGATTCCTAGAACCGAACTAACTTATTTCACACAGTACAGTTTTTAGGCAATGAAGATGTATGTTTTCTAAACAAACTGCTTTATAAATTAAGTGAAACTACTAAGTTGTACATCTTGTTAGATTACACTAACTAGAAAACTTTGAACTTGCTGCACTGAACCTTCTTCGTAGGAAAGCAACTGATTCCTAGAACAGAACTAGCATATTTCATACAGTACAGGGTTCAGAAATGAAGATGTTTCTTTTCTAAACAAACTACTTTAGAAATGAAGAGAAAATAGTAAGTTGTACATCTTGTTAGATTAAACAAACAAGGAAGGTTTGAAGTTGCTGCACTAAACCTTCTTCATAGAAAGCAATTGATTCCAAGAACCAAACTAGCTTTTTCACACAGCACAGTGTTCGCCAGTGAAGATGTATGTTTTCTAAACCAACTGCTTTAGTAATGAAGCGAAACTACTAATTTGTACATCTTCTTAGATTTCACTAAATAGAAATGTTTGAAGTTGCTGCAATAAACCTTCTTCCTAGGAAAGCAACTGATTCCTAGAACCAAACTAACTTATTTCACACAGTACAGTTTTTGCCAATGAAGATGTACGTTTTCTAAAACAAAGTGCTTTAGAAATGAACTTAAACTACTAATTTGTACATCTTCTTAGATTACACTAACTAGAAATGTTTGAACTTCCTGAACTAAACCTTCTCCGTAGGAAAGCAACTGATTCCTAGAACGGAACTACCTTATTTCACACAGTCAAAATTTTGCAATGAAGATGTTTGTTTTCTAAACAAACTGCATTAGAAATGAAGTGAAACTACTAATTTGTTCATCTTGTTAGATTACACTAACTAGAAAAGTTTGAACTTGCTGCACTGAACCTTTTTCATAGCAAAGCAACTGATTCCTAGAACCAAACTAGCTTATTTCACACAGTACAGTGTTCGGCTATGAAGATGTTTGTTTTCTAAACAAACTGCTTTAGAAATGAAGCGAAATGAGTCAGTTGCACATCTTGGTAGACTACACAAACAAGGAAGGTTTGAAGTTGCTGCACTAAACCTTCTTCGAAGGAAACCAACTGATTCCTTTAACCAAACAAGCTTATTTCACACAGCACAGTGTTCGCCAGTGAAGATGTATGTTTTCTAAACAAACTGCTTTAGTAATGAAGCGAAACTACTAATTTGTACATCTTCTTAGATTACACTAACTAGAAATGTTTGACGTTGCTGCAATAAACTTTCTTCGTAGCAAAGCAAATGATTCCTAGAACCGAAATAACTTATTTCACACAGTACAGTTTTCGGCAATGACCATGTATGTTTTCTAAACAAACTGCTTTAGAAATGCAGTGAAACTGATAAGTTGTATATCTTGGTAGATTACATTAACTGGAAAGTTTGAACTTTCTGCACTAAACCCTCTTCGTAGGAAAGCACTGATTCCTAGAACCAAACTAGCTTATTTCACACAGTACAGTTTTCGGCAATGAAGATGTACGTTTTCTAAACAAACTGCTTTAGAAATGAACTTAAACTACTAATTTGTACATCTTCTTAGATTACACTAACTAGAAATGTTTGAACATCCTGAACTAAACCTTCTCCGTATGAAAGCAACTGATTGCTAGAAAGAACTACCTTATTTCACACAGTACAATTTTTGCAATGAAGATGTATGTTTTCTAAACAAACTGCTTTAGAAATGAAGTGAAACTACTAATTTGTTCATCTTGTTATATTACACTAACTAGAAAAGTTTGAACTTGCTGCACTGAACCTTGTTCGTAGGAAAGCAACTGATTCCTAGAACAGAACTAACTTATTTCACACAGTGCAGTGTTCAGCAATGAAGATGTTTGTTTTCTAAACAAACTACTTTAGAAATGAAGCGAAACTAGTAAGTTGTACATCTAGTTAGACTACACAAACAAGGAAGGTTTGAAGTTGCTGCACTAAACCTTCTTCGTAGGAAACCAACTGATTCCTTTAACCAACTAGCTTATTTCACACAGCACAGTGTTCGCCAGTGAAGATGTATGTTTTCTAAACAAACTGCTTTAGTAATGAAGCGAAACTACTAATTTGTACATCTTCTTAGATTACACTAACTAGAAATGTTTGAAGTTGCTGCAATAAACTTTCTTCGTAGCAAAGCAAATGATTCCTAGAACCGAAATAACTTATTTCACACAGTACAGTTTTCGGCAATGACCATGTATGTTTTCTAAACAAACTGCTTTAGAAATGCAGTGAAACTGATAAGTTGTATATCTTGGTAGATTACATTAACTGGAAAAGTTTGAACTTTCTGCACTAAACCCTCTTCGTAGGAAAGGAACTGATTCCTAGAACCGAACTAACTTATTTCACACAGGACAATTTTACGGCAATGAAGATGTATGTTTTCTAAACAAACTGCTGTAGAAATGAATTAAAAATGCTAAGGTTTACATCTTGTTAGATTCCACTAACTAGAAAAGTTTGAACTTGCTGCACTAAACCTTCTTCGTAGCAAAGCATCTGATTCATAGAACAGAACTAGCTTATTTCACACAGTACTGAGTTCGGCAATGAAGATGTTTGTTTTCTAAACAAACTACTTTAGAAATGAAGTGAAACTAGTAAGTTGTACATCTTGTTAGACTACACAAACAAGGAAGGTTTGAAGTTGCTGCATTGAAGCTTCTTCGTAGGAAAGCACCTGATTCCTAGAACCAAACTTGGTTATTTCACACAGCACAGTGTTCGCCAATGAAGATGTATGTTTTCTAAACCAACTGCTTTAGAAATGAAGCGAAACTAATAATTTGTACATCTTCTTAGATTACACTAACTAGAAATGTTTGAAGTTGCTGCACTAAACCTTCTTCGTAGGAAAGCAACTTATTCCTAGAACGGAACTAACTTATTTCACACAGTACAGTTTTCCGCAATGAAGATGTATGTTTTCTAAACAAACTGCTTTAGAAATGAAGTGAAACTACTAAGTTGTACATCTTGTTAGATTACACTAACTAGAAAAGTTTGAACTTGCTGCACAGAACCTTCTTCGTAGGAAAGCAACTGATTCCTAGAACCGAACTAGCTTATTTCACACAGTACAGTGTTTCGCAATGAAGATGTTTGTTTTCTAAACAAACTACTTTATAAATGAAGGAAACTAGTAAGTTGTACATCTTGTTAGACTACACAAACAATTAAACTTTTGAACTTGCTGCACTAAACCTTCTTCGTAGGAAAGCAACTGATTCCTAGAACCGTACTAACTTATTTCACACAGTACAGTTTTCGGAAATGAAGATGTATGTTTTTTAAACAAACTGCTTTAGAAATGAAGTGAAAATACTAAGTTGTACATCTTGGTAGATTACATTAACTGGAAAAGTTTGAACTTTCTGCACTAAACCGTCTTCGTAAGAAAGGAACTGATTCCTAGAACCAAACTAACTTATTTCACACAGTACAGTTTTCGCAATGAAGATGTATTTTTTCTAAACAACATGCTGTAGAAATGAATTGAAACTACTAAGTTGTACATCTTGTTAGATTACACTGACTAGAAAAGTTTGAACTTGGTGCACTAAACCTTCTTCGTAGGAAAGCAACTGCTTCCTAGAATCAAACTAGCTTATTTCACACAGCACAGTGTTCGCCAATGAAGATGTATGTTTTCTAAACCAACTGCTTTAGAAATGAACTTAAAACAACAAATTTGTACATCTTCTTAGATTACACTAACTAGAAATGTTTGAAGTTGCTGAACTAAACCTTCTTCGTAGGAAAGCAACTGATTCCTAGAACAGAACTGCCTTATTTCACAAGGTACAGTTTTTGGCAATGAAGATGTATGTTTTCTAAACAAACTGCTTTAGAAATGAAGTGAAACTACCAAATTGTACATCTTACTAGATTACACTAACTAGAAAAGTTTGAACTTGCTGCACTAAACCTTCTTCGTAGGAAAGCAACTGATTCCTAGAACCGAACAACCTTATTTCACACAGTACATTGTACGGTTATGAAGATGTTAGTTTTCTAAACAAACTACTTTAGAAATGAAGCGAAACTAGTAATTTGTACATCTTGTTAGACTACACAAACAAGGAAGGTTTCAAGTTGCTGCACTAAACATTCTTCGTAGGAAACCAACTGATTCCTAGAACCAAACAAGCTTATTTCCCACAGTACAGTTTTACGCAATGAAGATGTATGTTTTCTAAAAAAACTGCTTTAGTAAATGAAGTGAAACTACTAACTTGTACATCTTCTTAGATTACACTAACTAGAAATGTTTGACGTTGCTGCACTAAACCTTCTTCGTAGGAAAGCAAATGATTCCTAGAACCGAACTAGTTTATTTCACACAGTACAGTTTTCGAAATGAAGATGTATGTTTTTAAACAAACTGCTGTAGAAATGAATTGAAACTACTAAGTTGTACATCTTGTTAGATTACACTAACCAGAAAAAGTTTGAACTTGCTGCACTAAACCTTCTTCGTAGGAAAGCAACTGATTCCTAGAACCAAACTAGCTTATTTCCAACAGTACAGTTTTTCGGCAATGAAGATGTATGGTTTCTAAAAAAACTGCTGTAGAAATGAAGAGAAACTACTAATTTGTGCATCTTCTTAGATTACACTAACTAGAAATTTTTGAAGTTGCTGCACTAAACCTTCTTCGTAGGAAAGCAACTGATTGCTAGAACCGAACTAGCTTATTTCACACAGTACAGTTTTTTGCAATGAAGATGTATGTTTTCTAAACAAACTGCTGTAGAAATGAATTGAAACTACTAATTTGTACATCTTGTTATATAACACTAACTAGAAAAGTTTGAACTTGCTGCACTAAACCTTGTTCGTAGGAAAGCAACTGATTCCTAGAACCGAACTAGCTTATTTCACACAGTACAGAGTTCGGCAATGAAGATGTTTGTTTTCTAAACAAACTACTTTAGAAATGAAGCGAAACTAGAAAGTTGTACATCTTCTTAGATTACATTAACTAGAAATGTTTGAAGTGGCTGCACTAAACCTTCTTCGTAGGAAACCAACTGATTCCTAGAAACAAACCACCTTATTTCACACAACACAGTGTTCGCCAGTGAAGATGTATGTTTTCTAAACCAACTGCTTTAGAAATGAAGCGAAACTACTAATTTATACATCTTCTTAGATTACACTAACTAGAAACGTTTGAAGTTGCTGCACTAAACCTTCTTCCTAGCAAAGCAACTGATTCCTAGAACCGAAATAACTTATTTCACACAGTACAGTTTTGAAATGACCATGTATGTTTTCTAAACAAACTGCTTTAGAAATGAAGTAAAACTACTAAGTTGTATATCTTGGTAGATTACATTAACTGGAAAAGTTTGAACTTTCTTCACTAAACCCTCTTCGTAGGAATGGAACTGATTCCTAGAACCGAACTAACTTATTTCACACTGTACAATTTTTAAACCAATGATGATGTATGTTTTCTAAACAAACTGCTATAGAAATGAATTAAAACTACTCAGTTTTACATCTTGTTAGATTACACTAACCAGAAAAGTTTGAACTTGCTGCACTAAACCTTCTTCGTAGGGGAAAGCAATTAATTCATAAAACAGAACTAGCTTATTTCACACAGTAGAGAGTTGGGCAATGAAGGTGTTTGTTTTCTAAACAAACTACTTTAGAAATGAAGTGAAAATAGTAAGTTGTACATTTTGTTAGACTACACAAACAAGGAAGGTTTGAAGTTGCTCCACTAAACCTTCTTCGCAGGAAAGCACCTGATTCCTAGAACCAAACTTGCTTATTTCCCACAGTATAGTTTTCGGCAATGAAGATGTCTGTTTTCTAAAAACTGCTGTAGAAATGGAGCAAACTACTAATTTGTACATCTTCTTGGATTACACTAACTAGAAATGTTTGAAGTTGCTGGACTAAACCTTCTTCGTAGGAAAGCAACTGATTCCTAGAACCGAACTAACTTATTTCACACAGTACAGTTTTGGAACTGAAGATGTATGTTTTCTAAACAAACTGCTGTAGAAATGAATTGAAACTACTAAGTTGTACATCTTGTTAGATTACACTAACTAGAAAAGTTTGAACTTGCTGCACTAAACCTTCTTCTTAGAAAGCAACTGATTCCTAGAACCAAACTAGCTTATTTCACACAGTACAGAGTTCGGCAATGAAGATGTTTGTTTTCTAAACAAACTACTTTAGAAATGAAGGGAAACTAGTAAGTTGTACATCTTGTTAGACCACACAAACAATTAAGGTTTGAAGTTGCTGCACTAAACCTTCTTGGAAAGCAACTGATTCAAAACAAACTAGGATTTCACACAGTACAGTTTTCTCCAATGAAGATGTTTGTTTTCTAAACAAACTGCTTTAGAAATGAAGTGAAACTACTAAGTTGTACATCTTGGTAGATTACACTAACTGGAAAAGTTTGAACTTTCTGCACTAAACCTTCTTAAGTAAGAAAGGAACTGATTCCTAGAACCGAACTAACTTATTTCACACAGTACAGTTTTGGAAATGAAGATGTATGTTTCTAAACAAACTGCTGTAGAAATGAAGTGAAACTACTAAGTTGTACATCTTGTTAGATTACACTAACTAGAAAAGTTTGAACTTGCTGCACTAAACATTCTTCGTAGGAAAGCAACTGATTCCTAGAACCAAACTAGCTTATTTCACCACAGTACAGTTTTCTTAATGAAGATGTATGTTTTCTAAACAAACTGCTTTAGAAATGAAGTTACTAATTTGTACATCTTCTTAGATTACACTAACTAGAAATGTTTGAAGTTGCTGCACTAAACCTTCTTCGTAGGAAAGCAACTGATTGCTAGAACCAAACTAGCTTATTTCACACAGTACAGTTTTTTGGAAATGAAGATGTATTTTTTCTAAACAAACTGCTGTAGAAATGAATTGAAACTACTAAGTTGCACATCTTGTTAGATTACACTAACCAGAAAAGTTTGAACTTGCTGCACTAAACCTTCTTCGTAGGAAAGCAACTGATTCCTAGAACCAGAACAAGCTTATTTCCAACAGTACAGTTTTCAGCAATGACAATGTATGGTTTCTAAAAAAACTGCTGTAAAAATGAAGAGACACTACTAATTTGTACATCTTCTTAGATTACACTAACTAGAAATTTTTGAAGTTGCTGCACTAAACCTTCTTCTTAGGAAAGCAACTGATTGCTAGAACCCAACTAGCTTATTTCACACAGTACAGTTTTGAAGATGTATGTTTTCTAAACAAACTACTTTAGAAATGAAGTGAAACTACTAAATTGTACATCTTGTTAGATAACACAAACTAGAAGAGTTTGAACTTGCTGCACTAAACATTCTTCGAGGAAAGCAACTGATTCCTAGAACCAAACTAACTTATTTCACACAGTACAGTTTTTCGGCAATGAAGATGTATGTTTTCTCAACAAATTGCTGTAGAAATGAAGTGAAACTACTAATTTGTACATCTTCTTAGATTACACTAACTAGAAAAGTTTGAAGTTGCTGCACTAAACCTTCTTCGTAGGAAAGCAACTGATTCCTAAAACCGAACTAGCTTATTTCACACAGTACAGTTTTTGAAATGAAGATGTTTGTTTTTAAACAAACTGCTTTAGAAAATGAATTGAAACTACTAAGTTGTACATCTTGTTAGATTACACTAACCAGAAAAGTTTGAACTTGCTGCACTAAACCTTCTTTGTAGGAAAGCAACTGATTCCTAGAACCGAACTAGCTTATTTCACACAGTACAGTTTTTGGGTAATGACGATGTATGTTTTCTAAAAAACTGCTGTAGAAATGAAGAGAAACTAATAATTTGTACATCTTCTTAGATTACACTAACTAGAAATTTTTGAAGTTGCTGCACTAAACCTTCTTCGTAGGAAAGCAACTGATTCCTAGAACCGAACTAGCTTATTTCACACAGTACAGTTTTTCGGCAATGAAGATGTATGTTTAATCAAACAAACTGCTGTAGAAATGAATTGAAACTACTAAGTTGTACATCTTGTTAGATAACACTAACTAGAAAAGTTTGAACTTGCTGCACTAAACCTTTTTTAGTAGGAAAGCAACTGATTCCTAGAACAGAACTAGCTTATTTCACACAGTACAGAGTTCGGCAATGAAGATGTTTGTTTTCTAAACAAACTACTTTAGAAATGAAGCGAAACTAGAAAGTTGTACATCTTGTTGGATTACACAAACTAGAAATGCTTGAAGTTGCTGCACTAAACCTTCTTCGTGAGGAAAGCAACTGATTCCTAGAAACAAACCACCTTATTTCACACAACACAGTGTTCGCCAATGAAGGTGTATGTTTTCTAAAACAACTGTTTTATGAAGCGAAACTATTTGTTTTCTAAACACAACTGAAAAGTTTGAACTTGATGCCCTAAACCTGTAAAAGCAAAACTACTAATTATTTCACACAGTACAGTTTTGGCTGAAGATGTATGTTTTCTAAACAAACTAGAAATTAAACTACACATCTTCTTAACACTAACTAGAAACGTTTGAAGTTGCTGCACTAAACCTTCTTCCTAGGAAAACAACTGATTCCTAGAACCGAACTAACTTATTTCACACAGTACAGTTTTTGGAAATGAAGATGTTGTTTTCTAAACAAACTGCTTTAGAAATGAAGTAAAACTACTAAGTTGTATATCTTGGTAGAATACATTAACTGGAAAAGTTTGAACTTTCTTCACTAAACCGTCTTCGTAGGAAAGGAACTGATTCCTAGAACCGAACTAACTTATTTCACACTGTACAATTTTAGGCAATGATGATGTATGTTTTCTAAACAAACTGCTGTAGAAATGAATTGAAACTACTCAGTTGTACATCTTGTTAGATTACACTAACCAGAAAAGTTTGAACTTGCTGCACTAAACCTTCTTCTTAGGAAAGCAATTAATTCCTAAAACCGAACTAGCTTATTTCACACAGTAGAGTTTTGGGCAATGAAGGTGTTTGTTTTCTAAACAAAACTACTTTAGCAATGAAGCGAAAATAGTAAGTTGTACATTTTGTTAGACTACACAAACAAGGAAGATTTAAAGTTGCTGCACTAAACCTTCTTCGTAGGAAAGCAACTGATTCCTAGAACCGAACTAGCTTATTTCCCACAGTATAGTTTTTCGCAATGAAGATGTATGTTTTCTAAAAAAACTGCTGTAGAAATGAAGCAAACTACTAATTTGTACATCTTCTTGGATTACACTAACTAGAAATGTTTGAAGTTGCTGCACTAAACCTTCTTCGTAGGAAAGCAACTGATTCCTAGAACCGAACTAACTTATTTCACACAGTACAGTTTTTTGGAACTGAAGATGTATGTTTTCTAAACAAACTGCTGTAGAAATGAATTGAAACTACTAAGTTGTACATCTTGTTAGATTACACTAACTAGAAAAGTTTGAACTTGCTGCACTAAACCTTCTTCTTAGAAAGCAACTGCTTCCTAGAACCAAACTAGCTTATTTCACACAGTACAGAGTTCGGCAATGAAGATGTTTGTTTTCTAAACAAACTACTTTAGAAATGAAGCGAAACTAGTAAGTTGTGCATCTTGTTGGACCACACAAACAAGGAAGGTTTGAAGTTGCTGCACTAAACCTTCTTCGTAGGAAAGCAACTGATTCATAGAAACAAACTAGCTTATTTCCCACAGTACAGTTTTCGGCAATGACGATGTATGTTTTCTAAAAAACTGCTTTAGAAATGAAGTGAAACTACTAATTTGTACATTTTGTTAGATTACACTAACTAGAAAAATTTGAACTTGCTGCACTAAACCTTCTTCGTAGGAAAGGAACTGATTGCTAGAACCGAACTAACTTATTTCACACAGTACAGTTTTGGGCAATGAAGATGTATGTTTTTTAAACAAACTGCTGTAGAAATGAATTGAAACTACTAAGTTGCACATCTTGTTAGATTACACTAACCAGAAAAGTTTGAACTTGCTGCACTAAACCTTCTTCGTAGGAAAGCAACTGATTCCTAGAACCGAACTAGCTTATTTCAACAGTACAGTTTTCAGCAATGAAGGTGTATGTTTTCTAAAAAACTGCTTTAAAAATGAAGAGAAACTACTAATTTGTACATCTTCTTAGATTACACTAACTAGAAATTTTTGAAGTTGCTGCACTAAACCTTCTTCTTAGGAAAGCAACTGATTGCTAGAACCCAACTAGCTTATTTCACACAGTACAGTTTTGGCAATGAAGATGTATGTTTTCTAAACAAACTGCTGTAGAAATGAATCAAAACTACTAAATTGTACATCTTGTTAGATTACACTAACTAGAAGAGTTTGAACTTGCTGCACTAAACCGTTCTTCGTAGGAAAGCAACTGATTCCTAGAACCAAACTAACTTATTTCACACAGTACAGTTTTGGAAATGAAGATGTATGTTTAATAAACAAACTGCTGTAGAAATGAATTGAAACTACTAAGTTGTACATCTTGTTAGATTACACTAACTAGAAAAGTTTGAACTTGCTGCACTAAACCTTGTTCTTAGGAAAGCAACTGCTTCCTAGAAACCAAACTAGCTTATTTCACACAGTAGAGAATTTAGGAAATGAAGATGTTTGTTTTCTAAACAAACTACTTTAGAAATGAAGTGAAACTAGTAAGATGTACATCTTGTTAGACTACACAAACAAGGAAGGCATGAACTTGCTGCACTAAACCTTCTTCGTAGGAAAAGCAACTGATTCCTAGAACCAAACTAACTTATTTCACACAGTACAGTTTTGGGTAATGAAGATGTATGTTTTCTAAAAAAACTGCTTTAGAAATGAAGCTAAACTAATCATTTGTACATCTTCTTAGATTACACTAACTAGAAATGTTTGAAGTTGCTGCACTAAACCTTCTTCGTAGGAAAGCAACTGATTCCTAGAACCAACTAGCTTATTTCACACAGTACAGTTTTCGGCAATGAAGATGTATGTTTAATCAAACAAATTGCTTTAGAAATGAATTGAAACTACTAAGTTGTACATCTTGTTAGATTACACTAACTAGAAAAGTTTGAACTTGCTGCACTAAACATTCTTCGTAGGAAAGCAACTGATTCCTAGAACAGAACTAGCTTATTTCACACAGTACAGTTTTCGGCAATGAAGATGTTTGTTTTCTAAACAAACGACTTTAGAAATGAAGCGAAACTACTAAGTTGTACATCTTGTTAGACTACACAAACAAGAAAGGTTTGAAGTTGCTGCACTAAACATTCTTCGTAGGAAAGCAACTGATTCCTAGAACCAAACCAGCTTATTTCACACAGCACAGTTTTAAGCCAATGAAGATGTATGTTTTCTAAAAAACTGTTTTAGAAATGAATTGAAACTACAAATTTGTACATCTTGTTAGATTACACTAACTAGAAAAGTTTGAACTTGCTGCACTAAACCGTCTTCGTAGGAAAGCAACTGATTCCTAGAACCGAACTAACTTATTTCACACAGTACAGTTTTTGGCAATGAAGATGTATGTTTTCTAAAAAAAACTGCTTTAGAAATGAAGTGAAACTACTAATTTGTACATCTTCTTAGATTACACTAACTAGAAATGTTTGAAGTTGCTGCACTAAACATTCTTCTTAGGAAAACAACTGATTGCTAGAACCGAACTAACTTATTTCACACAGTACAGTTTTTCGGCAATGAAGATGTATGTTTTCTAAACAAACTGCTTTAGAAATGAAGTGAAACTACTAAGTTGTACATCTTGGTAGATAACACTTAACTAGAAAAGTTTGAACTTGCTGCACTAAACCGTCTTCGTGAGGAAAGGAACTGATTGCTAGAACCAAACTAACTTATTTCACACAGTACAGTTTTCGGCAATGAAGATGTATGTTTAATTAACAAATTGCTGTAGAAATGAATTGAAACTACTCAGTTGTACATCTTGTTAGATTACACTGACTAGAAAAGTTTGAACTTGCTGCACTAAACCTTGTTCGTAGGAAAGCAACTAATTCCTAAAAACCAAACTAGCTTATTTCACACAGTAGAGTTTTCGGCAATGAAAGGTGTTTGTTTTCTAAACAAACTACTTTAGCAATGAAGCAAAACTAGTAAGTTGTACATCTTGTTAGACTACACAAACAAGGAAGGTTTGAACTTGCTGCACTAAACCTTCTTTGTAGGAAAGCAACTGAATCCTAGAACCGAACTAGCTTATTTCACACAGTACAGTTTTTGGGTAATGAAGATGTATGTTTTCTAAAAAAACTGCAGTAGAAATGAAGCTAAACTAATAATTTGTACATCTTCTTAGATTACACTAACTAGAAATGTTTGAAGTTGCTGCACTAAACCTTCTTCGTAGGAAAGCAACTGATTCCTAGAACCGAACTAGCTTATTTCACACAGTACAGTTTTCGGAAATGAAGATGTATGTTTAATCAAACAAAAACTATTGTAGAAATGAATTGAAACTACTAAGTTGTACATCTTGTTAGATTACACTAACTAGAAAAGTTTGAACTTGCTGCACTAAACCTTTTTCGTAGGAAAGCAACTGATTCCTAGAACAGAACTAGCTTATTTCACACAGTACAGAGTTCGGCAATGAAGATGTTTGTTTTTCTAAACAAACTACTTTAGAAAAGAAGCGAAACTAGTAAGTTGTGCATCTTGTTAGAATACACTAAACAAGGAATGTTTGAAGTTGCTGCACTAAACATTCCTCGTAGGAAAGCAACTGATTCCCTGAACCAAACCAACTTATTTCACACAGCACAGTGTTTTGCCAATGAAGATGTATGTTTTCTAAAACAACTGTTTTAGAAATGAAGTGAAACTACTAATTTGTACATCTTCTTAGATTACATTAACTAGAAAAGTTTGAACTTGATGCCCTAAACCGTCTTCGTAGGGAAAGCAACTGATTCCTAGAACCAGACTAACTTATTTCACACAGTACAGTTTTGGGCAATGAAGATGTATGTTTTCTAAACCAACTGCTTTAGAAATGAAGTGAAACTACTAATTTGTACATCTTCTTATATTACACTAACTAGAAATGTTTGAAGTTGCTGCACTAAACATTCTTCGTAGGAAAACAACTGATTCCTAGAACCGAAATAACTTATTTCACACAGTACAGTTTTCGGCAATGAAGATGTATGTTTTCTAAACAAACTGCTTTAGAAATGAATCGAAACTACTAATTTGTACATCTTCTTAGATTACACTAACTATAAATGTTTGAACTTTCTTCACTAAACCGTCTTCGTAGAAAAGCAACTGATTCCTAGAACCGAACTAACTTATTTCACACAATACAGTTTTCGGCAATGAAGATGTATGTTTTCTTAAACAAACTGCTGTAGAAATGAATTGAAACTACTAAGTTGTACATCTCTTAGATTACACTAACTAGAAAAGTTTGAACTTGCTGCACTAAACCTTCTTCGTAGGAAAGCAACAACTCATTCCTAAAACCGAACTAGCTTAATTCACACAGTAGAGTTTTCGGCAATGAAGGTGTTTGTTTTCTAAACAAAGTACTTTAGCAATGAAGCGAAACTAGTAAGTTGTATATTTTTTTAGACTACACAAACAAGGAAGGTTTGAAGTTGCTGCACTGAACCTTCTTCATGGAAAGCAACTGAATCCTAGAACCGAACTAGCTTATTTCCCGCAGTACAGTTTTGAAGATGTATGTTTTCTAAAAAAACTGCTGTAGAAATGAAGCTAAACTACTAATTTGTACATCTACTTAGATTACACTAACTAGAAATATTTGAAGTTGCTGCACTAAACCTTCTTCGTAGGAAAGCAACTGATTCCTAGAACCGAACTAGCTTATTTCACACAGTACAGTTTTCGGAAATGAAGATGTATGTTTTCTAAACAAACTATTGTAGAAATGAATTGAAACTACTAAGTTGTACATCTTGTTAGCTTACACTAAGTAGAAAAGTTTGAACTTGCTGCACTAAAACTTCTTCGTAGGAAAGCAACTGATTCCTAGAACAGCACTAGCTTATTTCACACAGTACAGAGTTCGGCAATGAAGATGTTTGTTTTCTAAACAAACTACTTATAGAAGAAGCGAAACTAGTATGTTGTACATCTTCTTAGAAGACACTAACTAGAAATGTTTGAAGTGGCTGCACTAAACCTTCCTCGTAGGAAAGCAACTGATTCCTAGAACCGAACTAACTTATTTCACACAGTACAGTTTTTGGAAATGAAGATGTATATTTTCTAAACAAACTGCTTTAGAAATGAAGTGAAACTACTAAGTTGTACATCTTGTTAGATTACATTAACTAGAAAAATTTGAACTTTCTGCAATAAACCGTCTTCGTAGGAAAGGAACTGATTCCTAGATCCGAACTAACTTATTTCACACAGTACAGTTTTGGGCAATGAAGATGTATGTTTTCTAAACCAACTGCTTTAGAAATGAAGTGAAACTACTAATTTATATATCTTGTTAGATTACACTAACTAGAAATGTTTGAACTTGCTGCACTAAACCTTCTTCCTCGTAGAAAAGCAACTGATTCCTGGAACAGAACTAGCTTATTTCACACAGTACAGTTTTTCATCAATGAAGATGTATGTTTTCTAAACAAACTAATTTATAAATGAAGTGAAACTACTAATTTGTACATCTTCTTACATTACACTAACTATAAATGTTTGAACTTTGCTGCACTAAACCTTCTTGCAGTAGGAAAGCAACTGATTCCTAGAACCAAACTAACTTATTTCACACAAATACAGTTTTTAGCAAGTGAAGATGTATGTTTTCTAAACAAACTGCTTTAGAAATGAATCGAAACTACTAATTTGTACATCTTGTTAGATTACACTAACTAGGAAAGTTTGAACTGTGCACTAAACCTTCTTCAAGGAGAGCAAGTGATTCCTTAACAGAACTAGCTTATTTCACACAGTAGATTTCGCCAATGAAGATGTTTGTTTTCTAAACACTGTACTTTAGAAAATGAAGTGAAACTAGTAAGTTGTACATCTTCTTACATTACACTAACTAGAAATGTTTGAAGTGGCTGCACTAAACCTTCTTCGGAGGAAAGCAACTGATTCTTAGAACCTAACTCGCTTATTTCACACAGTAGAGTTTTCGGAAATGAAGATGTATGTTTTCTAAACAAACTGATTTAGAAATGAAGTGAAACTACTAAGTTGTACATCTTGTTACATTACACTAACTAGATAAGTTTGAACTTGCTGCACTAAAACTTCTTCGTAGGAAAGCAACTGATTCCTAGAACCAAACTAGCTAATTTCACACAGTACAGTGTTTGGCAATGAAGATGTCTGTTTTCTAAACAAACTACTTTAGAAATGAAGCGAAACTAGTAAGTTGTACATCTTGTTAGACTACACAAACAAGGAAGGTTTGAAGTTGCTGCACTAAACCTTCTTCGTAGGAAAGCAACTGATTCCTAGAACCAAACTAGCTTATTTCACACAGCACAGTGTTCGCCAATGAAGATGTATGTTTTCTAAACCAACTGCTTTAGAAACGAAGCGAAACTACTAATTTGTAAAATTTCTTAGATTGCACTAACTAGAAATGTTTGAAGTTGCTGAACTAAACTTTCTTCGTAGGAAAGCAACTGTTTCCTTGAACGGAACTACCTTATTTTACACAGTACAGTTTTTGGCAATGAAGATATATGTTTTCTAAACAAACTGCTTTAGAAATGAAGTGAAACTACTAAGTTGTACATCTTATTAGATTACACCAACTAGAAAAGTTTGAACTTGCTGCACTGAACCTTCATCGTAGGAAAGCAACTGATTCCTAGAACCGAACTAACTTATTTCACACAGCACAGTGTTCGCCAATGAAGATGGATGTTTTCCAAACCAACTGCATTAGAAATGAAGCGAAATTACTAATTTGTACATCTTCTTAGATTACACTAACTAGAAATGTTTGAGTTGCTGCACTAAACCTTCTTCATAGGAAAGCAACTGATTCCTAGAACCGAACTAAATTATTTCACACAGTACAGTTTTCAGCAATGAAGATATATGTTTTCTAAACAAACTGCTTTAGAAATGAAGTGAAACTAGTAAGTTGTACATCTTGTTAGACTATAGAAACAAGGAAGGTTTGAAGTTGCTGCACTAAACCTTCTTCGTAGGAAAGCAACTGATTCCTAGAACTGAACTAGCTTATTTCACACAGTACAGTTTTCAGAAATGAAGATGTATGTTTTCTAAACAAACTGCTGTAGAAATGAATTGAAACTACTAAGTTGTACATCTTTGTAGATTACATTAACTGGATAAGTTTGAACTTTCTGCACTAAACCGTCTTCGTAGGAAAGGAACTGATTCCTAGAACCGAACCAACTTATTTGACACAGTACAGTTTTCGGCAATGAAGATGTATGTTTTCTAAACAAACTCCTGTAGAAATGAATTGAAACTACTCAGTTGTACATATTGTTAGATTACACTAACTAGAAAAGTTTGAACTTGCTGCACTTAACCTCCTTCGTAGGAAAACAACTGATTCCTAAAACCGAACTAGCTTTTTTCACACAGTAGAGAGTTGGGCAATGAAGGTGTTTGTTTTCTAAACAAACTACTTTAGCAATGAAGCGATACTAGTAAGTTGTACATCTTATTACACTACACGAACAAGGAAGGTTTGAAGTTGCTGCACTAAACCTTCTTCGTAGGAAAGCAACTGATTCCTAGACCCGAACTAGCTTATTTCCCACATTACAGTTTTCTGCAATGAAGATGTATGTTTTCTAAAAAAAACTGCTGTAGAAATGAAGCGAAACTACCAGTTTATACATCTTCTTAGATTACACTAACTAGAAATGTTTGAAGTTGCTGCACTAAACCTTCTTCGTAGGAAAGCAACTGATTCCTAGAACTGAACTAGCTTATTTCACACAGTACAGTTTTCGGAAATGAAGATGTATGTTTTCTAAACAAACTGCTGGAGAAATGAATTGAAACTACTAAGTTGTACATCTTGTTAGATTACACTAACTAGAAAACTTCGAACGTGCTGCACTAAACCTTCTTCGTAGGAAAGCAACTGATTCCGAGAACTTAACTAACTTATTTCACACAGTACAGTTTTCGGCAATGAAGATGTATGTATCCTAAACAAACTGATTTAGAAATGAGGTGAAACTCCTGAGCAGTACATCTTGTTAGATTACACTAACTAGAGAAGTTTGAACTTGCTGCACTGAACCTTCTTCGTAGGAAAGCAACTGATTCCTAGAACCGAACTAGGTTATTTCACAGAGTACAGTGTTCGTTAATGAAGATGTTTGTTTTCTCAACAAACTAGTTGAGAAATGAAGTGAAACGAGTAATTTGTACATCTTGTTAGACTACACAAACAAGCAAGGTTTGAAGTTTCTGCACTAAACCTTCTTCGTAGGAAAGCAAGTGATTCCTAGAACCAACCCAGCTTATTTCACACAGTACAGTGTTCGCCAATGAAGACGTATGTTTTCTAAACCAACTGCTTTAGAAATGAAGCGAAACTTCTAACTTGTACATCTTATTAGATTACACTAACTAGAAATGTTTGAAGTTGCTGCACTAAACCTTGTTCGTAGGAAAGCAACTGATTCCTAGAACCGAACTACCTTATTTCACACAGTACAGTTTTGGGAAATGAAGATGTATGTTTTCTAAACAAACTGCTTTAGAAATGAAGTGAAACTACCAACTTGTACATCTTGTTAGATTACACTAACTAGAAAAGTTTGAACTTGGTGCACTAAACCGTCTTCGTATGAAAGGAACTGATTCCTAGAACCGAACTTGCTTATATCACACAGTACAGTATTCGGCAATGATGAGGTTTGTTTTCTAAACAAACTACTTTTGAAATGAAGCGAAACTACTAAGTTGTACATCTTGTTAGATTACACTAACTAGAAATTTTTTAAGTTGCTGCACTAAACATTCTTAGTAGGAAAGCAACTGATTCCTAGAACCGAACTACCTTATTTCACACAGTACAGTTTTCGGCAATGAAGATATATGTTTTCTAAACAAACTGCTTTAGAAATGAAGTGAATTTACCAAGTTGTAAATCTTTTTAGCTTACACTGACTAGAAAAGTTTGAACTTGCTGCACTAAACCGTCTTCGTATGAAAGGAACTGATTCCCAGAACCGAACTAGCTTATAAGTTGTACATCTTGTTAGACTACACAAACAAGGAAGGTTTGAAGTTGCTGCACTAAACCTTCTTCGTAGGAAAGCAACTGCTTCCTACAAACGAACTAGCTTGTTTCACACAAAAACAGTGTTTGGCAATGAAGATGTTTCTTTTCTAAACAAACTACTTTAGAAATGAAGCGAAACTAGGAAGTTGTAAATCTTCTTAGACTACACAAACAATGAAGGTTTGAAGTTGTTGGACGAAACCTTCTTCGTAGGTAAGCTACTGATTCCTAGAACCGAACTAACTTATTTCACACAGTACAGTTTTCCGCAATGAAGATGTATGTTTTGTAAACAAACTGCTTTAGAAATGAAGCGACACTACTAAGTTGTATATCTTGTTAGATTACACTATCTAGAAAATTTTGAACTTGCTGCACTAAACGTTCTTCGTAGGAAAGCAACTGATTCCTAGAACTGAACTAGCTTATTTCACACAATACAGAGTTCGGCAATGAAGATGTTTGTTTTCTAAACAAACTACTTTAGCAATGAAGCGAGACTAGGAAGTTGTACATCTTCTTAGATTACACAAACAAGGAAGGTTTGAAGTTGATGCACTAAACCTTCTTCGTAGGAAAGCAACTGATTCCTAGAACCAAACTAGCTTATTTCACACAGCACAGTGTTCGCCAATGAAGATGTATGTTTTCTAAACCAACTGCTTTAGAAATGAAGCGAAACTACTAATTTATACATCTTCTTAGATTACACTAACTAGAAATGTTTGAAGTTGCTGAACTGAACCTTCTTCATAGTAAAAAAACTGATTCGTAGAACTGAACTACCTTATTTCACCCAGTACAGTTTTTGGCAATGAAGATGTTTGTTTTCTAAACAAACTACTTTAAAAATGAAGTGGAACTTGTAAGTTGTACATCTTCTTAGATTACAATAACTAGAAATGTTTGAAGTGGCTGCACTAAACCTTCTTTGTAGGAAAGCAACTGATTCCTAGAACCGAACTAACTTATTTCAAACAGTACCGTTTTTGGCAATGAAGATGTATGTTTTCTAAACAAAGTGCTTTAGAAATGAAGTGAAACTACTAGGTTGTACATCTTGTCAGATTACACTAACTAGAAAAGTTTGAACTTGCTGCACTGAACCTTCTTCGTAGGAAAGCGACTGATTCCAAGAAACGAACCAGCTTATTTCACACAGTACAGTGTTCGGCAATGAAGATGTTTCTTTTCTAAACAAACTACTTTAGAAATGAAGCGTCTTCGTATGAAAGGAACTGATTCCTAGAACCGAACTAGCTTATTTCACACAGTACAGTGTTCGGCAATGATGATGTTTGTTTTCTAAACAAAACACTTTAGAAATGAAGCGAAACAAGTAAGTTGTACATCTTGATATACTACACAAACAAGGAAGTTTTGCAGTTGCTGCACTAAACAAACTACTTTAGAAATGATGCGAAACTAGTAAGTTGTACATCCTGTTAGACTACACAAACAAGGAAGGTTTGAAGTTGCTGCACTAAACTTTCTTCGTAGGAAAGCAACTGATTCCTAGAACCAAACTAGCTTATTTCACACAGCACAGTGTTCACCAATGAAGATGCATGTTTTCTAAACCAACTGCTTTAGAAATGAAGCGAAACTACCAATTTGTACATCTTCTTAGATTACACCAACTAGAAGTGTTTGAAGTTGCTGAACTAAACCTTCTTCGTAGGAAAGCAACTGATTCCTAGAACCGATCGAACTTATTTCACACAGTACAGTTTTCGGAAATGAAGATGTATGTTTTCTAAACAAACTGCTTTAGAAATGAAGAGAAACTACTAAGTTGTACATATTCGTAGATTACATTAACTGGAAAAGTTTGAACTTTCTGCACTAAACCGTATTCGTAGGAAAGGAACTGATTCCTAGAACCGAACTTACTTATTTCACACAGTACAGTTTTCGGCAATGAAGATGTATGTTTTCTAAACAAACTGCTGTAGGAATGAATTGAAACTAATCAGTTGTACATCTTCTTAGATTACACTAACCAGAAAAGATTGAACTTGCTGCACTAAACCTTCTTCGTAGGAAAGCAATTGATTCCTAAAACCAAAGTAGCTTATGTCACACAGTAGAGAGTTCGGCAATGAAGATGTTTGTTTTCTAAACAAACTACTTTAGCAATGAATCGAGACTAGGAAGTTGTACATCTTCTTAGACTACACAAACAAGGAAGGTTTGAAGTTGATGCACTAAACTTTCTTAGTAGGAAAGCAACTGATTCCTAGAACCAAATTAGCTTATTTCACACAGCCCAGTGTTCGCCAATGAAGATGTATGTTTTCTAAACCAACTGCTTTAGAAATGTAGCGAAACTACTAATTTGTACATCTTCTTAGATTACACTAACTAGAAATGTTTGAAGTTGCTGAACTGAACCTTCTTCATAGGAAAACAACAGATTCCTAGAACGGAACTACCTTATTTCACACAGTACAGTTTTCGGCAATGAAGATGTTTGTTTTCTAAAGAAACTACTTTAGAAATGAAGTGGAACTAGTAAGTTGTACATCTTCTTAGATTACACTAACTAGAAATGTTTGAAGTGGCTGCACTAAACCTTCTTCGTAGGAAAGCAACTGATTCCTAGAACCGAACTAACTTATTTCACACAGTACAGTTTTCGGCAATGAAGATGTATATTTTCTAAACAAAGTGCTTTAGAAATGAAGTGAAACTACTAAGTTGTACATCTTGTCAGATTGCACTAACTAGAAAAGTTTGAACTTGCTGCACTGAACCTTCTTCGTAGGAAAGCGACAGATTCCTAGAAACGAACCAGCTTATTTCACACAGTACAGTGTAGGGCAATGAAGATGTTTCTTTTCTAAACAAACTCCTTTAGAAATGAAGCGTCTTCGTATGAAAGGAACTGAATCCTAGAACCGAACTGGCTTATTTCCCACAGTACAGTATTCGGCAATGATGATGTTTGTTTTCTAAACTAACTAATTTAGAAACAAGTAAGTTGTACATCTTGTTAGACTACACAAACAAGGAAGGTTTGAAGTTGCTGCACTAAACTTTCTTGGTAGGAAAGCAACTGATTCCTAGAACAGAACTAGCTTATTTCAGACAGTAAAGTGTTCGGCAATGATGATGTTTGTTTTCTAAACAGAACACTTTAGAAATGAAGCAAACAATTAAGTTGTACATCTGGTTATACTACACAAACAAGGAAGGTTTGAAGTTGCTGCACTAAACAAACTACTTTAGAAATGATGCGAAACTAGTAAGTTGTACATCCTGTTAGACTAAACAAACAAGGAAGGTTTGAAGTTGCTGCACTAAAAATTCTTCGTAGGAAAGCAACTGATTCCGAGAACCAAGCTAGCTTATTTCACAGAGCACAGTGTTCGCCAATGAAGATGCGTGTTTTCTAAACCAACTGCTTTAGAAATGAAGCGAAACTACCAATTTGTACATCTTCTTAGATTACACCAACTAGAAGTGTTTGAAGTTGCTGAACTAAACCTTCTTCGTAGGAAAGCAACTGATTCCTAGAACCGATCTAACTTATTTCACACAGTACAGTTTTCGGCAATGAAGATGTATGTTTTCTCAACAAACTGCTTTAGAAATGAAGTGAAACTACTAAGTTGTTCATCTTCGTAGATTACATTCACTGGAAAAGTTTGACCTTTCTGCACTAAACCGTATTCGTAGGAAAGGAACTGATTCCTAGAACCGAACTAACTTATTTCACACAGTACAGTTTTCGGCAATGAAGATATATGTTTTCTAAACAAACTGCTGTAGAAATGAATTGAAACTACTCAGTTGTACATCTTGTTAGATTACACTAACTAGAAAAGTTTGAACTTGCTGCACTAAACCTTCTTCGTAGGAAAGCAACTGATTCCTAACCAAACTAGCTTATTTCACACAGCAACAGATTCCTAGAAAAGAACTACCTTATTTGACACAGTACAGAGTTCAGCAATGAAGATGTATGTTTTCTAACCAACCGCTTTAGAAATGAAGCGAAACTAGTAAGTTGTGCATCTTATTAGACTTCACAAACAAGTAAGGTTTGAAGTTGCTGCACTAAACCTTCTTCGTAAGAAAGCAACTGATTCCTAGAAATGAAGCGAAACAAGTAAGTTGTACATCTTCTTAGACTACACAAACAAGGAAGGTTTGAAGTTGCTGCAATAAACCTTCTTCGTAGGAAAGCACCTGATTCCTAGAACCAAACTAGCTTATTTCACACAGCACAGTGTTCTCCAATGAAGATGTATGTTTTCTAAACCAACTGCTTTAGAAATGAAGCGAAACTACTAATTTGTACATCTTCTTAGATTACACTAACTGGAAATGTTTGATGTTGCTGCACTAAACCTTCTTCGGAGGAAAGCAACTGATTCCTAGAACCGAACTAGCTTATTTCACAGAGTACAGTGTTCGGCAATGAAGATGTTTGTTTTCTAAACTAACTACTTTAGAAATGAAGCGAAACTAGTAAGTTGTACATCTTCTTAGATTACACTAACTAGAAATGTTTGAAGTTGTTTCAATAAACCTTCTTCGTAGGAAAGCATCTGATTCCTATAACCGAACTTCCTTATTTCACACAGTACAGTTTTCGGCAATGAAGATGTATGTTTTCTAAACAAACTGCTGTAGAAATGAAGTGAAACTACTAAGTTGTACATCTTGTTAGATTACACTAACTAGAAAAGTTTGAATTTGCTGCACTGAACCTTCTTCGTAGGAAAGCAACTGATTCCTAGAACCGAACTAGCTTATTTCACACAGTACAGTGTTCGGCAATGAAGATGTTTGTTTTCTAAACTAACTACTTTAGAAATGAAGCGAAACTAGTAAGTTGTACATCTTTTTAGACTACACAAACAATGAAGGTTTGAAGTAGCTGCACTAAACCTTCTTCGTAGCAACGCAACTGATTCCTAGAACCAAACTAGCTTATTTCACACAGCACACTGTTCGCCAATGATGATGTATGTTTTCTAAACCAACTGCTTTAGAAATGAAGCGAAACTACTGATTTGTACATCTTCTTAGATTACACTAACTAGAAATGTTTTAAGTTGGTGAAGTAAACCTTCTTCGTAGGAAAGCAACTGATTCCTAGAACGGAACTACCTATTTTCACACAGTACAGTTTTCGGCAATGAAGATGTATGTTTTCTAAACAAACTGATTTAGAAATGAAGTGAAACTAGTAAGTTGTACATCTCGGTAGATTACATTAACTGGAAAAGTTTGAACTTTCTGCATTAAACCGTCTTCGTAGGAACGGAACTGATTCCTAGAACTGAACTTACTTATTTCACACAATATAGTTTTTGGCAATGAAGATGTATGTTTTCTAAAAAAAGTGCTGTAGAAATGAAGTGAAACTACTAAGTTGTACATCTTGTTAGATTACACTAACTAGAAAAGTTTGAACTTGCTGCACTAAAACTTCTTCGTAAGAAAGCAACTGATTCCTAAAACAGAACTAGATTATTTCACACAGTAGAGAGTTCGGAAATGAAGGTGTTTGTTTTCTAAACAAACTACTTTAGCAATGAAGCGAGACTACTAAGTTGTAGATCTTGTTAGACTACACAAACAAGGAAGGTTTGCAGTTGCTGCACTAAACCTTCTTCGTAGGAAAGCAACTGATTCCTAGAACCGAACTACCTTATTTCACACAGTACAGTTTTCGTCAATGAAGATGTATGTTATCTAAACAAACTGCTTTAGAAATGAAGTGAAACTACTAAGTTGTACATCTTGGTAGATTACATTAACTGGAAAAGTTTGAACTTTCTGCACTAAACCGTCTTTGTAGGAAAGGAACTGATTCCTAGAACCGAACTAACTTATTTCACACAGTACAGTTTTAGGCAATGAAGATGTATGTTTTCTAAACAAACTGCTTTAGAAATGAAGTGAAACTAATAAGTTGTACATATTGTTAGATTACACTAACCAGAAAAGTTTGAACTTGCTGCACTGAACCTTCTTCGTAGGAAAGCAACTGATTCCTACAACCGAACTAGCTTATTTCACACAGTGCATTGTTTGGCAATGAAGATGTTTGTTTTCTAAACAAACTACTTTAGAAATGAAGCTAAACTAGTAAGTTGTACATCTTGTTAGACTACACAAAGAAGGAAGATTTGAAGTTGGTGCACTAAACCTTCTTCGTAGGAAAGCAACTGATTCCAAGAACCAAACTAGCTTATTTCTCACAGCACAGTGTTCGCCAATGAAGATGTATGTTTTCTAAACCAACTACTTTAGAAATGAAGTGAAACGACTAATTTGTACATCTTCTTAGATTACACTAACTAGAAATGTTTGAAGTTGCTGCACTAAACCTTCTTCGTAGGAAAGCAACTGATTCCTAGAACCGAACTAGCTTATATCACACAGTACAGTGTCGGCAATGAACATGTTTGTTTTCTAAACAAACTACTTTAGAAATGAAGCGAAACTAGTAAGTTGTACATCTTCTTAGACTACACAAACAAGGAAGGTTTGAAGTTGCAGCACTAAATCTTCTTCGTAGGAAAGCAACTGATTCCTAGAACTAAACTAGCTTATTTCACACAGTACAGTTTTTGGCAATGAAGATGTATGTTTTCTAAACAAACTACTTTAGAAATGAAGCGAAACTAGTATGTTGTACATCTTGTTAGACTACACAAACAAGGAAGGTTTGAGGTTGCTGCACTAAACCTTCTTCTTAGGAAAGCAACTGATTCCTAGAACCGAACTACCTTATTTCACACAGTACAGTTTTTGGGAATGAAGATGTATGTTTTCTAAACAAACTACTTTAGAAATGAAGCGAAACTCCTAATTTGTATATCTTCTTAGATTACACTAACTAGAAATGTTTGAAGTTGCTGCACTAAACCTTCTTCGTAGGAAAGCAACTGATTCCTAGAACTAAACTAGCTTATTTCACACAGCACAGTGTTCGCCAATTAAGATGTATCTTTTCTAAACCAACTGCTTTAGAAATGAAGCGAAACTACAAATTTGTATATCTTCTTAGATTACACTAACTAGAAATGTTTGAAGTTGCTGCACTACACCTTCTTCTTAGGAAAGCAACTGATCCCTAGAACGGAACTACCTTATTTCACACAGTACAGTTTTCGGCAATGAAGATGCATGTTTTCTAAACAAACTGCTTTAGAAATGAAGTGAAACTACTAAGTTGTACATGTTCTTAGATTACACTAAGCAGAAAAGTTTGAACTTGCTGCACTGAACCTTCTTCGTAGGAAAGCAACTGACTCCTACAACCGAACTAGCTTATTTCAATGAAGATGTATGTTTTCTAAACAAGTGTTCAGTAATGAAGATGTTTGTTTTCTAAACAAACTAATTTAGAAATGAATCTGAAAACTAGTAAGTTGTACATCTTGTTAGACTAGCTTATTTCACAAGCAAGGAAGGTTTGATGGTTTTTCTGCACTAAACCTTCTTCTTAAATGTTTGAAGAAAGCAACTGATTCCTAGAACCTAACTAACTTATTTCACACAGTACAGTTTTCAGCAATGAAGATGTATGTTTTCTAAACAAACTGCTTTAGAAATGAAGTGAAACTACTAAGTTGTACATCTTGTTAGATTACACTAACTAGAAATGTTTGAAGTTGCTGCACTAAACCTTGTTCGTAGGAAAGCAACTGATTCCTAGAACCGAACTACCTTATTTCACACAGTACAGTTTTTGGCAATGAAGATGTATGTTTTCTAAACAACTGCTTTAGAAATGAAGTGAAACTACTAAGTTGTACATCTTGATGGTTTACATTACCTGGAAAAGTTTGAACTTTCTGCACTAAACCGTCTTTGTAGGAAAGGAACTGATTCCTAGAACCGAACTTACTTATTTCACACATTACACTTTTCGGGAATGAAGATGTATGTTTTTTAAACAAACCGCTGTAGAAATGAATTGAAACTACTATGTTGTACATCTTGTTCGATTACACTAACTGGAAAAGTTTGAACTTGCTGCACTAAACCTTCTTCGTAGGAAAGCATTGATTCCTACAACCGAACTAGCTTATTTCACACAGTGCGGTGTTGGGCAATGAAGATGTTTGTTTTCTAAACAAACCGTTTTAGAAATGAAGCGAAACTAGTAAGTTGTACATCGTCTTAGACTACACAAACAAGGAAGGTTTGAAGTTGCTGAACTAAACCTTCTTCTTAGGAAAGCAACTGATTCCTAGAACCGAACTAATTTCACACAGTACAGTTTTCGGCAATGAAGATGTATGTTTTCTAAACAAACTGCTTTAGATATGAAGTGAAACTACTAAGTTGTACATCTTGTTAGATTACACTACCTAGAAAAGTTTGAACTTGCTGCACTGCACCTTCTTCGTAGGAAAGCAACTGATTCCTAGAACCGAACTAGCTTATTTCACACAGTATAGTGTTCGGCAATGAAGATGTTTGTTTTCTAAACTAACTACTTTAGAAATGAAGCAAAAGTAGTAAGTTGTACATCTTGTTAGACTACAAAAACAAGGAAGGTTGAAGTTGCTGCACTAAACCTTCTTCGTAGGAACGCAACTGATTTCTAGAACCAAACTAGCTTATTTCACACAGCACAGTGTTCGCCAATGAAGGTGTATGTTTTCTAAACCAACTGCTTTACAAATGAAGCGAAACTACTAATTTGTACATCTTCTTAGGTTACACTAACTAGAAATGTTTGAAGTTGCTGCACTAAACCTTTTTCGTAGGAAAGCAACTGATTCCTAGAACCGAACTACCTTATTTCACACAGTACAGTTTTCGGAAATGAAGATGTATGTTTTCTAAACAAACTGCTTTAGAAATGAAGTGAAACTACTAAGTTGTACATCTTGGTAGATTACATTACATGGAAAAGTTTGAACTTTCTGCACTAAACCGTCTTCGTAGGAAACGAACGGATTCCTGGAACAGAACTAACTTATTTCACACAGTACCGTTTTCAGGAATGAAGATGTATGTTTTTTAAACAAACTGCTGTAGAAATGAATTGAAACTACTAAGTTGTACATCTTGTTAGATTACACTAAATAGAAAAGTTTGAACTTGCTGCACTAAACGTTCTTCGTAGGAAAGCAACTCATTCCTAGAACCGAACTAGCTAATTTCACACAGTACAGTGTTCGGCAATGAAGATGTTTGTTTTCTAAACAAACTACTTTACAAATGAAGAGAAACTAGTAAGTTGTACATCTTGTTAGACTACACAAACAAGGAAGGTTTGAAGTTCCTGCACTAAACCTTCTTCGTAGGAAATCAACTCATTCCTACAACCAAACTAGCTTATTTCACACAGCACAGTGTTCGCCCATGAAGACGTATGTTTTCTAAACCAACTGCTTTAGAAATGAAGCGAAACTAGTAATTTGAACATCTTCTTAGATTACACTAACTAGAAATGTTTGAAGTTGCTGAACTCAACCTTCTTCGTAGGAAAGCAACTGATTCCCAGAACGGAAATACCTTATTTCACACAGTACAGTTTTCAGAAATGAAGATGTATGTTTTCTAAACAAACTGCATTAGAAATGAAGTGAAACTACTAAGGTTTACATCTTGTTAGATTACAGTAACTAGAAACGTTTGAACTTGCTGCACTGAACCGTCTTCGTAGGAAAGCAACTGATTCCTAAAACCGATCTAGCTTATTTCACACAATAGAGTGTTCGGCAATGAGGATGTTTGTTTTCTAAAAAAACTACTTTAGCAATGAAGCGAGACAAGTAAGTTGTACATCTTGTTAGACTACACAAACAAGGAAGGTTTGAAGTTGCTGCACTAAACCTTCTTCGTAGGAAAGCAACTGATTCCGAGAACCAAACTAGCTTATTTCACACAGCACAGTCTTCGCCAATGAAGAAGTATGTTTTGTAAACCAAATGCTTTAGAAATGAAGCGAAACTACAAATTTGTACATCTTCTTAGATTACACCAACTAGAAATGTTTGAAGTTGCTGAACAAAACCGTCTTCGTAGGAAAGGAACTGATTCCTCGAACGGAACTACCTTATTTCACACAGTACAGTTTTCGGCAATGAAGATGTATGTGTTCTAAACAAACTGCTTTAGAAATGAAGTGAAACTACTAAGTTGTACATCTTGTTAGCTTACACTAACTAGAAAACTTTGAACTTGCTGCACTAAACCTTCTTCGTAGGAAAGCAACTGATTCCTAGAACCGAACTAGCTTATTTTACACAGTACAGTGTTCGGTAATGAAGATGTTTGTTTTCTAAACAAACTACTTTAGAAATGAAGCGAAATTAGTAAGTTGTACATCTTGTTAGACTACACAAACAAGGAAGGATTGAAGTTGCCGCACTAAACCTTCTTCGTAGCAACGCAACTGATTCCTAGAACCAAACTAGCTTATTTCACACAGCACAGTGTTTGCGAAAGAAGATGTATGTTTTCTAAACCAACTGCTTTAGAAATGAAGCGAAACTACTAATTTGTACATCTTCTTAGATTACACTAACTAGAAATGTTTGAAGTTGCTGCACTAAACCTTCTTCGTAGGAAAGCAACTGATTCCTAGAACGGAACTACCTTATTTCACACAGTACAGTTTTCGGCAATGAAGATGTATGTTTTCTAAACAAACTGCTTTAGAAATGAAGTGAAACTACTAAGTTGTACATCTTGTTACATTACAATAACTAGAAAAGTTGAACTTGCTGCACTGAACCTTCTTCTTAGGAAAGCAACTGATTCCTACAACCGAACTAGTTTATTTCACACAGTACAGTGTTCGGTAATGAAGATGTATTTTTTTAAACTAACAACTTTATAAATGAAGCGAAACTAGTAAGTTGTACATCTTGTTAGACTACACAAACAAGGAAGGTTTGAAGTTGCTGAACTAAACCTTCTTCGTAGGAAAGCAACTGATTCCTGGAACGGAACTACCTTATTTCACACATTACAGTTTTCGGCAATGAAGATGTATGTTATCTAAACAAACTGCTTTAGAAATGAAGTGAAACTACTAAGTTGTACATCTTGGTAGATTACATTAACTGGAAAAGTTTGAACTTTCTGCACTAAACCGTCTTTGTAGGAAAGGAACTGATTCCTAGAACCGAACTAACTTATTAGACACAGTACAGTTTTCGGCAATGAAGATGTATGTTTTCTAAACAAACTGCTGTAGCAATGAATTGAAACTACTAAGTTGTCCATCTTGTTAGAGTACACTATCTAGAAAAGTTTGAACTTGCTGCACTAAACCTTCTTCGTAGGAAAGCAACTGATTACTAGAACAGAACTAGCTTATTTCACACAGTACAGAGTTCGGAAATGAAGGGGTTTGTTTTCTAAACAAACTACTTTAGAAATGAAGAGAAACTTGTAAGTAGTACATGTTGTTAGACTACAAAAAGATGGAAGGTTTGAAGTTGCTGCACTAAATCTTCCTCGTAGGAAAGCAACTGATTCCTAGAACCAAACTAGCTTATTTCACACAGCACAGTGTTCGCAAATGAAGATGTATGTTTTCTAAACCAACTGCTTAGAAATGAAGCGAAACTACTAATTTGTATATCTTCTTAGATTACACTAACTAGAAATGTTTCAAGTTGCTGAACTAAACCTTCTTCGTAGGAAAGCAACTGATTCCTAGAACGGAACTACCTATTTTCACACAGTACAGTTTTCGGCAATGAAGATGTATGTTTTCTAAACAAACTGCTTTAGAAATGTAGTGAAACTACTAAGTTGTACATCTTGGTAGATTACATTAACTGGAAAAGTTTGAACATTCTGCATTAAACCGTGTTCCTAGGAAAGGAACTGATTCCTAGAACCGAACTTACTTATTTCACACAGTACAGTTTTCGGCAATGAAGATGTATGTTTTCTAAACAAACTGCTGTAGAAATGAAGTGAAACTACTAAGTTGTACATCTTGTTAGATTACACTAACTAGAAAAGTTTGAACTTGCTGCACTAAACCTTCTTCGTAAGAAAGTAACTGATTCCTAAAACAGAACTAGCTTATTTCACACAGTAGAGAGTTCGGCAATGAAGGTGTTTGTTTTCTAAACAAACTACTTTAGAAATGAAGTGAAACTAGTAAGTTGTACATCTTGTTAGACTACACAAACAAGGAAGGTTTGAAGTTGGTGCACTAAACTTTCTTCGTAGGAAAGCAACTGATTCCTAGAACCAAACTACCTTATTTCACACAGCACAATATTCGCCAATGATGATGTATGTTTTCTAAACCAACTGCTTTAGAAATGAAGCGAAACTACTAATTTGTACATCTTCTTAGATTACACTAACTAGAAATGTTTTAAGTTGCTGAACTCAACCTTCTTCGTAGGAAAGCAACTGATTCCTAGAACGGAACTACCTTATTTCACACAGTACAGTTTTCGGCAATGAAGATGTATGTTTTGTAAACAAACTGCTTTACAAATGAAGTGAAACTACTAAGGTGTACATCTTGTTAGATTACACTAACTAGAAAAGTTTGAACTTGCTGCACTGAACCTTCTTCGTAGAAAAGCAACTGATTCCTAGAACCGAACTAGCTTATTTCACACAGTAGAGAGTTCGGAAATGAGGATGTTTGTTTTCTAAATAAAGTACTTTATCAATGAAGCGAGACCAGTAAGTTGTACATCTGTTAGACTACACAAACAAGGAAGGTTTGAAGTTGCTGCACTAAACCTTCTTCGTAGGAAAGCAACTGATTCCTAGAACCAAACTAGCTTATTTCACACAGCACAGTGTTCGCCAATGAAGATGTATGTTTTCTAAACCAACTGCTTTAGAAATTAAGAGAAACTACTAATTTGTACATCTTCTTAGATTACACTAACTAGAAATGTTTGAAGTTGCTGAACTAAACCGTCTTCGTAGGAAAGCAACTGATTCCTAGAACCGAACTACCTTATTTCACACAGTACAGTTTTCGTCAATGAAGATGTATGTTATCTAAACAAACTGCTTTAGAAATGAAGTGAAACTACTAAGTTGTACATCTTGGTCGATTACATTAACTGGAAAAGTTTGAACTTTCTGCACTAAACCGTCTTTGTAGGAAAGGAACTGATTCCTAGAACCGAAAGAACTTATTTCACACAGTACAGTTTTCGGCAATGAAGATGTATGTTTTGTAAACAAACTGCTTTAGAAATGAAGTGAAACTAATAAGTTGTACATCTTGTTAGATTACACTAACCAGAAAAGTTTGAACTTGCTGCACTGAACCTTCTTCGTAGGAACGCAACTGATTCCTACAACCGAGCAAGCTTATTTCACACAGTGCAGTGTTCGGCAATGAAGATGTTTGTTTTCTAAACAAACTACTTTAGAAATGAAGCTAAACTAGTAAGTTGTAGATCTTGTTAGACTACACAAACAAGGAAGGTTTGAGGTTGCTGCACTAAACCTTCTTCTTAGGAAAGCAACTGATTCCTAGAACCAAACTAGCTTATTTCACACAGTGCAGTGTTCGCCAATGAAGATGTATGTTTTCTAAACCAACTGCTTTAGAAATGAAGCGAAACTACTAAGTTGTACATCCTGTTAGACTACACAAACAAGGAAGGTTTGAAGTTGCTGCACTAAACCTTCTTCTTAGGAAAGCAACTGATTCCTAGAACTAAACTAGCTTATTTCACACAGCACAGTGTTTCGCCAATGAAGATGTATGTTTTCTAAACCAACTGCTTTAGAAATGAAGCGAAACTACTAAATTGTACATCTTGTTAGATTACACAAACAAGGAAATGTTTGAAGTTGCTGCACTAAACCTTCTTCTTAGGAAGGCAACTGATTCCTAGAACGGAACTACCTTATTTCACACAGTACAGTTTTCGCCAATGAAGATGTATGTTTTCTAAACAAACTGCTTTAGAAATGAAGTGAAACTACTAAATTGTACATCTTGTTAGATTACACAAACAAGAAAAGTTTGAACTTGCTGCACTAAACCTTCTTCGTAGGAAAGCAACTGATTCCTACAACCGAACAAGCTTATTTCACACAGTGCAGTGTTCGGCCATGAAGATGTTTGTTTTGTAAACAAACTACTTTAGAAATGAAGCTAGTAAGTTGTACATCTTGTTAGACTACACAAACAAGGAAGGTTTGTGGTTGCTGCACTAAAGCTTCTTCAGAAAGCAACTGATTCCTAGAACCAAACTACCTTATTTCAGACAGTACAGTTTTCGCCAATGAAGATATATGTTTTCTAAACAAACTGCTTTAGAAATGAAGTGAAACTACTAAGTTGTTCTTCTTAAACAAACTTTGAACTTGCTGCACTAGACCTTCTTCGTGAAAAGCAAAATTCCTAAACCGAACTATATATTTCACACAGTAGATTAAGATGTAACTTTCTAAACAAACTGTTTAGAAATGAAGCTGCTAGTAAACCTTGTTAGACTACACAAACAAGGAAGGTTTGTGGTTGCTGCACTAAAGCTTCTTCTTAGGAAAGCAACTGATTCCTAAACCGAACTACCTTATTTCACACAGTACAGTTTTCGGCAATGAAGATGTATGTTTTCTAAACAAACTGCTTTAGAAATGAAGCGAAACTACTAATTGTACATCTTCTTAGATTACACTAACTGGAAATGTTTGAACTTGCTGCACTAAACCTTCTTTGTAAGAAAGCAACTGATTCCTAGAACCGAACTAACTTATTTCACACAGTACAGTTTTTGCAATGAAGATGTATGTTTTCTAAACAAACTGCTTTAGAAATGAAGTGAAACTACTAATTTGTATATCTTGTTAGATTACACTAACTAGAAAAAGTTTGAACTTGCTGCACTAAACCTTCTTTGTAGGAAAGCAACTGATTCCTAGAACACAACTAGCTTATTTCACACAGTACAGTTTTCGGCAATGAAAGATGTTTGTTTTCTAAACAAACTTCTTTAGAAATGAAGTGAAACTACTAATTTGTACATCTTGTTAGATTACACTAACAGAAAATTTTGAACTTGCTGCACTAAACCTTCTTCATAGGAAAGCAACTGATTCCTAGAACACAACTAGCTTATTTCACACAGTACAGTTTTCGGCAATGAAGATGTTTGTTTTCTAAACAAACTGAGAAATGAAGCAGAAACTACTAAGTTGTACATCTTGTTAGATTACATTAAAAAAAGTTTGAACTTGCTTAAACCTTCTTCGTAGGAAAGCAACTGATTCCTAGAACCAAACTTACAGCTTATTTCACAAGCACAGTGTTAGCTAAACAAACAAGAAATGAAGCTTACTGTTGTACATCTTGTTGCACACTACCTGGAAAAGTTTGAACAACTCTTCGCAACTGATTCCTTGAAAACTGACAGTGTTAGCCAATGAAGATGTATGTTTTCTACAAACTAGAAATGAAGCGTACTAATTTGTACCTCTTCTTAGATGACACTAACTAGAAATGTTTGAAGTTGCTGCACTAAACCTTCTTCGTAGGAAAGCAACTGAATCCTAGAACGGAACTACCTTATTTCACACAGTACAGTTTTCAGCAATGAAGATGTATGTTTTCTAAACAAACTGCTTTAGAAATGAAGCGAAACTAGTAAGTTGTACATCTTGTTAGACTACACAAACAAGGAAGGTTTGAGGTTGCTGCACTAAACCTTCTTCTTAGGAAAGCAACTGATTCCTAGAACTGAACTACCTTATTTCACACAGTACAGTTTTCGGCAATGAAAATGTATGTTTTCTAAACAAACTGCTTTAGAAATGAAGTCAAACTACTAAGTTGTACATCTTGTTAGATTGCACTAACTAGAAAATTTTGAACTTGCTGCACTGAACCTTCTTCGTGGGAAAGCAACTGATTCCTAGAACCGAACTAGCTTATTTCACACAGTACAGTGTTCGGCAATGAAGATGTTTGTTTTCTAAACAAACTACTTTAGAAATGAAGCGAAACTAGTAAGTTTTACATCTTGTTAGACTACACAAACAAGGAAGGTTTGAGGTTGCTGCACTAAACCATCTTCTTAGGAAAGCAACTGATTCCTAGAACTGAACTACCTTATTTCACACAGTACAGTTTTCGGCAATGATGATGTATGTTTTCTAAACAAACTCCTTTAGAAATGAGGCGAACCTCATAATTTGTACATCTTCTTAGATTACACTAACTAGAAATGTTTGAAGTTGCTGCACTAAACCTTCTTCCTAGGAAAGCAAATGATTCCTAGAACCGAACTAACTTATTTCACACAGTACAGTTTTCGGCAATGAAGATGTATGTTTTCTAAACAAACTGCTTTAGAAATGAAGTGAAACTGCTAAGTTGTATATCTTGTTAGATTACACTAACTAGAAAAGTTTGAACTTGATGCACTGAACCTTCTTCGTAGGAAAACAACTGATTCCTAGAACCGAATACCTTATTTCACACAGTACAGTGTTCGGCAATGAAGATGTTTGTTTCCTAAACTACTTTAGAAATGAAGCTAAACTATTAATTTGTACATCTTGTTAGACTACACAAAAAAGGAAGGTTTGAAGTTGCTGCACTAAACCTTCTTCGTAGGAAAGCAACTGATTCCTAGAAACGAACTAGCTTATTTCACACAGTACAATGTTCCCAATGAACATGTTTGTTTTCTAAACAAACTACTTTGGAAATGAAGCAAAACTAGTAAGTTGTACATCTTGTTAGACTACACAAACAAGGAAGGTTTGAAGTTGCTGCACTAAACCTTCTTCGTAGGAAAGCAACTGATTCCTAGATTTAAACTAGCTTATTACACACAGCACAGTGTTCGCCAATTAAGATGTCTGTTTTCTAAACCAACTGCTTTAGAAATGAAGCGAAACTACAAATTTGTATATCTTCTTAGATTACACTAACTAGAAATGTTTGAAGTTGCTGCCCTATACCTTCTTCTTAGGAAAGCAACTGATTCCTAGAACGGAACTACCTTATTTCACACAGTACAGTTTTCGGCAATGAAGATGTATGTTTTCAAACAAACTGCTTTAGAAATGAAGTGAAACTACTAAGTCGTACAAGTTCTTAGATTACACTAACCAGAAAAGTTTGAACTTGCTGCACTGAACCTTCATCGTAGGAAAGCAACTGATTCCTACAACTGAACTAGCTTATTTCACACAGTGCAGTGTTCGGTAATGAAGATGTTTGTTTTCTAAACAAACTACTTTAGAAATGAAGCGAAACTAGTAAGTTGTAGATCTTGTTAGACTACACAAACAAGGAAGGTTTGAGGTTGCTGCACTAAACCTTCTTCGTAGGAAAGCAACTGATTCCTAGAACCGAACTAACTTATTTCACACAGTACAGTTTTCGGCAATGAAGATGTATGTTTTCTAAACAAACTGCTTTCGAAATGAAGTGAAACTACTAAGTTGTACATCTTGTTAGATTACACTAACTAGAAAAGTGTGAACTTGCTGCACTGAACCTTCTTCATAGGAAAGCAACTGATTCCTAGAACCGAACTAGCTTATTTCACACAGTACAGTGTTTGGCAATGAAGATGTTTTTTTCTAAAATAACTACTTTAGAAATGAATCGAAACTAGTAAGTTGTACATCTTGTTAGACTACACAAACAAGGAAGGTTTGAAGTTGCTGCACTAAACCTTCTTCGTAGCAACGCAACTGATTCCTAGAACCAAACTAGTTTATTTCACACAGCACAGTGTTCGCCAATGAAGGTGTATGTTTTCTAAACCAGCTGCTTTAGAAATGTAGCGAAACTACAAATTTGTACATCTTCTTAGATTACACTATCTAGAAATGTTTGAAGTTGCTGCCCTAAACCTTCTTCGTAGGAAAGCAACCGATTCCTAGAACCGAACTAACTTATTTCACACAGTACAGTTTTTGGCAATGAAGATGTATGTTTTCTAAACAACTGCTTTAGAAATGAAGTGAAACTACTAAGTTGTACATCTTGCTGCATTACATTACCTGGAAAAGTTTGAACTTTCTGCACTAAACCGTCTTCGTAGGAAAGGAACTGATTCCCAGAACCGAACTAACTAATTCACACAGTACAGTTTTCGGGAATGAAGATGTATGTTTTTTAAACAAACTGCTGTAGAAATGAATTGAAACTACTATGTTGTACATCTTGTTAGATTACACTAACTAGAGAAGTTTGAACTTGCTGCACTAAACCTTCTTCGTAGGAAAGCATTGATTCCTACAACCGAAATAGCTTGTTTCACACAGTGCGGTGTTCGGCAATGAAGATGTTTGTTTTCTAAACAAACCGCTTTAGAAATGAAGCGAAACTAGTAAGTTGTACATCTTCTTAGACTACACAAACCAGGAAGATTTGAAGTTGCTGCACTAAACCTTCTTCTTAGGAAAGCAACTGATTCCTAGAACGAAACTACCTTATTTCACACAGTACAGTTTTCGGGAATGAAGATGTATGTTTTTTAAATTATTATTTTTTATTTATTTGGAGAGAGACACAGAGAGATAGAGAGGGAGACAGAAATGGGCGCGCCAGCCGTTTCTCAGCTGCTGTGAACGAAATCCAGATGTGTGCGCCCCCTTGTGGGCAAGTGAGGCATTGAGCCCTTGCGTCACATTGCATCTGGCTAAACGTGGGACCTGGAGATTGGAACCGCTGGACATTGGAACCAGCATTCTTAGGCTTAGCAGGCAGGCGCCTTAGCTGCTAAGCCATTTCTCCAGCTCAGATGTATGTTTATTAAATAAACTGCTTTAGAAATGAAGCAAAACTACAAATTTGTATATCTTCTTAGATTACACTAACTAGAAATGTTTGAAGTTGCTGCACTATACCTTCTTCTTAGGAAAGCAACTGATTCCTAGAACCGAACTAGCTTATTTCACACAGTACAGTGTTCGGCAATGAACATGTTTGTTTTCTATACAAACTAATTTAGAAATGAAGCGAAAATAGTAAGTTGTACATCTTGTTAGACTACACAAACAAGGAAGGTTTGAAGTTGCTGCACTAAACCTTCTTCTTAGGAAAGCAACTGATTCCTAGAACCGAACTAACTTATTTCACACAGTACAGTTTTCGGCAATGAAGATGTATGTTTTCTAAACAAACTGCTGTAGAAATGAAGCGAAACTACAAATTTGTATATCTTCTTAGATTACACTAACTAGAAATGTTTGAAGTTGCTGCACTATACCTTCTTCTTAGGAAAGAAACTGATTCCTAGAACCGAACTAGCTTATTTCACACAGTACAGTGTTTGGCAATGAATATGTTTGTTTTCTAAACAAACTACTTTAGAAATGAAGCGAAACTAGTAAGTTGTACATCTTGTTAGACTACTCAAACAAGGAAGGTTTGAAGTTGCTGCACTAAACCTTCTTCGTAGGAAAGCAACTGATTCCAAGAACTAAACTAGCTTATTTCACACAGCACAGTGTTCGACAATTAAGATGTATGTTTTCTAAACCAACTGCTTTAGAAATGAAGCGAAACTACAAATTTGTACATCTTGTTAGATTACAATAACTAGAAATATTTGAGGTTGCTGCACTATACCTTCTTCTTAGGAAAGCAACTGATTCCTAGAACGGAACTACCTTATTTCACACAGTACAGTTTTCGGCAATGAAAATGTATGTTTTCTAAACAAACTGCTTTAGAAATGAAGTGAAACTACTAAGTTGTACATCTTCGTAGATTACATTAACTGGAAAAGTTTGAACTTTTTGCATTAAACCATCTTCGTAAGAAAGGAACTGATACCTAGAAGCGAACTTACTTATTTCACACAGTACAGTTTTCGGCAATGAAGATGTATGTTTTCTAAACAAACTGCTGTAGAAATGAAGTGAAACTACTACCTTGTACATCTTGGTAGATTACATTAACTGGAAAAGTTTGAACTTTCTGCACTAAACCGTCTTTGTAGGAAAGGAACTGATTCCTAGAACCGAACTAACTTATTTCACATAGTACAGTGTTCGGCAATGAAGATGTTTGTTTTCTAAACAAACTACTTTAGATATGAAGCGAAACTAGAAAGTTGTACATCTTGTTAGACTACACAAACAAGTAAGGTTTGAGGTTGCTGCACTAAACCTACTTCGTAAGAAAGCAACTGATTCCTAAAACAGAACTAGCTTATTTCACACAGTAGAGAGTTCGGCAATGAAGGTGTTTGTTTTCTCAACAAACTACTTTAGAAATGAAGCGAATCTAGTAAGTTGTACATCTTGTTAGACTACACAAACCAGGAAGGTTTGAAGTTGCTGCACTAAACTTTCTTCATAGGAAAGCAACTGATTCCTAGAACCAAACTAGCTTATTTCACACAGCACAGTGTTCGCAAAGGAAGATGTATGTTTTCTAAACCAACTGCTTTAGAAATGAAGCGAAACTACTAATTTGTACATCTTCTTAGATTACACTAACTAGAAATGTTTGAACTTGCTGCACTGAACATTCTTCGTAGGAAAGCAACTGATTCCTAGAACGGAACTACCTTATTTCACACAGTACAGTTCTCGGCAATGAAGATGTATGTTATCTAAACCAACTGCTTTAGAAATGAAGTGAAACTACTACGTTGTATATCTTGGTAGATTACATTAACTGGAAAAGTTTGAACTTTCTGCACTAAACCGTCTTTGTAGGAAAGGAACTGATTCCTAGAACCGAACTAACTTATTTCACACAGTACAGTTTTCGGCAATGAAGATGTATGTTTTCTAAACAAACTGCTGTAGAAATGAATTGAAACTACTAAGTTGTACATCTTGTTAGACTGCACAAACAAGGAAGGTTTGAAGTTGCTGCACTAAACCTTCTTCGTAGGAAAGCAACTGATTCCTAGAACCAAACTAGCTTATTTCACACAGCACAGTGTTCGCCAATGAAGATGTATGTTTTCTAAACCAACTGCATTAGAAATGAAGCGTAAGTAATAATTTGTACATCTTCTTAGATTACACTAAGTAGAAATGTTTGAAGTTGCTGAACTAAACCTTCTTCGTAGGAAAGCAACTGATTCCTAGAACGGAACTACCTATTTTCACACAGTACAGTTTTCGGCAATGAAGATGTATGTTTTCTAAACAAACTGCTTTAGAAATGAAGTGAAACTACTAAGTTGTACATCTTGGTAGATTACATTAACTGGAAAAGTTTGAACTTTCTGCATTAAACCGTCTTCGTAGGAAAGGAACTGATTCCTAGAACCGAACTTACTTATTTCACACAGTACAGTTTTCGGCAATGAACATGTATGTTTTCTAAACAAACTGCTGTAAAAATGAAGTGAAACTACTAAGTTGTACATCTTGTTAGATTACACTAACTAGAAAAGTTTGAACTTGCTGCACTAAACCTTCTTCGTGAGAAAGCAACTGATTCTAAAACAGAACTAGCTTATTTCACACAGTAGAGATTTCGGCAATGAAGATGTTTGTTTTCTAAACAAACTGCTTTAGAAATGAAGAGAAACTAGTACGTTGTACATCTTCTTAGACTACACAAACAAGGAAGGTTTGAAGTTGCTGCACTAAACTTTCTTCGTAGGAAAGCAACTGATACCTAGAACCAAAGTAGATTATTTCACACAGCACAGTGTTCGCAAAAGAAGATGTATGTTTTCTAAACCAACTGCTTTAGAAATGAAGCGAAACTACTAATTTGTACATCTTCTTACATTACACTAACTAGAAATGTTTGAAGTTGCTGCACTAAACCTTCTTCATAGGAAAGCAACTGATTCCTAGAACGGAACTACCTTATTTCACACAGTACAGTTTTCGGCAATGAAGATGTATGTTTTCTAAACAAACTGCTTAGAAATGAAGTGAAACTACTAAGTTGTATATCGTGTTAGATTACACTAACTAGAAAAGTTTGAACTTGCTGCACTGAACCTTCTTCGTAGGAAAGGAACTGATTCCTAGAACCGAACTTACTTATTTCACACAGTACAGTTTTCGGCAATGAAGATGTATGTTTTCTAAACAAACTGCTGTAGAAATGAAGTGAAACTACTAAGTTGTACATTTTGTTAGATTACACTAACTAGAAAAGTTTGAACTTGCTGCACAAAACTTTTGTAGGAAAGGAACTGTACAGATTTCACTTTCTTGAAAGATTACACTAACTAGAAAAGTTTGAACTTGCTGCACAAAACCTTCTTCGTAATAAAGCAACTGATTCCTAAAACAGAACTAGCTTATTACACACAGTAGACAGTTCGGCAATGAAGGTGTTTGTTTTCTAAATAAACTGCTTTAGAAATGAAGAGAAACTATTAAGTTGTATATCTTGTTAGACTACACAAACAAGGAAGGTTTGAAGTTGCTGCACTAAACTTTCTTCGTAGGAAAGCAACTGATTCCTAGAACCAAACTAGCTTATTTCACACTGCACAGTGTTCGCCATTGAAGATGTATGTTTTCTAAACCAACTGCTTTAGAAATGAAGCGAAACTACTAATTTGTACATCTTCTTAGATTACACTAACTAGAAATGTTTGAAGTTGCTGCACTAAACCTTCTTCGTAGGAAAGCAACTGATTCCTAGAACGGAACTACCTTATTTCACACAGTACAGTTTTCGGCAATGAAGATGTATGTTTTCTAAACAACCTGCCCTAGAAATGCAGTGAAACTACTAAGTTGTATATCTTGTTAGATTACACTAACTAGAAAAGTTTGAACTTGCTGCACTGAACCTTCTTCGTACGAAAGCAACTGATTCCTAGAAACGAACTAGCTTATTTCACACAGTAGAGTTTTCGTCAATGAATATGTATGTTATCTAAACAAACTGCTTTAGAAATGAAGTGAAACTACTAAGTTGTACATCTTGGTAGATTACATTAACTGAAAAAGTTTGAACTTTCTGCACTAAACCGTCTTTGTAGGAAAGGAACTGATTCCTAGAACCGAACTAACTTATTTCACACAGTACAGATTTCGGCAATGAAGATGGATGTTTTCTAAACAAACTGCTGTAGAAATGAATTGAAACTACTAAATTGTACATCTTGTTAGACTACACAAACAAGGAAGGTTTGAAGTTGCTGCACTAAAACTTCTTCGTAGGAAAGCAACTGATTCCTAGAACCAAACTAGCTTATTTCACACAGCACAGTGTTCGCCAATGAAGACGTATGTTTTCTAAACCAACTGCTTTAGAAATGAAGAAAAACTACTAATTTGTACATCTTCTTAGATTACACTAACTAGAAATGTTTGAAGTTGCTGAACTAAACCTTCTTCGTATGAAAGCAACTGATTTCTAGAACGGAACTACCTATTTTCACACAGTACAGTTTTCAGCAATGAAGATGTATGTTTTCTAAACAAACTGCTTTAGAAATGAAGTGAAACTACTAAGTTGTACTTCTTGGTAGATTACATTAACTGGAAAAGTTTGAACTTTCTGCATTAAACCGTCTTCGTAGGAAAGGAACTGATTCCTAGAACGGAACTTACTTATTTCACACAGTACAGTTTTCGGCAATGAAGATGTATGTTTTCTAAACAAACTGCTGTAGAAATGAAGTGAAACTACTAAGTTGTACATCTTCTTAGATTACACTAACTAGAAAAGTTTGAAATTGCTGCACTGAACCTTCTTCGTAGGAAAGCAACTGATTCCTAGAACCGAACTAGCTTATTTCACAAAGTACAGTGTTCGGCAATGAGGATGTTTGTTTTCTAAACAAACTACTTTAGAAATGAAGCGAAACTTATAAGTTGTACATCTTGTTAGACTACACGAAAAAGGAAGTTTTGACTTTGCTGCACTAAACCTCCTTCTTAGGAAAGCAACTGATTCCTAGAACGGAACTACCTTATTTCACACAATACAGTTTTCGGCAATGAATATGTATGTTTTCTAAACCTACTGCTTTAGAAATGAAGTGAAACTACTAAGTTGTACATCTTGTTAGATTACACTAACTAGAAAAGTTTAAACTTGCTGCACTGAACCTTCTTCGTAGGAAAGCAACTGATTCCTAGAACCGAACTAGCTTATTTCACACAGTACAGTGTTCGCCAATGAAGATGTTTGTTTTCTAAACTAACTGCTTTAGAAATGAAGCGAAACTAGTAAGTTGTAAATCTTGTTAGACTTCACGAACAAGGAAGGTTTGAAGTTGCTGCACTAAACATTCTTCTTAGGAAAGCAACTGATTCCTAGAACCGAACTACCTTATTTCACACAGTACAGTTTTCGGCAATGAAGATGTATGTTTTTTAAACAAACTGCTTTAGAAATGAAGTGAAACTACTAAGTTGTACATCTTGTTAGATTACACAAACTAGAAAAGTTTAAACTTGCTGCACTGAACCTTCTTCGTAGGAAAGCAACTGATTCCTAGAACCGAACTAGCTTATTTCACACAGTACAGTGTTCGTCAATGAAGATGTTTGTTTTCTAAAGTAACTGCTTTAGAAATGAAGCGAAACTACTAATTTGTACATATACTTAGATTACACCAACTAGAAATGTTTGAAGTTGCTGCACTGAACCTTCTTCATAGGAAAGCAACTGATTCCTAGAACAGAACTAGCTTATTTCACACAGTACAGAGTTCGGCAATGAAGGGGTTTGTTTTCTAAACAAACTACTTTAGAAATGAAGAGAAACTAGTAAGTTGTACATCTTGTTAGACTACACAAACAAGGAAGGTTTGAAGTTGCTGCACTAAACTTTCTTCGTTGGAAAGCAACTGATTCCTAGAACCAAACTAGCTTATTTCACACAGCACAGTGTTCGCCAATGAAGATGTATGTTTTCTAAACCAACTGCTTTAGAAATGAAGTGAAACTAGTAATTTGTACATCTTCTTAGATTACACTAACTAGAAATGTTGGAAGTTGCTGAACTAAACCTTCTTCGTAGGAAAGCAACTGATTCCTAGAACGGAACAACCTTATTTCTGACAGTACAGTTTTCGGCAATGAAGATGTATGTTTTCTAAAGAAACTGCTTTAGAAATGAAGTGAAACTACTAAGTTGTACATCTTGTTAGATTACACTAACACGAAAAGTTTGAACTTGCTGCACTTAACTTTCTTCGAAGGAAAGCAACTGATTCCTAGATCCGAACTAGCTTATTTCACACAGTACAGTTTTCGGCAATGAAGATGTATGTTTTCTAAAGAAACTGCTTTAGAAATGAAGTGAAACTACTAAGTTGTACATCTTGGTAGATTACATTAACTGGAAAAGTTTGAACTTTTTGCATTAAACCATCTTCGTAAGAAAGGAACTGATACCTAGAAGCGAACTTACTTATTTCACACAGTACAGTTTTCGGCAATGAAGATGTACGTTTTCTAAACAAACTGCTGTAGAAATGAAGTGAAACTACTAAGTTGTATATCTTGTTAGATTACACTAACTAGAAAAGTTTGAACTTGCTGCACTAAACCTTCTTCGTAGGAAAGCAACTGATTCCTAGAACACAACTAGCTTATTTCAAACAGTAGAGAGTTCGGCAATGAAGGTGTTTTTTTTCTAAACAAACTACTTTAGAAATGAAGCGAAACTAGTAAGTTGTACATCTTGTTAGACTACACAAACAAGGAAGGTTTGAAGTTGCTGCACTAAACTTTCTTCGTAGGAAAGCAACTGATTCCTAGAACCACACTAGCTTATTTCACACAGCACAGTGTTCGCCAATGAAGATGTATGTTTTCTAAACCAACTGCTTTAGAAATGAAGTGAAACTACTAATTTGTACATCTTCTTAGATTACACTAACTAGAAATGTTTGAGGTTGCTTCTTCTTAGGACAGCAACTGATTCCTAGAACCGAAATAGGTTATTTCACACAGTACAGTGTTCGGCAATGAACATGTTTGTTTTCTAAACAAACTACTTTAGAAATGAAGCGAAACTAGTAAGTTGTACATCTTGTTAGACTACACGAACAAGGAAGGTTTGAAGTTGCTGCACTAAACCTTCTTCTTAGGAAAGCAACTGATTCCTACAACCGAACTAGCTTATTTCACACAGTACAGTTTTCGGCAATGAGGTTATATGTTTTCTAAACAAACTGTTTTAGAAATGAAGTGAAACTACTAAGTTGTACATCTTCTTAGATTACACTAACTAGAAAAGTTTGAACTTGCTGCACTGAACCTTCTTCGTAGGAAAGCAACTGATTCCGAGAACCGAACTACCTTATTTCACACAGTACAGTGTTCGGCAATGAAGATGTTTGTTTTCTAAACTAACTGCTTTAGAAATGAAGCGAAACTACTAATTTGTACATATTCTTAGATTACACTAACTAGAAATGTTTGAAGTTGCTGCACTAAACCTTCTTCGTAGGAAAGCAACTGATTCCTAGAACCAAACTAGCTTATTTCACACAGCACAGTGTTCGCCAATGAAGATGTATGTTTTCTAAACCAACTGCTTTAGAAATAAAGTGAAACTACTAATTTGTACATCTTCTTAGATTACACTAACTAGAAATGTTTGAAGTTGCTTCTTCGTAGGAAAGCAACTGATTCCTAGAACCGAACTAGCTTATTTCACACAGTACAGTGTTCGGCAATGAACATGTTTGTTTTCTAAACAAACTACTTTAGAAATGAAGCGAAACTTGTAAGTTGTACATCTTGTTAGACTACACGAAAAAGGAAGTTTTGACTTTGCTGCACTAAACCTCCTTCTTAGGAAAGCAACTGATTCCTAGAACGGAACTACCTTATTTCACACAATACAGTTTTCGGCAATGAATATGTATGTTTTCTAAACCTAGGCTTTAGAAATGAAGTGAAACTACTAAGTTGTACATCTTGTTAGATTACACTAACTAGAAAAGTTTAAACTTGCTGCACTGAACCTTCTTCGTAGGAAAGCAACTGATTCCTAGAACCGAACTAGCTTATTTCACACAGTACAGTGTTCGCCAATGAAGATGTTTGTTTTCTAAACTAACTGCTTTAGAAATGAAGCGAAACTACTAATTTGTACATATTCTTAGATTACACTATCTAGAAATGTTTGAAGTTGATGCACTAAACCTTCTTCGTAGGAAAGCAACTGATTCCTAGAACCAAACTAGCTTATTTCACACAGCACAGTTTCGCCAATTAAGATGTATGTTTTCTAAACCAACTGCTTTAGAAATGAAGCGAAACTACTAATTTGTACATCTTCTTAGATTACACTAACTAGAAATGTTTGAGGTTGCTGCACTAAACCTTCTTCGTAGGAAAGCAACTGATTCCTAGAACGGAACTACCTTATTTCACACAGTACAGTTTTCGGCAATGAAGATGTATGTTTTCTAAACAAACTGCTTTAGAAATGATGTGAAACTACTAAGTTGTACATCTTGTTAGATTACACTAACTAGAAAAATTTGAACTTGCTGCACTGTACCGTCTTCGTAGGAAAGCAACTGATTCGTAGAACCGAACTAGCTTATTTCACAAAGTACAGTGTTCGGCAATGAGGATGTTTGTTTTCTAACCTAACTACTTTAGAAATGAAGCGAAACTACTGAGTTGTACATCTTGTTAGACTACACAAACAAGGAAGGTTTGAAGTTGCTGAACTAAACCTTCTTCGTAGGAAAGCAACTGATTCCTAGAACGGAACTACCTTATTTCACACAGTACAGTTTTCGGCAATGAAGATGTATGTTATCTAAACAAACTGCTTTAGAAATGAAGTGAAACTACTAAGTTGTACATCTTGGTAGATTACATTAAATGGAAAAGTTTGAAGTTTCTGCACTAAAACGTCTTTGTAGGAAATGAACTGATTCCTAGAACCGAAGTAACTTATTTCACACAGTACAGTTTTCGGCAATGAAGATGTATGTTTTCTAAACAAACTGCTGTAGAAATGAATTGAAAGTACTAAGTTGTACATCTTGTTAGACTACAATAACAAGGAAGGTTTGAAGTTGCTGCACTAAACCTTCTTCGTAGGAAAGCAACTGATTCCTAGAACGGAACTTCCTTTTTTCACACAGTACAGTTTTCGGCAATGAAGTTGTATGTTTTCTAAACAAACTTCTGTAGAAATGAATTGAAACTACTAAGTTGTACATCTTGTTAGACTACACAAACAAGGAAGGTTTGAAGTTGCTGCACTAAACCTTCTTCGTAGGAAAGCAACTGATTCCTAGAGCCAAACTAGCTTATTTCACACAGCACAGTGTTCGCCAATGAAGATGTATGTTTCCTAAACCAACTGCTTTAGAAATGAAGCGAAATAACTAATTTGTACATCTTCTTAGATTACGCTAACTAGAAATGTTTGAAGTTGCTGAACTAAACCTTCTTCGTAGGAAAGCAACTGATTCCTAGAACAGAACTACCTATTTTCACACAGTACAGTTTTCGGCAATGAAGATGTATGTTTTCTAAACAAAATGGTTTAGAAATGAAGTGAAACTACTAAGTTGTACATCTTGGTAGATTACATTAACTGGAAAAGTTTGAACTTTCTGCATTAAAGCGTCTTCTTAGGAAAGGAACTGATTCCTAGAACCGAACTTACTTATTTCACACAGTACAGTTTTCGGCAATGAAGATGTATGTTTTCTAAACAAACTGCTGTAGAAATGAAGTGAAACTACTAAGTTGTACATCTTGTTAGATTACACCAACTAGAAAAGTTTGAACTTGATGCACTAAACCTTCTTCGTAAGAAAGCAACTGATTCCTAAAACAGAACTAGCTTATTTCACGCAATAGAGAGTTCGGCAATGAAGGTGTTTGTTTTCTAAACAAACTACTTTAGAAATGAAGCGAAACTAGTAAGTTGTTCATCTTGTTAGACTACACAAACAAGGAAGGTTTGAAGTTGATGCACTAAACTTTCTTCATAGCAACGCAACTGATTCCTAGAACCAAACTTGCTTATTTCACACAGCACACTGTTCGCCAATGATGATGTATGTTTTCTAAACCAACTGCTTTAGAAATGAAGCGAAACTACTACTTTGTACAACTTCATAGATTACACTAACTAGAAATGTTTGAGGTTGCTGTACTAAACCTTCTTCGTAGGAAAGCAACTGATTCCTAGAACGGAACTACCTTATTTCACACAGTACAGTTTTCAGCAATGAAGATGTATGTTTTCTAAACAAACTGCTTTAGAAATGAAGTGAAACTACTAAGTTGTACATCTTGTTAGATTACACTAACTAGAAAAGTTTAAACTTGCTGCACTGAACCTTCTTCGTAGGAAAGCAACTGATTCCTAGAACCGAACTAGCTTATTTCACACAGTACAGTGTTCGCCAATGAAGATGTTTGTTTTCTAAACTAACTACTTTAGAAATGAAGCGAAACTAGTAAGTTGTAAATCTTGTTAGACTTCACGAACAAGGAAGGTTTGAAGTTGCTGCACTAAACATTCTTCTTAGGAAAGCAACTGTTTCCTAGAACCGAACTACCTTATTTCACACAGTACAGTTTTCGGCAATGAAGATGTATGTTTTTTAAACAAACTGCTTTAGAAATGAAGCGAAACTACTAATTTGTACATCTTCTTAGATTACACTAAGTAGAAATGTTTGAAGTTGCTGAACTAAACCTTCTTCGTTGGAAAGCAACTGATTCGTAGAACGGAACTACCTATTTTAACACAGTACAGTTTTCGGCAATGAAGATGTATGTTTTCTACACAAACTGCTTTAGAAATGAAGTGAAACTACTAAGTTGTATATCTTGTTAGATTACACTAACTAGAAAAGTTTGAACTTGCTGCCCTGAACCTTCTTTGTAGAAAAGCAACTGATTCCTAGAACTGAACTAGCTAATTTCACACCGTACAGTTTTCGTAAATGAATTTGTATGTTATCTAAACAAACTGCTTTAGAAATGAAGTGAAACTACTCAGTTGTACATCTTGGTAGATTACATTAACTGGAAAAGTTTGAACTTTCTGCACTAAACCGTCTTTGTAGGAAAGGAACTGATTCCTAGAACCGGATTAACTTATTTCACACAGTACAGTTTTCGGCAATGAAGATGTATGTTTTCTAAACAAACTGCTCTAGAAATGAATTGAAACTACTAAGTTGTACATATTGTTAGACTACAGAAACAAGGAAGGTTTGAAGTTGCTGCACTAAACCTTCTTCGTAGGAAAGCAACTGATTCCTAGAACCAAACTAGCTTATTTCACACAGCACAGTTTTTGCCAAGGAAGAGGTATGTTTTCTAAACCCACTGCTTTAGAAATGAAGCGTAACTACTAATTTGTACATCTTCTTAGATTACACTAACTAGAAATGTTTGAAGTTGCTGAACTAAACCTTCTTCGTGGGAAAGCAACTGATTCCTAGAACGGAACTACATTATTTCACACAGTACAGTTTTAGGTAATGAAGATGAATGTTTTCTAAACAAACTGCTTTGGAAATGAACTGAAACCAGTAAGTTGTATATCTTGTTAGATTACACTAAGTAGAAAAGTTTTAACTTGCTGCACTGAACCTTCTTCGTAGGAAAGCAACTGATTCCCAGAACCGAACTAGTTTATTTCACACAGTACAGTTTTCGTCAATGAAGATGTATGTTATCTAAACAAACTGCTTTAGAAATGAAGTGAAACTACTAAGTTGTACATCTTGGTAGATTACATTAAATGGAAAAGTTTCAACTTTCTGCACTAAACCGTCTTTGTAGGAAAGAACTGATTCCTAAAACCGAACCAACATTTCACAGTGTACACTTTTCAGCAATGAAGATGTATGTTTTCTAAACAAACTGCTGTAGAATTGAATTCAAACTACTAAGTTGTACATCTTGTTAGTCTACACAAACAAGGAAGGTTTGAAGTTGCTGCACTAAACCTTCTTCGTAGGAAAGCAACTGATTCCTAGAACGGAACTGCCTATTTTCCCACAGTACAGTTTTCGGCAATGAAGATGTATATTTTCTAAACAAACTGCTTTAGAAATGAAGTGAAACTACTAAGTTGTACATCATGGTAGATTACATTAACTGGAAAAGTTTGAACTTTCTGCATTAAACCGTCTTCGTAGGAAAGGAACTGATTCCGAGAACCGAACTTAGTTATTTCACACAGTACAGTTTTCGGCAATGAAGATGTATGTTTTCTAAACAAACTGCTTTAGAAATGAAGTGAAACTACTAAGTTGTACATGTTGTTAGATTACACTAACTAGAAAAGTTTGAACTTGCTGCACTGAACCTTCTTCGTAGGAAAGCAACTGATTCCTAGAACCGAACTAGCTTATTTCACCCAGTACAGTGTTCGGCAATGAAGGGGTTTGTTTTCTAAACAAACTACTTTAGAAATGAAGAGAAACTAGTAAGTTGTACATCTTGTTAGACTACACAAACAACGAAGGTTTGAAGTTGCTGCACTAAACCTTCTTCTTAGGAAAGCAACTGATTCCTAGAAACAAACTAGCTTATTTCACACAGCACAGTGTTCGCCAATGAAGATGTATGTTTTCTAAACCAACTGCTTTAGAAATGAAGCGAAACTACTAATTTGTACATCTTCTTAGATTACACTAACTAGAAATGTTTGAACTTGCTGCAATGAACCTTCTTCGTAGGAAAGCAACTGATTCCTAGAACGGAACTACCTTATTTCACACAGTACAGTTTTCGGCAATGAAGATGTATGTTATCTAAACCAACTGCTTTAGAAATGAAGTGAAACTACTACGTTGTACATCTTGGTAGATTACATTAACTGGAAAAGTTTGAACTTTCTGCACTAAACCGTCTTTGTAGGAAAGGAACTGATTCCTAGAACCGAACTAACTTATTTCACATAGTACAGTGTTCGGCAATGAAGATTTTTGTTTTCTAAACAAACTACTTTAGATATGAAGCGAAACTAGAAAGTTGTACATCTTGTTAGACTACACAAACAAGTAAGGTTTGAGGTTGCGGCACTAAACCTACTTCGTAAGAAAGCAACTGATTCCTAAAACAGAACTAGCTTATTTCACACAGTAGAGAGTTCGGCAATGAAGGTGTTTGTTTTCTCAACAAACTACTTTAGAAATGAAGCGAATCTAGTAAGTTGTACATCTTGTTAGACTACACAAACCAGGAAGGTTTGAAGTTGCTGCACTAAACTTTCTTCATAGGAAAGCAACTGATTCCTAGCACCAAACTAGCTTATTTCACACAGCACAGTGTTCGCCAATGAAGATGTATGTTTTCTAAACCAACTGCTTTAGAAATGAAGCGAAACTACTAATTTGTACATCTTCTTAGATTACACTAACTAGAAATGTTTGAACTTGCTGCACTGAACATTCTTCATAGGAAAGCAACTGATTCCTAGAACGGAACTACCTTATTTCACACAGTACAGTTTTCGGCAATGAAGATGTATGTTATCTAAACCAACTGCTTTAGAAATGAAGTGAAACTACTACGTTGTATATCTTGGTAGATTACATTAACTGGAAAAGTTTGAACTTTCTGCACTAAACCGTCTTTGTAGGAAAGGAACTGATTCCTAGAACCGAACTAACTTATTTCACACAGTACAGTTTTCGGCAATGAAGATGTATGTTTTCTAAACAAACTGCTGTAGAAATGAATTGAAACTACTAAGTTGTACATCTTGTTAGACTGCACAAACAAGGAAGGTTTGAAGTTGCTGCACTAAACCTTCTTCGTAGGAAAGCAACTGATTCCTAGAACCAAACTAGCTTATTTCACACAGCACAGTGTTCGCCAATGAAGATGTATGTTTTTTCTAAACCAACTGCATTAGAAATGAAGCGTAAGTAATAATTTGTACATCTTCTTAGATTACACTAAGTAGAAATGTTTGAAGTTGCTGAACTAAACCTTCTTCAGAGGAAAGCAACTGATTCCTAGAACGGAACTACCTATTTTCACACAGTACAGTTTTTCGCAATGAAGATGTATGTTTTCTAAACAAACTGCTTTAGAAATGAAGTGAAACTACTAAGTTGTACATCTTGGTAGATTACATTAACTGGAAAAGTTTGAACTTTCTGCATTAAACCGTCTTCGTAGGAAAGGAACTGATTCCTAGAACCGAACTTACTTATTTCACACAGAACAGTTTTCGCAATGAACATGTATGTTTTCTAAACAAACTGCTGTAGAAATGAAGTGAAACTACTAAGTTGTACATCTTGTTAGATTACACTAACTAGAAAAGTTTGAACTTGCTGCACTAAACCTTCTTCGTGAGAAAGCAACTGATTCTAAAACAGAACTAGCTTATTTCACACAGTAGAGATTTCGGCAATGAAGATGTTTGTTTTCTAAACAAACTGCTTTAGAAATGAAGAGAAACTAGTACGTTGTACATCTTCTTAGACTACACAAACAAGGAAGGTTTGAAGTTGCTGCACTAAACTTTCTTTAAGTATGAAAGCAACTGATACCTAGAACCAAAGTAGATTA
>JAEOAD010000560.1:0-166733 GCA_036365145.1 Orientallactaga sibirica | reverse complement strand
GCTGCATTCAATCATCGTTGAAGAAAAACAACTGATTCCGAGAACCAAACTAGCTTCTTTCACACAGGACAGTGTTTGGCAATGAAGATGTATTCTTTCTAAACAAACTACTTTACAATGAAGCAAAACTAGTAAGTTGTGCATCTTGTTAGTCTACACTAACTAGTAGTGTTTTAAGTTGCTGCACTCAATCATCTTTATCGAAAAGCAACTGATTCAGAGAACTGAACTAGCTTATTTGACACAGTACAGAGTTCGGGAATGAAGATGTTTGTTTTCTAAACAAACTACTTTAGAAATACAGCGAAACTACTAAGTTATAAATCTTGTTAGATTACACTAACTCGGAATGTTTGAACTTGCTCTACTCAACCATCTTTAAAGAAAAGCAATTAATTCCTAGAACCGAACTAGCTTATTTCACACATTGCAGAGGTCGGGAATGAAGGCTTTTGTTTTCTAAACAATCTACTTTAGAAATGAGGCCAATCTACTAAGTTGTACATCTTGTTAGATTACACAAACTAGGAAAGTTTGAAGTTGCTGCACTCAAACATCTTTGTAGTAAAGCACCTGATTCCTAGAAACGAAGTAGCTTATTTCACACAGTACAGTGTTCGGAAATGAAGATGTTTGTTTTCAAAAAACTACTTTAGAAATGAAGCAAAACTAGTAAGTTATACCTCTTGTTAGATTACACTAAGTGGGAATGTTTGAACTTGCTGCACTCAAACAGGTTGGAAGAAAAGCAACTTATTTGGAGAACCGAACTACCTTCTTTCACACTGTACAGTGTTCGGCAATGAAGACATTTGTTTTCTAAACAAACTACTTTAGAAATGCAGGGAAACTACTAAGTTGTACATCTTGTTAGACTACACTAACTAGGAATGTTTGAACTTACTGCACTCAACCATCCTCATAGAAAAGGAACTGATTCCTAAAACGGAACTATCGTATTTTACACAGTACAGTGTTCTCCAATGAAGATGTTTGTTTGAGAAACAAACCACTTTAACAATGAAGCAAAATTAGTAAGTTGTATATCATGTTAGATTACCCTAAGTAGGAAGGATTGAAATTGCTGCACTCAATCATCTTTGTAGAAAACAACTGATTCAGAGAACCAAACTGGCTTCTTTCACACTGTACAGTGTTCGGCAATAAAAATGTTTGTTTTCTAAACAAACTACTTTAGAAATGAAGCAAAACTAGTAAGTTGTACATCTTGTTACATTACACTGAGTAGGAATGATTGAAGTTGCCACACTAAACCATCTTCGTGCAACTGATTCCTAAAACCAAACTAGCTTATTTCAGACCGTACAGGTTTTGCAGAATGAAGATGTTTGTTTTCTAAACAAACTACTTTAGAAATGAAGCGAAACTAGTAAGTGGTACATCTAGTTAGATTACAGTAACTAGTTATGTTTAAACTTGCAGTACTCAATCATCTTTGTAGAAAAGCAAATGATTCGTAGAACCGAACTAGCTTATTTCACACATTCCAGAGTTCAGGAATGAAGATGTTTGTTTTCTAAAGAAACTACTTTAGAAATGAGGCCAATCTACTAACTTGTACATCTTGTTAGATTACACTAACTAGGAAAGTTTGAAGTTGCTGCACTCAATCATCTTTGTAGAAAAGCAACTGATTTGTAGAACTGAACTAGCTTCTTTCACACAGTACAGTGTTCGGCAATGAAGATGTTTGTTTTCTAAACAAACTACTTTAGAAAGGAAGCGAAATTAGAAAGTTGTACATCTTGTTAGATTACACTATCTTGGAATGTTTGAACTTGCTGCACTCAATCATCTTTGAAAAAAAAACAACTGATTCCTAGAAACGAACTAGCTTCTTTCACACAGTGTTCGGCAATGAAGACTTTTTCTTTCTAAACAAACTACTTTAACAATGAAGCAAAACTAGTAAGTTGTACATCTTGTTAGTCTACACTAATTGGGATTGTTTGAAGTTGCTGCACTCAGCCATCTTTATAGAAAAGCAACTGATTCCTAGAACCGAACTAGCTTATTTCACACATTACATAGTTCGGCAATGAAGATGTTTGTTTTCTACACAAACTACTTCAGAAATGAAGAGCATCTACTAAGTTGTACATCTTGTTAGATTACACAAACTAGGAAAGTTTGAAGTTGCTGCACTCAACCTTGTTAGTAGGAATGCTACTGATTCCTGGAACAGAACTAGATTCTTTCACACAGTACAGTGTTGGGCAATGAAGATGTTTCATTTCTAAACAAACTACTTTAGAAATGAAGCAAAACTAGTAAGTTTTACCTCTTGTTAGATTACACTAACTAGGAATGTTTGAACTTGCTGCACTCAAACATCTTTGTAGAAAAGCAACTTATTCGTAGAACCGAACTAGCTTCTTTCACACAGTACAATTTTTGGCAATGAAAATGTTTACTTTCTAAACTAACTCCGTCAACAATAAAGCAAGACTACTAAGTTGTACATCTTGTTAGTCTGCAATAACTAGGAGTGTTTCAAGTTGCTGCACTCAACCATCTTTATAGAAAAGCAACCGATTCCTAGAACAGTACTAGCTTATTTCACACATTACAGAGTTTGGCAACGAAGATGTTTGTTTTCTGCACAAACTACTGTAGAAATTTAGCGAATCTACTAAGGTGTACATCTTGTTAGATTACACAAACTAGGAAAGTTTGAATTTGCTTCACTCAACTTTGTTAGTAGGAATGCTACTGATTCCTGGAACCAAACTAGCTTCTTTCACACAGTACAGTGTTCAGCAATGAAGAAGTTTGTTTTCTAATCAAAGTACTTTAGAAATGAAGCGAAACTAGTAAGTTTTACATCTTGTTAGATTACACTAACTAGGAAATGTTGAAGTTGCTGCACTCAACCAACTACTTAGTAAAGCAACTGATTCCTAGAACCGAACTAGCTTATTTCACACATTACAGAGTTCGGGAATGAAGATGTTTGTTTCCTAAACAAACTTCTTTGGAAATACAGCGAAACTACTAAGTTATACATCTTGTTAGATTACTCTAACTAGGAATATTTGAACTTGCTGCACTCAACCTTCTTTGTAGGAACGCAACTGATTCCTAGAATCGAACTAGCTCATTAAACACAGTACAGTGTTTGTTAATGAAGATGTTTGTTTTATAAACAAACTACTTTAGAAATGAAGCAAAACTACTAAGCTGTACATCTTTTTAGATTACACTAACTAGGAATGTTTGAACTTGCTGCACTCAACCATCTTGGTCCAAAGGAACTGATTCCTAGAAACAAAGTAGCTTGTTCAACACAGTACAGTCTTCAACAATCAAGACGTTTGTTTTCTAAACAAACTACTTTAGAAATGCAGCGAAACTACTAAGTTGTACATCTTGTTAGATTACACTAACTCGAATGTTTAAACTTGCTGCACTCAAACATCCTTGAAGAAAAGCAACTGATTCCTAGAACCGAACTAGCTTATTTCACACAGTACAGTGTTCGGCAATGAAGATGTTTGTTTTCTAAACAAACTACTTTTGAAATGCAGCGAAACTAGTAAGTTGTACATCTTTTTAGACTACACTAACTAGGAATGTTTGAACTTGCTGCACTCAACCATCTTTACAAAAAAAGCAACTGATTTCTAGAACCAAACTAGCTTATTTTACACAGTACAGTGTTCGGCAATGAAGGTGTTTGTTTTCTAAACAAACTACTTTAACAATGAAGCAAAACTAGTAAGTTGTACATCTTGTTAGTGTACACTAACTAGGAGTGTTTGAAATTGCTGCACTCAACCATCTTCATGGAAAAGCAACTGATTCCTAGAACCGAACTAGCATATTTCACACAATACAGTGTTTGGCAATGAAGATGTTTGTTTTCTAAACAAACTACTTTAGAAATGAAGCCAAACTAGTAAGTTGTGCATCTTGTTATATTACTGTAACTAGGAATGTTTGAACTTGCTGCACTCAAACATCTTTGAAGAAAAACCAACTGATTCAGAGACCCGAACTAGCTTCTTTCACAGAGTACAGTGTTTGGCAATGAAGACGTTTATTTTCTAAACAAACTACTTTAGAAATGCAGCGAAACTACTAAGTTGTACATATTTTTAGACTACACTAACTAGGAATGTTTGAGCTTGCTGCACTTAACCATCTTTATAGAAGAGCAACTGATTCGGAGAACCAAAGTAGCTTATTTCACACAGTACAGTGTTCAGCAGTGAAGATGTTTGTTTTCTAACAAACTACTTTTGAAATGAGACCAATCTACTAAGTTGTACATCTTGTTAGATTACACAAACAAGGAAAGTTTGAAGTTGCTGCACTCAGCCTTGTTCGTAGGAATGCTACTGATCCCTAGAACCAAACAGGCTTCTTTCACACAGTACAGGGTTTGGCAATGAAGATGTTTGTTTTCTAAACAAACTACTTCAAACATGAAGCAAAACTAGTAAGTTGTACATCTTGTTAGTCTACACTAACTAGTAGTGTTTGAACTTGCTGCACTCGACCATCTTCATGGAAAAGCAACTGATTCCTAGAACCGAACTAGCATATTTCACACAATACAGTGTTGGGCAATGAACATGTTTGTTTTCTAAACAAACTACTTTAGAAATGAAGCGAAACTAGTAAGTTGTACATCTTGTTAGACTACACTACCTAGGAACGTTTGAACTTGCTGCACTCAACCATCTTTGTAGAAAACCAATTGATTCCTAGAAATGAACTAGCTTATTTCACACAGTACAGTGTTTGGCAATGAAGACGTTTCTTTTCTAAACAAACTACTTTAGAAATGATGTGAATCTCCTAAGCTGTATATCTTATTAGATTACACAAACAAGGAAAGTTTGAAGTTGTGGCAGTCAACCTTCTTCGTAGGAGAGCAACTGATTCCTAGATACGAACTACCTTATTTCACACAGTACTGTGTTCGGCAATGAAGATGATTGTTTTTTAAACAAACTACTTTAGAAATGAAGCGAAACTAGAAAGTTGTACATCTTGTTAGATTACACAAACTCGCAAAGTTTGAAGTTGCTGCACTCAACCTTGATCCTAGAAATGCAACTGATTCCTAGAACTGAAATAGCTTCTTTCACACAGTATAGTGTTCAGCAATGACGATGTTTGTTTTTTAAACAAACTACTTTAAAAATGAAGCAAAACTAGTAATTTGTATATCTTGTTAGATTACACTAACTAGGAATGTTTGACCTTGCTGTACTCAATCATCTTTGTAGAAAAGCAAATGATTCGTAGAACCGAACTAGCTTATTTCACACATTACAGAGTTGGGGAATAAAGATGTTTGTTTTCTAAACAAACTACTTTGGAAATGCAGAGAAAGTACTAAGTTGTACATCTTGTTAGATTACACTAAGTAGGAAGGTTTGAACTTGCTACACTCAAAAATATTTAGACAAAAGCAACTGATTCCTAGAATCGAACTAGCTTATTTCACATAGTACAGCATTGGGCAATGAACATGTTTGTTTTCTAAACAAACTACTTTAGAAATGAGGCCAATCTACTAAGTTGTACATCATGTTAGATTACAAAACTAGGGAAGCTTGAAGTTGCTGCACTCAACCATCTTCGTAGTAAAGCAACTTATTCCTAGAACCGATCTAGCTTATTTCACTCAGTACAATGTTCGGAAATGAAGATGTTTGTTTTCCAAACAAACTACTTTAGAAATGAGACGAATCTACTAAGTTGTACATCTTCTTAGATTACACAAACAAGGAAAGTTTGAACTTGCTGCACTCAACCTTCTTCATAGGAAAGGAACTGATTCCGAGTACCGAACTAGGTTATTTCACACAGTACAGTGTTCAGGAATGAAGATGTTTCTTTTCTAGAGAAACGACTTTAGAAATGAGCCCAAACTACTAAGTTGTACATCTTTTTGGATTACAAAAACAGGGAAAGTTTGAATACTCGGCACTCAGGAGTCTTCGTAAGAAAGCAACTCATTCCTAGAGGAGAACTAGCTTATTTCACACGGTACAATGTTAGGTAATGAAGATGTTTGTTTTCTAAACACACTACTTTAGAAATGAGGCGAATCTAGTAAGTTGTACATCTTGTTAGAATACGCAAATAAGGAACGTTTCAACTTGCTGCACTCAAACTTCTTCGTAAGAATGCAACTGATTCCTAGAACCGAACTAGCTTATTTCACAGTGCAGTGTTTGGCAATGAAGAAGTTTGTTTTCTAAACAAACTACTTTACAAATGAGGCGAATCTACTAAGTTGTACATCTTGTTAGATTAAACAAACAAGGAAAGTTTCAGCATGTTGCACTCAATCTTCTTCGTAGGAAAGCAACTTATTCCGATAACTGAACTAGGATATTTCACACAATACACAGTTCGGCAATGAAGATGTTTGTTTTCTAAACAAACTACCTTAGAAATGAGCCCAATCTACTTAGTTGTACATCTTGTTGGATTACACAAACAAGGAAAGTTTGAACTTGCTACACTCAACATTCTATGTAAGAAAGCAACTCATTCCTAGAGAAGAACTAGCTTATTTCACACAGTACAGTCTTCAGCATTGAAGATGTTTGTTTTCTAAACAAACTACTTTAGAAATGAGGGGAATCTACTAAGTTGTACATATTGTTAGATTACATCAACAAGGCAAGTTTGAACTACTTCACTCAACCTTCTTCGTAGTAAAGCAAATGATTCTGAGAACCGAAATAGCTTATTTCACACAGTACAGTGTTCTGCAATGAAGATGTTTGTTTTCTAAACAAACTACTTTAGAAATGAGGCGAATCTACTAAGTTGTACATCTTGTTAGATTACACAAACAAGGAAAGTTTCAACTTGCTGCACTCAACCTTCTTCTTAGGAAAGGAACTGATTCCGAGAACCGAGCTAGCTTATTTCACACAGTACAGTGTTCGGCAATGAATATGTTTGTTTTGTATACAAACTACTTTAAAAATGAGACCAATCTACTAAGTTGTACATCTTGTTAGATTGCACAAACAAGGACAGTTGGAAATTGCTGCACTCAACCTTATTCGTAGAAAAGCAAATGATTCTGAGAACCGAACTAGCTTATTTCACAGAGTAGAGTGTTTGGTAATGAAGATGTTTGTTTTCTAATCAAACTACTTTACAAATGAGGAGAATCTACTAAGTTATACATCTTGTTAGATTACAGAAAGAAGGAAAGTTTGAACATGCTGCACCCAACAGTCTTTGTAAGAAAGCAACTCATTCCTAGAGAAGAACTAGCTTATTTCACACAGTACAGTGTTCGGCAATGAAGATAATTGTTTTCTAAACAAACTACTTTAGAAATGAGCCCAATCTGCTAGGTTGTACATCTTGTTAGAGTACACAAACAAGAAAAGTTTAAACTTGCTGCACTCAAACTTCTTTGTGGGAACACAACTGATTCCTGGAAGCGAAGTAGCTTATTTCACACAGTACAGTGTTCGGCAATGAAGATGTTTGTTTTCTAAACACACTACTTTAGAAATGAGGCGAGTCTACTAAGTTGTACATCTTGTTAGATTACACAAACAAGGAAAGTTTGAACTTGCTGCACTCAACCTTCTTCCATGGAAAGCAACTGATTCTGAGAACCGAACTTGTTTATTTCACACAGTACAGTCTTCGGCAATGAAGATGTTTGTTTCCTAACCAAACTACTTTAGAAAGGAGGCGAATGTACTATGTTGTACATCTTGTTAGATTAAACAAACAAGGAACGTTTGAACTTGCTGCACTCAAGCTTTTTCGTAGGAAAGGAACTGATTCCGAGAAACGAACTAGCTTATTTCACACAGTATGGTCTTCGGCACTGAAGATGTTTATATTGTAAACAAACTACTTTAGAAATGAGGTGAATCTACTAAGTTGTACATTTTGTTAGATTACACAAACAAGGAAAGTTTGAACTTGCTGCACTCAACATTCTTCATAGGAAAGCAAATGATTGTGAGGACGGAACTAGCTTATTTCACACAGTACAGTGTGTGAAAATGAAGATGTTTGTTTTCTAAACAAACTACTTTAGAAATGAGGCGAATCTATTAAGTTGTATATCTTTTTAGATTACGCAAACAAGGAACGTTTCAACTTGCTGCACTCAACAGTCTTCATAAGAAAGCAATTCATTCCTAGAGAAGAAGTAGCTTATTTCACACAGTACAGTGTGGGCAATGAAGATGTTTGTTTTCTAAACAAACTGCTTTAGAAATGAGCCCAATCTACTAAGTTTACATCTCGTTGGATTACACAAACAAGGAAAGTTTGAACTTGCTGCACTCAACAGTCTTAGTGAGAAAGAAATTCATTCCTAGAGAATAACTAGCTTATTTCACACAGTACAGTGTTCGGTAATGAAGATGTTTGTTTTCTAAACAAACTACTTTAGAAATGAGGAGAATCTCCTAAGTTATACATCTTGTTAGATTATACAAACAAGGAAAGTTTGAACTTGCTGCACTCAACAGTCTTCATAAAAAAGCAATTCATTCCTAGAGAAAAACTAGCTTATTTCACACAGTACAGTGTTCAGCAATGAAGATGTTTGTTTTCTAAACAAACTACTTTAGAAATGAGCCCAATCTACTAGGTTGTGCATCTTGTTAGATTATACAAAAAAGAAAAGTTTGCTGCACTCCAACTTCTTTGTAGGAACACAACTGATTCCTAGAACCGAACTAGCTTATTTCACCCAGTACTGTGTCTGGGAAAAAAGATGTTTGTTTTCTAAACACACTACTTTAGAAATGAGGAGAATCTACTAAGTTGTACTTCTTGTTAGATTACACAAACAAGGGAAGTTTGAACTTGCTGCACTCAACCTTCTTCGATGGAAAGCAACTGATTCTGAGAATCAACTAGCTTATTTCACAAAATACAGTGTTTGGCAATGAAGATGTTAGTTTCCTAACCAAACAACTTTAGAAATGAGGTGAATCCACTTTTTTGTACATATTGTTAGATTACACAAACAAGGAACGTTTCAACTTGCTGCACGCAACCTTCTTCGTAGGAACGCAAAAGGTTCCTGGAACCGAAGTAGCTATTTCACTAAGTACAGTGTTCGGCAATGAAGATGTTCGTTTTCTAAACACACTACTTTAGAAATAAGCCCAGTCTACTACGTTGTAATTCTTGTTGGATTACACAACCAAGGAAAGTTTGAACTTGCTGCACTCAACAGTCTTCACAAGAAAGCAACTCATTCCTAGAGGAGAACTAGCTTATTTCACACAGTACCATGTTAGGCAATGAAGATGTTTGTTTTCTAAACAAACTACTTTAGAAATGAGCAGAATCTACTAAGTTATACATCTTGTTAGATTACAGAAACAAGGAAAGTTTGAACTTGCTGCACTCAACAGTCTTCGTAAGAAAGCAACTCATTCCTAGAGAAGATCTAGCTTATTTCACACAGTACAGTGTTCGGCAATGAAGATACTTGTTTTCTAAACAAACTACTTTAGAAATGAGCCCAATCTACTAGGTTGTACATCTTATTAGATTACACAAACAAGAAAAGTTTCAACTTGCTGCACTCAAACTTCTTTGTAGGAACACAACTGATTCCTAGAACCGAACTAGCTTATTTCACACAGTACAGTGTTCAGCAATGAAGATGTTTGTTTTCTAAACACACTAATTTAGTTCCCCAGCCAGCGGGGCTTCAACGGGAGCAAGGACCCTAGAGAACCTGAAATGAAAGGGACAAGAGACACAAGGAACCGACAGCAAGACAAAGATCGGATCAAGCTGTGAATTTTATTACTCTTAGAGTGCCTTTTTTGCAGCAGAACACGGAAGTTTGTTAACAGTTTAAGTATTGCTACAATTCCAAATACCACAGGTCAAGGACCCCAAAGCCAGAAGATGTTTCACAGGATAAGGATCCGGCCCTAAAACCACAAGATAACGACTTCCTCAATCTCTGTGGGTCATTGTTCTTTCTCTGTGCATGGGTTAATAGATAACTGCAAACCTTGCAACTTCCCAGAACAGACAACGTATCACAAGATGGAGTCACTACTCAAGATGTAGGCACTTTTGGTCACCTAGTGCCCAACGGTTCCCTACAATTTAGAAATGAGGCGAATCTACTAAGTTGTACATCTTGTTAGATTACACAAACAAGGAAAGTTTGAACTTGCTGCATTCAACCTTCTTCCATGGAGAGCAACTGATTCTGACAACCGAACTTGCTTATTTCACACAGTACAGTGTTCGGCAATGAAGATGTTTGTTTCCTAACCAAACAATTTTAGAAATGAGGCGAATCTACTATGTTGTACATCTTGTTAGATTACACAAACAAGGAATGTTTCAATTTGCTGCACGCAACCTTCTTCGTAGGAACACAACTGGTTCCTGGAAAGAACAAGTAGCTTATTTCACTCAGTACAGTGTTTGGCAATGAAGATGTTTGTTTTCTAAACACACTACTTTAGAAATAAGCCCAATCTACTACATTGTAAATCTTGTTGGATTACACAAATAAGGAAAGTTTGAACTTGCTGCACTCAACAGTCTTCGTAAGAAAGCAACTCATTCCTAGAGGAGAACTAGCCTATTTTACACAGTACCATGTCAGGCAATGAAGATGTTTGTTTTCTAAACAAACTACTTTAGAAATGAGCAGAATCTACTAATTTATACAGCTTGTTAGATTACAGAAACAAGAAAAGTTTGAACTTGCTGCACTCAACAGTCTTCGTAAGAAAGTAACTCATTCCTAGAGAAGAACTAGATTATTTCACACAGTACAATGTTCGGCAATGAAGATAATTGTTTTCTAAACAAACTACTTTAGAAATGAGCCCAATCTACTAGGCTGTACATCTTGTTAGATTACACAAACAAGAAACGTTTCAACTTGCTGCACTCAAACTTCTTTGTAGGAACACAACTGATTCCTAGAAGCGAACTAGCTTATTTCACACAGTACAGTGTTCGGCAATGAAGATGTTTGTTTTCTAAACACACTACTTTAGAAATGAGGCGAATCTACTAAGTTGTACATCTTGTTAGATTACACAAAGAAGGAAAGTTTGAACTTGCTGCATTCAACCTTCTTCCATGGAAAGCAACTGATTCTGAGAACCGAACTTGCTTATTTCACACAGTACAGTGTTCGGCAATGAAGATGTTTGTTTCCTAACCAAACTACCTTGGAAATGAGGCGAATCTACTATGTTGTACATCTTGTTAGATTACACAAACAAGGAATGTTTCAACTTGCTGCCCACAACCTTCTTCGTAGGAACACACCTGATTCCTAGAACCAAACTAGCTTATTTCACACAGTATGGTGTTCAGCACTGAAGATGTTTTTTTCTAAACACACTACTTTAGAAATGAGGAGAATCTACTAAGTTGTACTTCCTTATAGATTACACAAACAAGGAAAGTTTGAACTTGCTGCACTCAACATTCTTCGATGGAAAGCAACTGATTCTGAGAATCGAACTAGCTTATTTCACACAGTAGAGTGTTCGGCAATGAAGATGTTAGTTTCCTAACCAAACAACTTTAGCAATGAGGCGAATCTACTATGTTGTACATCTTCTTAGATTACACAAACAAGGAATATTTCAACTTGCTGCACGCAACCTTCTTCGTAGGAACGTAACTGGTTCCTGGAAGCGAAGTAGCTTATTTCACTCAGTACAGTGTTTGGCAATGAAGATGTTTGTTTTCTAAACACACTACTTTAGAAATAAGCCCAATGTACTACGTTGTAAATCTTGTTGGATTACAGAAACAAGGAAAGTTTGAACTTGCTGCACTCAACAGTCTTCGTAAGAAAGCAACTCATTCCTAGAGGAGAAGTAGCTTATTTCACACAGTACTATATTAGGCAATGAAGATGTTTGTTTTCTAAACAAACTACTTTAGAAATGAGGGGAATATACTAAGTTATACATCTTGTTAGATTACAGAAACAAGGAAAGTTTGAACTTGCTGCACTCAACAGTTTTCGTAACAAAGCAATTCATTCCTAGAGAAGAACTAGCTTATTTCACACAGTACAGTGTTCGGTAATGAAGATAATCGTTTTCTAAACAAACTACTTTAGAAATGAGCCCAATCTACTAGGTTGTATATCTTGTTAGATTACATAAACAAGAAAAGTTTAAACTTGCTGCACTCAAACTTCTTTGTAGGAACACAACTGATTCCTGGAACCGAACTAGCTTATTTCACATAGTACAGTGTTCGGCAATGAAACTGTTTGTTTTCTAAACACACTACTTTAGAAATGAGGCGAATCTACTAAGTTGTACATCTTGTTAGATTACACAAACAAGGAAAGTTTAAACTTGCTGCACTCAACCTTCTTTGTAGGAAAGCAAATGATTCTGAGAACCGAAGTAGCTTATTTCACACAGTACAGTGTTTGACAATGAAGATGTTTGTTTTCTAAAGAAACTACTTTAGAAAAGAGGCGAATCTATTAAGTTGTACATCTTGTTAGATTATACAAACAAGGAACGTTTCAACTTGCTGCACTCAACATTCTTTGTAGGAACAGAACTTATTCCTAGAACCGAACTAGCTTATTTCACACAGTAGAGTGTTAGGCAAAGAAGATGTGTTTTTTCTAAACACACTACTTTAGAAATGAGCCTAATCTACAAAGTTGTACATATTGTTAGATTACACAAACAAGGAAAGTTTGAACCTGCTGCACTCAACAGTCTTGGTAAGAAAGCAACTCATTCCTAGAGGATTACTAGCTTATTTCACACAGTACAATGTTAGGCAATGAAGATGTTTGTTTTCTAAAGACACAACTTTAGAAATGAGGCATATCTACTAAGTTATATATCTTGTTAGATTACACAAACAAAGAAAGATTGAACTCACTGCACTCAACCTTCTTCGTAGGAAAGCAAATGATTCTGAGAACCGAACTAGGCTATTTCACACAGTACAGTGTTCGACAATGAAGATCTTTGTTTTCTAAACAAACTACTTCAAAATTGAGGCGAATCTACTATCTTGTACATCTTGTGAGAGTACTCAAACAAGGAAAGTTTCAACTTGCTGCACTCAACCTTCTTCCTAGAAACGCAACTGATTCCTAGAACCGATCTAGCTTATTACACAGTACAGTGTTCGCCCAAGAAGATGTTTATTTTCTAAACAAACTACTTTAGAAATGAGGCGAATCTCCTAATTTGTATATCTTGTTAGATTACACAAACAAGGAAAGTTTCAACTTGCTGCACTCAACCATCTCCGTAGGAAAGGAACTGATTCCGAGAACAGAAGTAGCTTATTTCACACAGTACAGTGTTCGGCAATGAAGATGTTTGTTTTCTAAACAAACTGCTTTAGAAATGAGCCCAATCTACTAAGTTTACATCTTGTTTAATTACACAAACAAGGAAAGTTTGAACTTGTTGCACTCAACAGTCTTCGTAAGAAAGCAACTCATTCATAGATGAGAACAGGCTTATTTCACACAGTACAATGTTAGGCAATGAAGATGTTTGTTTTCTAAACAAACTACTTTAGAAATGAGGAGAATCTCCTAAGTTATACATCATGTTAGATTACACAAACAAGGAAAGTTTGAACTGGCTGCACTCAACAGTCTTTGTAAGAAAGGAATTCATTCCTAGAGAAGAACTAGCTTATTTCACACAGTACAGTGTTCGGCAATGAAGATGTTTGTTTTCTAAAGAAACTACTTTAGAAATGAGCCCAATCTACTAGGTTGTACATCTTGTTAGATTACACAAACAAGAAAAGTTTTAACTTGCTGCCCTCAAACTTCTTTGTAGGAACGCAAGTTATTCCTAGAACTTAACTAGCTTATTTCACCCAGTACAGTGTTCGGGAAAAAAGATGTTTGTTTTCTAAACACACTACTTTTGAAATGAGGCGAATCTACTATGTTGTATATCGTGTTAGATTACACAAACAAGGAACGTTTCAACTTGCTGCACTCAACCTTCTTCCATGGAAAGCAAATGATTCTGAGAACCGAACTTGCTTATTTCACACAGTACAGTGTCCGGAGTGAAGATGTTTGTTTCCTAACCAAACTACTTTAGAAATGAGGCGAATCTACTATGTTGTACATCTTGTTAGATTACTCAAACCAGGAAAGTTTCAACTTGCTGCCCACAACCTTCTTCATAGGAACTCAACTTAGTCCTAGAACCGAACTAGCTTATTTCACACAGTACGATGTTCAGCACTGAAGATGTTTTTTTCTAAACAAACTACTTTAGAAATGAGGCGAATCTACTAAGTTGTACATCTTGTTAGATTACACAAACAAGGAAACTTTGAACTTGCTGCACTCAACCTTCTTCGTAGGAAAGCAAATGATTCTGAGAACCGAAGTAGCTTATTTCACACAGTACAGTGTTTGACAATGAAGATGTTTGTTTTAAAACAAACTGCTTTAGAAAAGAGGCGAATCTATTAAGTTGTACATCTTGTTAGATTACACGAAGAAGGAATGTTTCAACTTTCTGCACTCAACATTCTTGGTAGGAACACAACTTATTCCTAGAAATGAACTAGCTTATTTCACACAGTACAGTGTTAGGCAATGAAGATGTTTGTTTTCTAAACACACTACTTTAGAAGGAGCAGAATCTACTAAGTTGTACATCTTGTTAGATTACACAAAGAAGGAAAGTTTCAACTTGCTGCACTCAACCTTCTTCGCAGGAAATCCACTGATTCCGAGAACCGAACTAGCTTATTTCACACAGTACAGTATTGGGCAATGAAGGTGTTTGTTGCCTAAAGAAACTAATTCAGAAATGAAACCAAATCTACTATGTTGTACATCTTGTTAGATTACACAAACAAGGAACGTTTCAACTTGCTGCACGCAACCTTCTTCGTAGGAATGCAGGTGATTCTGAGAACCGAACTAGGTTATTCACAGTACAGTGTTGGGCAATGAAGAAGTTTGTTTTCTAAACAAACTACTTTAGAAATGAGGAGAATCTACTAAGTTGTATATCTTGTTAGATTACACAAACAAGGAAAGTTTCACCTTGTTGTACTCAATCTTCTTCGTAGGAAAGCAACTGATTCCGAGAACCGAACTAGCTTATTTCACTCAGTACAGTGTTCGGCAATGAACATGTTTGTTTTCTAAACAAACTACTTTAAAAATGAGGCAAATCTAGTAAGATGTATATCTTGTTGGATTATACAAACAAGGAAAGTTTGAACTTGCTGCACTCAACCTTTTTCGTACGAAAGGAACTGTTTCCGAGAAACGAACTAGCTTATTTCACACAGTACAGTGCTCGGCAATGAAGATGTTTGTTTTCTAACCAAACTACTTTAGAAATGAACCCAATCTACTAAGTTGTATATCTTGTTGGATTACAAAAACAAGGAAAGTTTGAACTTGCTGCACTCAACAGTCTTCGTAAGAAAGCAACTCATTCCTAGAGAAGAACTAGCTTATTTCACACAGTACAGTCTTTGGCATTGAAGATATTTGTTTTCTAAAAAACTACTTTAGAAATGAGGCACCTACTTAGTTGTACATCTTCTGAGATTACATAAAGAAGGAACGTTTCAACTTGCTGCACTCAACTTTATTTGTAGGAACGCCACTGATTCCTAGACCTGAACTAGCTTATTTCACACAGTACAGTGTTCAGCAATGAAGATGTTTGTTTTCTAAACAAACTACTTTAGAAATGAGGCTAATCTACTAACTTGTACAGCTTGTTAGATTACACAAACAAGGAAAGTATCAAATTGCTGCACGCAACCTTCTTTGTACGAACGCAACTGATTCCTAGAACCGAACAGGCTTATTTCACACAGTACAGTGTTCAGCAATGCAGATGTTTGTTTTCTAAACAAACTACTTTAGAAATGAAGCAAAATTAGTAAGCTGTACAACTTGTTATGCTGCACTAACTAGGAATGTTTGAACTTACTGCACTCAACCATCTTGGTCCAAAGGAACGGATTCCTAGAACGAAAGTAGCTTATTTCACACAGTAAGTGTTCGGCAATGAAGACGTTTGTTTTCCAAACAAACTACTTAGAAATGAAGCCAAACTAGTAAGTTGTACATCTTCTTATATTACACTAACTCGGAAGGTTTAACTTGCTGCACTCAAGCGTCTGTGAAGAAAAGCAACTGATTCCTAGAACCGAACTAGCTTCTTTCACACACTACAGTGTTCGGCAATGAAGACGTTTGTTTTCTAAACAAACTACATTAGAAATCAGCAAGACTCCTAAGCTGTACATCTTATTAGACTACACTAACTAGGAATGTTTGAACTAGCTGCACTCAACCATCTTTACAGAAAGGCAACTGATTCCTAGAAGCGAACTACCTTATTTCACACAGTACAGTGCTCGGCAATGAAGATGTATGTTTTCTAAACCAAGTACTTTAGAAATGAGGCGAATCTACTAAGTTGTACATCTTGTTAGATTACACAAACAAGGATAGTTTGAACTTGCTGCACTCAACCTTCTTCGTAATAAAGCAACTGATTCCTAGAACCGATCTAGCTTATTTCACTCAGTACAATGTTCGGCAATGAAGATGTTTGTTTTCTAAACAAACTGCTTTAGAAATGAGGAGAATCTCCTAAGTTGTACATCTTCTTAGATGACACTAACTAGGAATGTCTTAACTTGTTGCACTGAACCATTTTTGTAGTAAAGCAACTGGTTCCTAGAACAGAACTAGCTTATTTCACACAGTACAGTGCTCGGCAATGAAGATGTTTGTTTTCTAAACAAACTACTTTAGAAATGAGATGAATGTAGTAAATTGTATATCTTGTTACATTACACAAACAAGGAAAGTTTGAACTCGCTGCACTATACTTTCTTCTTAGGAAAGCAACTGACTCCGAGAACCGAACTAGCTTATTTCACACAGTACAGTGTTCGGCAATGAAGATGTTTGTTTTATAAACAAACTACTTTAGAAATGAGGCGAATTTACCAAGTTGTACATCTTGTTAGATTACACAAACAAGGAAAGTTTGAACTCGTTGCACTCAACCTTCCTCATAGAAAAGTAAGTCATTCCCAGAATCGAACTAGCGTATTACACACAGTACAGTGTTAGGCAATGAAGATGTTTGTTTTATAAACAAATTACTTTAGGAATGAGCCGAATCTCCTAAGTTGTATATCTTGTTACATTACACACAAATGGAAAGCTTGGATTTGCTGCACTCAACCTTCTTCATAGGAAAGAAACTGATTCAGAGATCCGATATACCTTATTTTACACAGTACAGAATTCGACACTGAATATTTTTGTTTTCTAAAGAAACTGCTTTAGAAATGAGGCGAATCTACTAAGTTGTACATCTTCTTAGATGACACTAACTAGGAATCTTTGAACTTGCTAAGCTCAACCAACTTTGTAGCAAAGCAAATGATTCCTAGAACAGAACTAGCTTATTTCATACAGTACAGTGTTTGGCAATGAAGATGTTTGTTTTCTAAACAAACTACTTTAGAGATGAGGCGAATCTACTAACTTGTACATCTTGTTACATTACAGAAACAAGGAAAGTTCGAACTTGCTGCACTCAACAGTCTTCATAAGAAAGCATCTCATTCATAGAGGAGACCTAGCTTATTTCACACAGTACAATGTTGGGTGGCAATGAAGATTTTTGTTTCTAAACAAACTCCTGTAGAAATGAGGATAATATCATAAATTGTACATATTGCTAGATTACACAAACAAGGAAAGTTGAACTTTCTGCACTCAACCTTCTTGGTAGGTACGCAACTCATTCCTAGAACCGAACTAGCTTATTTCACAGAGTACAGTGTTTTGCAATGAAGATGTTTGTTTTCCAAAGAAACTACTTTAGAAATGAGGCGAATCTAGTAAGTTGTATATCTTGTTAGATTACACAAACAAGCAAAGTTTGAACTTGCTTCACTCGACCTTCTTCGTAGGAAAGCAAGTGATTCTGAGATCCGAACTACCCTATTTCACATAGTACAGTGTTCGGCAATGAAGTTGTTTTTTTTTCTAAACAAACTACCTTAGAAATGAGGCGAATCTACTAAGTTGTACATCTTGTTAGATTAGACAAAGAAGGAAAGTTTGAAGTTGTTCCACTCAACCTTCTTCATAGAAAAGTAAATCATTCCCAGAACCGATCTAGCTTATTTCACACCGTACAGTATTCAGCAATGAAGATGTTTGTTTTCTAAACAAACTGCTTTAGAAATGAGGCCAAACTACTAAGTTGTACAACTTGTTAGAAGACACTAACTAGGAATGTTTGAACTTGCTGCACTCAACCATCTTCGTAATAAAGGAACTGATTCCTAGAACCGAACTAGCTTATTTAACACAGTACAGTGTTCGGCAATGAACATGTTTGTTTTCTAAATAAACTACTTTAGATATGAGGCAAATCTACTAAGTGGTACATCTTGATAGATTACACAAACAAGGAAAGTTTGAACTTACTGCACTCAACCTTCTTCTTAGGAAAACAACTGATTCAGAGAACCGAACAACCTTATTTCACACAGTATAGTGTTTGGCTATGAAGATATTTGTTTTCTAACCAAACTACTTTAGAAAAGAGGCGAAACTACTAAGTTGTGCATCTTTAAACATTACACAAACGAGGAAAGTTTGAACTTGCTGCAGTCGACCTTCTTCATAGGAAAGCAAACGATTCCAAGAACCGAACTAGCTTATTTCACACAGTACAGTGTTCGCCAATGAAGATGTTTGTTTTCAAAACAAACTGCTTTAGAAATGAGGGGAATCTACTAAGTTGTACATCTTGTTAGATGACACTAACTAGGTAGTTTGAATTTGGTGCACTCAGCCATCTTGGGAGGAAAGCAACTGATTCCTAGAACCGAACTAGCTTATTTCACACTGTACAGTGTTTGGCAATGAATATGTTTGTTTTCTAAAGGAACTACTTTAGGAATGAGCCAAATCTACTAACTTGTACATCTAGTTAGATTACACAAACAAGGAAAGTTTGAACTTTCTGAAGTCAACATTCTTCGTAGAAAAGTGACTCATTCCCTGAACCGAACTGGCTTACTAAACACAGTACAGTGTTAGGCAATGAAGATGTTTGTTTTCTAAACAAAGTACTTTAGAATTGAGCTGAATCTACGAAGTTGTACATCTTGTTAGATTACACAAACAAGGAAAGTTTGACCTTGCTGCACTCAACCTTCTTCGTAGGAAAGGAACTGATTCCGAGTACCGATATAGCTTATTTCACACAGTACAGTGTTCGGCACTGAAGATTTTTGTTTTCTAAAGAAACTCCTTTAGAAATGAGGCGAATCTACTAAGTTGTATATCTTGTTAGATGACACTAACTAGGAATCTTTGAACTTGCTACACACAACCAACTTTGTAATAAAGTAAATGATTCCTAGAACAGAACAAGCTTATTTCATACAGTATATTGTTCGGCAATGAAGAAGTTTGTTTTCTAGACAAACTACTTTAGAGACGAAGTGAATCTGCTAATTGTACATGTTGTTACATTATGCAAACAAGGAATTTTGAACTTGCTGCACTCAAGACTCTTCGTAAGAAAGCAACTCAATCCTAGAGGAGACCTAGCTTATTTCACACAGTACAATGATCTGCAATGAAGATGTTTGTTTTCTAAACAAACTACGTTAGAAATGAGCCAAATCTACTAAGTTGTACATCTTGTTAGATTCCACAAACAAAGAAAGTTTGAACTTGCTGCATTGAACCATCTTCTTAGGAACGCAACTGATTCCTACAACCGAACTAGCTTATTTCACACAGTACAGTGTTCTGCAATGAAGATGTTTTTTTTCTAAACAAACTACTTTAGAAATGAGGCAAATCTACTAAGTTGTTTTTCTTGTTAATTTACACAAACAAGCAAAGTTTTGACTTGCTGCACTCGACCATCTTCGTAGGAAAGCAAGTGATTCCGAGATCCAAACTACCTTATTTCACACAATACAGTGTTCGGCAATGAAGATGTTTGTTTTCTAAACAACTACTTTAGAAATGAGGTGGATCTACTAAGTTCTATATCTTGTTACATTACACAAACAAGGAAAGTTTGAACTTGTTGCACTCGACCTTCTTCGCAGAAAAGTAACTCATTCCCAGAACCGAACTATCTTATTCCACACAGTAGAGTGTTGCTCAATGTGATGGTTAAGTTTGCATCAACTTGATTTGTTTAGGAATCCACAGACATTCCTCATAAGTGTGTTTCTGAGGCTGCCTCTAGGAAGGATTAACTAAAGGAAGAATCCTTCCCCCAGGGGTAAGACTTCCCCCAGAGTGGGCGGCCCAGAGTGGGTGGCCCCTCTTGGAGGAGGGGGCTGGTTGATAAAAAGGAGCTCTGGGAAGAAAGGCTCTCTCTCTCCCACCTGGCTGCCGGTGCTACTAGCTGCTTGGTCTTTTCTGCTTGGTACCTGCTGCTTAGTGTTGCTGCTCTCCAGTGTGGACTGAAGACCAGGGAGGACTGAAGAGCAGTGTCTCTCCAGGAAGCCTCCAGGCCTTCAGTGCCGGATTGGGACTGCTGAGGCCTCTAGCCTCGTGCACTGAGCAGCTACCGGGTTTCTTGACTCTCGGACCTGCAACCTGCTATTGCTGGACTGTGTAAGCTAATCCAATAAATCCCCTTTTAATACGATTCATTCTGTCCATTCTGTTCCTCTAGAGAACCCTGACTAATACAGATTCTGGTACCAGGAGTGGTTCTAGAGAAACAGAATTGTAAGGATGGATTTCCCTAGTAGGCTTGGTGCTCTGTGGAATTGGTTCTCCAACTCTAGTACCACTAAAGGCTCTGCTGGTAATAAGGAGAGCATTTTAAGTGGTAATAAGGAGGGCACTAATAATCCATGGTGTGAACTATTTAACGAACTCCGTGAGATAGATGTATTTAGTGATTCTGAGTCATATCTTGTGAGGAGCAAGGAATTTAGTGACTCTGTATCTAGAACTTTTGAATATTTGTGGAAAAGTAAGACGAATGATGATGCTGGATGGTTTCTTCTGGCATCTCTAGATAAACTGTTGTGAGAAAAGCAGAAGCTCCAAAAGGAAAATTCCAAGCTTAAGACCCACGTACATGATCTGAAGGTTTCTAAGGGTGCCCTGGAGGAAAATCTCCTGTCTAGTCAGAACACGGCTCGAATTGCAGAAAACCAAACTCAAGCTCTCATTGTAAGATTGGCTAACTTGCAGCGTAAGCTCAATTCCCAGCCTCACAAACTATCAGAAGTTAAAGTGAGGGCATTGGTTGGAAAAGAGTGGGATCCCATGACTTGGGATGGGGATGTATGGGAAGACCCTGAAGAATCTGGGGACATTGAACTCTCAGATTCTGAAGAAGTTGTTTTGCATGAGAATGTGGCTTCCCTCCTTTAGCTGCAGGTGCACCCCACCCCCTGAGGGAATCACTCATTCTTTGTCTGAGGAAGCAGTAATGACCCTCCCTGCAGGATGTGCTGATGCTTCTCAGAGCCCACCCATCTTTGCCTCAAGGCCTATAACTAGGCATAAGGCTAGGCATGCCCCTAAAGGGGAGTTAGAAAGCGTGACTCAAGAGGAAGTGAGATACACCCCTAAAGAACTTCAGGAGCTTTCTAACTTGTACAGGCAGAAGCATGGGGAATATATGTGGGAATGGATTTTAAGGGTGTGGGATGATGGAGGAAGGAATATAAAATTAGATCAAGCTGAATTTATTGAAATGGGCCCACTAACCAGAGATTTTAGATTTAACACTGCAGCTCATGCAGTTGGAAGAGGTGCCAAGAGTTTATTTGATTGGTTGGCTGAAGTATGGATCCAAAGATGGCCTACTGTGAATGAGCTTGAGCTGCCTGATATCCCTTGGCTTAATGTTGATGAAGGGATTAAAAGGCTCAGAGAACTTGGAATGCTGGAGTGGATTTACCATGTAAACTCATCTTTAAGCCCGCAATGGGAGCGTGCAGAAGATGTGCCCTTCACTAAGACTATAAGAAACAGATTTGTGAGGGGAGCACCAGCACACTTAAAGTCCCCAATCATTGGTCTTTTATGTAAAGAAGACATCACAGTGGGAGCCGCAGTTGCTGCATTAGGTGACTTAGATGCAATGGGTCTAACTGGCTCTCGGGTAACAAGGGCCAAGTATCAGCACTGAATCGCCAAAGGCAAGGTGAGAGTGTTTACTGTAATGGACAGTGCAGGCAAAACAATGCTCATAACAGTATGACTCGTGTAGACCTTTGGTACTGGCTGCTTAATCATGGTGTTCCCAGAAGTGAAATAGATAAAAAGCCTACTAAGTTCCTGCTTGATCTGTATAAGCAGAAAAGTTCCAGAGCAAAGAACCCAAAGGCCACTTTGAATTATAGCAACAGAGAATCAAGGCCTCTTAACCAGTTTCCAGACTTGAGCCAGTTTACAGATCCTGAACCCCTTGATTGAAGGGGTGGCTGGGTACCTTTGAGGAAGGACCCTCCCATAATCCCCAAAAGTTTCAATATTAAGCTTAGTCCTATCCTTCGTCAGAGGGACCTACGGCCTTTTGCTAGGGTAACTGTACACTGGGGAAAAGGAAATAATCAGACTTTTCGGGGCTTACTGGATACTGGCTCTGAATTGACATTGATTCCAGGAGACCCTAACCAGCATCGTGGCCCTCCAGTTAAAGTAGGTGCTTATGGAGGTCAGGTGATCAATGGAGTTTTGGCAAATGTTAGACTGACAGTAGGTCCAGTGGGTCCCCGAACTCATCCTGTGGTTATTTCCCCAGTCCCAGAATGCATAATTGGGATAGATATACTTAGGAGCTGGCAAAATCCCCACATTGGTTCTTTGACTTGTGGGGTGAGGGCCATTATGGTTGGAAAGGCCAAATGGAAGCCATTGGAGCTCCCTCTACCAAGGAAAATAGTGAACCAGAAACAGTATCACATCCCTGGAGGAATTGCAGAGATTAATGCCACTATAAAGGACTTGAAGGATGCAGGGGTGGTGGTTCCCACCACATCCCCCTTTAACTCCCCTATTTGGCCTGTTCAGAAGACAGACGGATCTTGGAGAATGACAGTGGATTATCGGAAACTTAATCAGGTGGTGACTCCAATTGCAGCTGCTGTACCAGATGTGGTTTCTTTACTTGAGCAGATTAACACATCTCCTGGTACCTGGTATGCAGCTATTGATCTTGCGAATGCCTTCTTCTCCATACCTGTCCATAAGGACCACCAGAAGCAATTTGCCTTCAGCTGGAAAGGTCAGCAGTATACATTTACTGTGTTACCTCAAGGTTATATTAACTCTCCAGCCCTGTGTCATAGCTTAGTTCGCAGGGATCTTGATCGTCTGTGCCTTCCACAAGGTGTCACATTGGTCCATTATATCGATGACATTATGCTGATTGGATTGAATGAGCAGGAAGTGGCAGCCACTCTGGAGTTGCTGGTACAGCATATGTGCATCAGGGGATGGGAAATAAATCCATCCAAAATTCAAGGACCTTCCACCTCCGTGAAATTTCTAGGAGTTCAGTGGTGTGGGGCATGCAGGGACATTCCTTCTAAGGTGAAGGATAAGTTGTTGCACCTGGCCCCTCCTACCACTAAGAAGGAAGCACAACGTCTAGTGGGCCTATTTGGATTTTGGAGACAGCACATTCCTCACTTGGGTGTGTTACTCTGTCCCATATACCAAGTGACTCGGAAAGCTACTAGTTTTCAGTGGGGCCCAGAACAAGAGAAGGCTCTTCAACAGGTCCAGGCTGCTGTGCAGGCGGCTCTGCCACTTGGGCCATATGATCCAGCAGATCCAATGATACTTGAGGTGTCAGTGGCACATAGGGATGCTGTTTGGAGCCTTTGGCAGGCCCCCATAGGTGAATCACACCGGAGGCCCTTGGGATTCTGGAGCAAGGCCCTGCCATCATCTGCAGACAATTATTCTCCCTTTGAGAGACAGCTCTTGGCTTGCTATTGGGCCTTAATAGAAACTGAACGCTTGACAATGGACCATCAAGTTATTATGCGACCTGAACTGCCCATTATGAGCTGGGTGTTATCTGACCCACCAGGCCATAACGTTGGACGTGCACAGCAGCAGTCCATCATCAAGTGGAAGTGGTATATCCGTGATCGGGCTCGAGCAGGCCCTGAAGGCACAAGTAAGTTACATGAGGAGGTTGCCCAAATGCCTATGGTTGCTACTCCTGTTTCAATGCCTTCTGTCCCCAAGCATGCACCTATGGCTTCATGGGGTGTGCCCTATGATCAGTTGACTGAAGAGGAGAATACCAGGGCATGGTTTACAGATGGTTCAGCACGCTATGCGGGCACGTCCCAGAAGTGGACAGCTGCAGCATTACAGCCCCTTTCTGGGACAACTCTGAAGGACTGTGGTGAAGGGAAGACTTCACAATGGGAAGAACTACGGGCAGTACACATGGTTGTGCATTTTGCTTGGAAAGAAAAATGGCCAGATGTGCGGTTATACACTGATTCCTGGTCTGTGGCCAATGGTTTGGCAGGATGGTCCGGGACATGGAAGGAGCATGATTGGAAAATTGGTGAAAAGGACATTTGGGGAAGATGTATGTGGATAGAGCTCTCTGAATGGGCAAAGGATATAAAGATACTTGTGTCCCATGTTAATGCTCATCAGAAGGTGACCTCATCAGAGGAGGACTTCATTAATCAAGTAGATAAGCTGACACGTTCTGTGGACAGTGGTCAACCTCTTTCCTCAGCCACCCCTGTCATTGCCCAATGGGCCCATGAACAAAGTGGCCATGGTGGCAGGGATGCAGGTTATGCATGGGCCCAACAACACAGACTTCCACTAACTAAGGCTGACATGGCTACGGCTGCTGATGAGTGCCAAATCTGCCAGCAGCAGAGACCAACTCTGAGCCCCCAATATGGTAGTATTCCACGGGGTGACCAGCCAGCAACTTGGTGGCAAGTCGACTATATTGGACCTCTTCCATCATGGAAAGGGCAGCGTTTTGTCCTTACTGGAATAGACACTTATTCTGGGTATGCATTTGCTTTTCCTGCACGTAATGCTTCTGCCAAAACTACTATCCGTGGGCTTACAGAATGCCTTATCCACCGTCATGGAATTCCACACAGCATTGCTTCTGACCAAGGAACTCACTTCAGAGCCAAGGAAGTACAGCAGTGGGCTCATGATCATGGAATTCACTGGTCTTACCATGTGCCCCACCACCCTGAAGCAGCTGGCTTGATAGAGCGGTGGAATGGCCTTTTAAAGAAACAGCTGCAGTGCCAACTAGGTGGCAATAGCTTGGAGGGCTGGGGGCGTGTCCTCCAGCAAGCTGTATATGCTCTGAATCAGCGTCCTATATATGGTGCTGTTTCTCCTATAGCCCGGATTCACGGTCCCAGGAATCAAGGGGTGGAAATGAGAATGGTACCACTTACCATCACCCCAAGTGACCCATTAGCCAAATTTTTGCTTCCTGTACCCACAACCTTATGCTCTGCTGGCCTAGAGGTCTTGGTTCCAGAGGGGAGAGTGCTTTCGCCAGGAGGCACAAAGAACATTCCATTGAACTGGAAGCTGAGATTTCCCCCTGGCCACTTTGGGCTCCTGATGCCCTTGAGTGCACAGGCTGAGAAAGGAGTTACAGTGTTAGCAGGGGTAATTGATCCAGATTACCAGGGGGAAATTGGACTGCTCCTCCACAATGGAGGTAAGGAAGAGTATGTCTGGAGTGCTGGAGATTCTCTAGGGTGTCTCTTGGTGTTACCACGCCCTGTTATCAAAGTCAATGGACAACTGCAACAACCCAATCAAGGCAGTGTGATAAATGGCCCAGATCCTTCAGGAATGAAGGTATGGGTCACCCCTCCAGGTAAAGAGCCAAGACCTGCTGAGGTGCTTGCTGAAGGTGGAGGAAATACTGAATGGGTAGTAGAAGAAGGTAGTAACAAATACCAGCTAAGGCCACGGGACCAGTTACAAAAACGTGGTCTGTAATTGTCATGAGTGTTCCTGTCTTACCTTGTTAAGAGTGTTTGTACATATGTATACCAATATTAAGATGTTTTGTTCTTCCTCTACTTCTCTATTAGGTAATTAATACTGATTAAGATCATATTGCTAGTTAACCACTGTTGTATTTATATTTGACTTGTTATATGAGACTAAGCCTTCCTCAAGGAACTTGCTTTGTGTGTGGGGGGGGATGATTTTGCGTTTCCGGTTGTACAAGGGATAGTTATATCATGTTAGGCGGAATTATGACCTTGTTACTGTCTTCATTTGGAAATTAAGTAGAATGTAAAGATATATAGTTTGGTGTCAAGTTGACAAGGGGTGGACTTGTGATGGTTAAGTTTGTGTCAACTTGATTTGTTTAGGAATCCACAGACATTCCTCATAAGTGTGTTTCTGAGGCTGCCTCTAGGAAGGATTAACTAAAGGAAGAATCCTTCCCCCAAGGGTAAGCCTTCCCCCAGAGTGGGTGGCCCAGAGTGGGCGGCCCCTCTTGGAGGAGGGGGCTGGTTGATAAAAAGGAGCTCTGGGAAGAAAGGCTCTCTCTCTCTCCCACCTGGCTGCCGGTGCTACTAGCTGCTTGGTGTTTTCTGTTTGGTACCTGCTGCTTGGTGTTGCTGCTCTCCAGTGTGGACTGAAGACCAGGGTGGACTGAAGAGCAGCGTCTCTCCAGGAAGCCTCCAGGCCTTCAGTGCCAGATTGGGACTGCTGAGGCCTCCAGCCTCGTGCACTGAGCAGCTACCGGGTTTCTTGACTCTCGGACCTGCAACCTGCTATTGCTGGACTGTGTAAGCTAATCCAATAAATCCCCTTTTAATACGATTCATTCTGTCCATTCTGTTCCTCTAGAGAACCCTGACTAATACACTCAATGAAGATGTTTGTTTTCTAAACAAACTACTTTAGAAATGAGGCGGATCTACTAAGTTGTACATCTTGTTAGATTACACAAACAAGCAAAGTTTGAACTTGCCGCACTCAGCCTTCTTCATAGGAAAGCAACTGATTCCCAGAATAGAGGTAGCTTATTTCACACAGTACAATGTTCGCCAATGAAGATGTTTGTTTTCAAAAGAAACTGCTTTAGAAAAGAGGGGAATCTACTAAGTTGTACATCTTGTTAGATGACATTAACTAGGAATATTTGAACTGGGTGCCCTCAACCGTCTTTGTAGTAAAGCAACTGATTCCTAGAACTGAACTAGCTTATTTCACATAGTACAGTGTTTGGCAATGAAGATGTTTGTTTTCTAAAGGAACTACTTTAGGAATGAGCCAAATCTACTAAGTTGTATATCTTGTTAGATTACACAAACAGGGAAAATTTGAACTTGCTGCAGTCAACCTTCTTTGTAGAAAAGTAACTCATTTCTAGAACTGAACTGGGTTATTAAGCACATTACAGTGTTAGGCAAAGAAGACGCCTGTTTTCGAAACAAAGTACTTTAGAATTGAGCTGAATCTACAGAGTTGTACATCTTGTTAGATTACCCAAACAAGGAAAGTTTGAACCTGCTGCACTCAACCTTCTTTGTAGGAAATCAACTGATTCCGACAACCGAATCAGCTTATTTCACAGAATACAGTGTTGGGCAATGAAGATGTTTGTGTTCTAAACAAACTACTTTAGAAATGAGCCGCATCTACTAAGTTGTACATCTTGTTAGATGACACTAACTAGAAATGTTTGAACTTGCTGCACTCAACCATCTTTGTAGTAAAGCAACTGATTCCTAGAACTGAACTAGTTTATTTCACACAGTACAGTGTTCGGCAATGAAGATGTTTGTTTTCTAAACAAACTACTTTAGACATGAGGCAAATCTACTAAGTTGTACATCTTGTTAGATAACATAAACAAGGTAAGTTTGAACTTGCTGCACTCAACAGTGTTCATAAGAAAGCAACTCATCCTAGAGGAGAACTAGCTTATTTCACAAAGTACTGTGTTCGGCAATGAAGATGTTTGTTTTCTAAATGAACTGCTTTAGAAATTATCTGAATCAACTAAACCGTAGATCTTGTAATATTACACAAACAAGGAAAGTTTGAACTTGCTGTACTCAACCTTCTTTGTAGGAAAGCAACTGATTCCGAGAACTGATCTACCTTATTTCACACAGTACAGTGTTCAGCAATGAAGATGTTTGTTGTCTAAACAAACTGCTTCAGAAATGAGACGAATCTACTAAGTTGTATATTTTGTTAGAGGACACTAAGTAGGAATGTTTGAACTTGCTGCACTCAACCATCTTCGTAGTAAAGCAACTGATTCCTAGAACTGAAGGAGCTTATTTCACACAGTACAGTGTTCAGCAATGAAGATGTTTGTTTTCTAAACAAACTACTTTAGAGATGAGGCGAATCTACTAAGTTGTACAACTTGTGAGATTACACAAACAAGGAAAGTTTGAAAATGCTGCACTCAACCTTCTTCATAGGAAATCAAGTGATTCCGACAACTGAACTAGCTTATTTCACATAGTACTGTGTTTGGCAGTGAAGCCATTTGTTTTCTAAACAAACAACTTTAGAAATGAGCTGGATCTACTGAGTTGTACATCTTGTTAGATTACATAAACGAGGAATGTTTGAACTTGCTGCACTCAACCTTCTTTGTAGGAAATCAACTGATTTAGACAACCGAACTAGGTTATTTCACACAGTACAGTGTTGGGCAATGAAGATGTTTGTTTTCTAAACAAACTACTTTAGAAATGAGTCGAATATACTAAGTTGTAGAGCTTGTTAGATTACACAAACAAGGAAAGTTTGAACCTGCTGAACTAAACCTTCTTCGTAGGAAATCAACTGATTCCGACAAACAAAGTAGCTTATTTCACACAGTACAGTGTTTGGCAATGGAGATATTTGTTTTCTAAACAAACTACTTTAGAAATGAGGCGAATATAATCATTTGTACATCTTTTTAGATTACACATAAAAGGAAAGTTTGAACTTGTGGCACTCAACCTCTTGGTAGAAAAGTAACTCATTCCCCGAACTGAACTAGCTTATTACAAACAGTACAGTGCTAGGAAATGAAGATGTTTGTTTTCTAAACAAACTACTTTAGATATGAGCAGAATCTAATAAGTTGTATATCTTGTTAGATTACACAAACAAGGAAATTTTGAACTAGCTGCACTCAACCTTCTTTGTAGGAACACAACTGATTCCGAGTACTGAACTGGCTTATTTCACACAGGACAATGTTCGGTAATGAAGATGTTTGTTTTCTAAACAAACTACTTTAGAGATGAGCTGAATCTACTAAGTTGTACACCGTTTTAGATTACACAAACAAGGAAAATTTGAACTTGCTGAACTCTACCTTCGTTGTAGGAAAGCAACTGGTTCCGAGAACCGAACTAGTTTATTTCACACAGTACAGTGTTTGGCAATGAAGATGTTTGTTTTCTAAACAAACTACTTTAGGAATGACCGAATCTACTAAGTTGTACATCTTGTTAGATTACACAAACAAGGAAAGATTGAACTTGTTGCACTGAACCTTCTTCGTAGAAAAGTAACTCATTCCCAGAACCGAACTAGCTTATTACACCCAGTACAGTGTTAGGCAATGAAGATGATTGTTTTCTAAACAAACTACTTTAGAAAGGAGGCGAATCTACTAAGTAGTACATCTTTTTAAATTGCACAAAAAGGAAAGTTTCAACTTGCTGCACTGTACCTTCTTCGTAGGAAAGCAAATGATTCTGAGAACCAAACTAGCTTATTTCACCCAGTACAGTGTTGTTCAATGAAGATGTTTGTTTTCTAAACAAACTACTTTAGAAATGAGCTGAATATACTAAGTTGTACAACGTGTTAGATTACACAAACAAGGACATTTTCAACCTGCTGCACTATACCTGCTTCCTAGGAAATGAACTGATTCCAACAACCAAATTACCTTATTTCACATAGTACAGTGTTTGGCAATGGAGATATTTGTTTTCTAAACAAACTACTTTAAAATGAGGTGAATCTACTAAGTTGTATATCTTTTTAGATTACACAACCAAAGAAAGTTTGTACTTGTTGCACTCAAACTTCTTCTTCTAAAAGTAACTATTCCCAGAACCGAACTAGCTTATTACACACAGTACAGTGTTAGGTAATGAAGATGGTTGTTTTCTAAAGAAAGTACACAAACAAGGAAAGTTTGAACTTGCTGCACTCAACATTCTTCGTAAGAAAGCAATTCATTTCTAGAGGAGAACTAGCTTATTTCACACAGTACAGTGTTCGGCAATGAAGATGTTTGTTTTCTGAACAAACTACTGTAGAAATGAGGCAAATCCACTAAATTTTATATCTTGTTAGATTTCACAAATAAGGAAAGTTTGAACTTGGTGCATTCAACATTCTTCGTAGAAAAGTAACACATTCCCAGAACTGAACTAGCTTATTTCACACAGTACAGTGTTTGGCAATGAAGATGTTTGTTTTTTAAACAAATTACTTTAGAAGCGAGCCGAATCTACTAAGTTGTACATCTTGTTAGATTACACAAACAAGGAAAGTTTGAACTTGCTGCACTCAACTTTCTTCATAGGAACACAACTGATTCCTAGAACCGAATTAGCTTATTTCACACAGTACAGTGTTCGGTAATGAATATGTTTGTTTTCTAAACAAACTACTTTAGAAATGAGCCCAATCTACTAAATTGTACATCTTGTTAGATTACACAAACAAGGAAAGTTTGAACTTGCTGCACTCAAACTTCTTCGTAGGAAAACAACTGATTCCAAGAATATATTTGGCTTATTTCACATAGTACAATGTGCGGAAATGAAGATATCTGTTTTCTAAACAACTGCGTCAGAAATGAGGGGAATCTACTAAGTGGTACATCTTGTTAAATGACACTAACTCGGAATGTTTGAACTTGCTGCACTCAACCATCTTTGTAGTAATGCAACTGATTCCTAGAACCGAACTAGCTTATTTCACACCATACAGTGTTCGGCAATGAAGATGTTTGTTTTCTAAAGAAACTACTTTAGAGATGAGGTGAATCTAGTAAGTTGTACATCTTATTAGATTACACAAACAAGGAAAATTTGAGCTTGCTGCACTCTACCTTTTTTGTAGGAAATCAACTGATTCCGACAACTGAACTAGCTTATTTCACACAGTACAGTGTTTGACAATGAAGATGTTTGTTTTCTAAACAAACTGCTTTAGAAATGAGGCAAATATACTAAATGGTACATCTTTTTACATTACACAAACAAGGAAAGTTTAAACTTGCTGCACTTGAACTTCTTCGTAGTAAAGCAACTGATTCCTAGAACCAATCTACCTTATTTCACACAGTACAATGTTTGGCAATGATGATGTTTGTTTTCTAAACAAACTGCTTTAGAAATGAGGCTATTCTCCTAAGTTGTACATCTTCTTAGATACCACTAACTAGGAATGTCTGAACTTGCTGCACTCAACCATCTTTGTTGTAAAGCAACTGATTCCTAGAACCGAAATACCTTATTTCACACAGTACAGTGTTAGGCAATGAAGATGTTGGTTTTCTAAACAAACTTCTTTAGAAATGAGGTGAATCTACTAAGCTGTACATCTTGTTAAGTGACATTAACTAGGAATGTTTGAACTTGCTTCACTCAACCTTCTTTGTAGGATAGCAACTGATTCCTAGAACCGAACTTGCAGTGTTCGGCAATGAAGATGTTTGTTTTCTATACAAACTACTTTAGAGATGATGCGAATCTACTAAGTTGTAAATCTTGTTACATTACACAAACAAGGAAAGTTTGAACTTGATGCACTCAACACTCTTCGTAAGAAAGCAACTCTCCTAGAGGAGAACTATCTTATTTCACACAGGACAATGTTAGACAATGGAGATGTATCTCTTCTAAAGAAACTACTTTAGAAATGAGGCCAAACTACTAAGTTGTACATCTTGTTAGATTACAGAAAGAAGGAAAGTTTGAACTTGCTGCACTTACCCTTCTTCACAGGAAAGCAACTGATTCCGAGAACTGAACTAGCTTATTTCATACAGTACTGTGTTTGGCAATGAAGAAGTTTGTTTTCTAATCAAACAGCATTAGAGATGAGGCGAATCTACTAAGTTGTACATCTTGTTAGATTACACAAACAAGGAAAGTTTGAGCTTGCTGCACTCAACCTTCTTCGTAGGAAAGCAACTGATTCCTAGAATCGAACTAGCTTATTTCACACAGTACAGTGTTGGGCAACGAAGATGTTTCTTTTCTAAACAAACTACTTTAGAAATGAGGCGAAGCTACTAAGTTGTACATCTTGTTAGATTACAAAAACAAGGAAAGTTTGAGCTTGCTGCACTCAACCTTCTGTGTAAGAAAGCAAGTCATTCCTAGAGGAAAACTACCTTATTTCACACAGTTCACTGTTTGGCAATGAAGATGTTTGTTTTCTAAACAAACTACTTTAGAAATGAGGAGAATCTACTAAGTTGTAAATCTTGTTAGATTGCACAAAAAAGGAAAGCTTGAACTTGATGCACTCAACCTTCTTCGTAGGAATGCAACTGATTCAGAGAATTGAACTAGCTTATTTCTTACAAAACAGTGTTCGGCAATGAAGATGTTTGTTTTCTAAACAAACTACTTTACAAATGAGGGGAATCTACTAAATTTTACAACTTGTTAGATTATACAAACAAGGAAAGTGTGAACTTGTGGCTCTCAACCTTCTTCATAGGAGAGAAACTGATTTTGACAACCGATGTAGCTTATTTCACACAGTACTGTGTTCGGCAATGAACATGTTTGTTTTCTAAACAAACTTCTTTAGAAATGATGCAAATCTACTAAGTTGTACATTTTCTTAGATGACACTAACTTGGAATGTTTGACATTACTGCAGTCAACCATCTTTCTAGTAAAGCCACTGATTCCTAGAACCGTAGTAGCTTATTTCACACAGCACAGTGTTCGGAAATGAAGATGTTTGTTTACTAAACAAACTACTATAGAGATGAGGCAAATCTATGAATTTATACATCTTGTTAGATTAGAGAAACAAGGAAAGTTTGAACTTGCTGCACTCAACCCTCTTCGTAGGAACAAAAAGATTCCTGTAACCGAACTAGCTTATTTCACACAGTACAGTGTTCAGCAATGAATATGTTTCTTATCTAAACAAACTAATGTAGAAATGAGGCGAATCAACTAAATTGTATATATTGTTAGATTACACATACAAGGACACTTTGATGTTGCTGCACTCAACCTTCTTCGTAGGAAGGCAACTGATTCCAAGACCGAACTAAATTTTTACACGGGACAGTGTTCAGCAATGAAGATGCTTGTTTTCAAAACAAACTACTTTACAGGTGAGGCGAATCTACTAAGTTGTACGTCTTGTTAGATTCCTCAAACAAGGAAAGTTTCAACTTGCTGCACTCAACAGTCTTCGAAAGAAAGCCACTCATTCCTAGAGGAGAACTAGGTTATTTCACACAGTACAGTGTTCTGCAAGGAAGATGTTTGTTTTTAACAAACTACTTTAGAAATGAGACGAATCTACTAAGTTATACATCTTGTTAGATTACACAAACAAGGGAAGTTTGAACTTGCTGCACTCAACCTTCTTTGTAGGAAAGCAACTGATTCTGAGAACCGATCTAACTTACTTCACACAGTACACTGTTCGGTAATGAACATATTTGTTTTCTAAACAAAATGCTTTAGAAATGAGGGGAATCTACTAAGTTGTACATCTTCGTAGATGACACTAAGTAGGAATGTTTGAACTTGCTGCAGTCAACTATCATTGTAGTAAAGCAACTGATTCCTAGAACCGAACTAGCTTATTTCACACAGTACAGTGTTCGGAAATGAAGATGTTTATTTTCTAAACAACCTATTTTAGGAAAGAGCCGAATCTACTAAGTTGTACATCTACTTAGTTTACACAAACCACTAAAGTTTGAATTTGCTGCACTCAACAGTCTTCATAAGAAAGCAAATCATTCTTAGAGGAGAACTAGCTTATTTCACACAGTACAATGTTCAGCAATGAATAGTTTTGTTTTCTAAACAAACTACTGTAGAAATCAGGTGAATCTACTAAGTTGTACATCTTCTTAGATTACAGAAACAAGGAAAGTTTGAACATGCTGCAATCAACCTTCTTTGTAGGAAAGAAATTGATTTTGAGAACCAAACTAGCTTATTTCACGCAGTACAATGTTCAGCAATGAAGATGTTTGTTTTCTACACAAACTCCTTTTGCAACGAGGGGAATATACTAAGTTATACATCTTCTTAGTTGAGAAAAACGAGGAATGTTTATACTTGCTGCACTCAACCTTCTTTGTAGTACAGCAACTGATTGCTACAACCGAACTAGCTTATTTCACACAGTACAGTGTTCAGCAATGAAGATGTTTGTTTTCTAAACAAACTACTTTAGGAATGAGCTGAATCTACTAAGTTGTACATCTTTTTAGATTACACAAAAAGGAAAGTTAGAACTTGCTGCACTCAACCTTCTTCATAGAAAAGTAACTCATTCCCAGAACCAAACTAGCTTATTACACAGAATACGGTGTTAGGCAATGAAGATGTTTGTTTTCTAAACAAAGTCCTTTAGAAATGAACCGAATCTGCTAAGTTGTACATCTTGTTACATTACAAAAACAAGGAAAGTTTGATCTTGCTGCACTGAACCCTCGTCGAAGGAAATCAACTCATTCCAACAACCGAACTAGCTTATTTCACACAATACAGTGTTCGGCAATGAAGATGTATGTTTTCTAAACAAACTACTATAGAAACGAGGTGAATCTACTAAGTTGTACATCTTTTTAGGTTACACAATCAAGGAAAGATTGAGCTTGCTGCACTAGACCTTCTTCATAGAAAAGCAACCGATTCGAAAACAGAGGTAGCTTATTTCACACAGTACAGTGTTTGGAAATGAAGATGTTTGTTTTCTAAACAAACTACTTTAATAATGAGGCGACTCTACTAAGTTGTACATCCTTTTAGATTACACAAACAAGGTAAGTTTGAACTTGCTGCACTCAACACTCTTCGTAAGAAAGCAACTCTCCTAGAGGAGAACTAGCTTATTTCACACAGGACAATGTTAGGCAATGAAGATGTTTCTCTTCTAAACAAACTACTTTAGAAATGAGTCCAATCTACTAAGTTGTACATCTTGTTACATTACACAAACAAGGAAATTTTGAACTTGCTGAACTTAACCTTCCTCGTAGGAAAGCATCTGATTCCAAGAACCGAACTAGCTTATTTCACACAGTAAAGTGTTCAGTAATGAAGATGTTTATTTTCTAAACAAACTACTTTAGAAATGAGCCAAATACACTAAGTTGTACAGTGTGTTATATTACACAAACAAGGAAAGTTTGAACTTGCTGCACTCAACCTTCTTCGTAGGACACAACTGATTCCTAGAACTGAACTAGCTTATTTCACACAGTACAGTGTTCGGCAATGAAGGTATTTGTTATCTAAACAAACTAATTTAAAAATGGTGAGAATGTACTAAATTGTACATCTTGTTACTTTTCACAAACAAGGAAAGTTTTGGACTTGCTGCACTCAACCTTCTTCGTAGGAAAGCAACTGATTCTGAGAACTGAACTAGCTTATTTCACAAAGTATGGTGTTCGGCAATGAAGATGTTTGTTTTCTAAACAAACCACTTTAGAGATGAGGCGAATCTCCTAAGTTGTACATCTTTTTAGATTACAGAAACAAGGAAAGTTTGAACTTGCTGGACTTAACAGTCTTCGTAAGAAAGCAACTCATTCCTAGGGAAGAACTAGCTTATTTCACACAGTACAATCTTTGGCAATGAAGATGTTTGATTTCTAAACGGAGTACTTTAGAAATGAGGCTAATCTACTAAGTTGTACATCTTGTTAGATTACAGAAACAAGGAAAGTTTGAGCTTGCTGCACTCACCCTTCTTTGTAGGAAAGCAACTGATTCCGAGAACCAATCTAGCTTATTTCGCACAATGCAGTATTCTGCAATGAAGATGTTTGTTTTCTAAATAAACTTCTTTAGAAATTAGGCGAATTTCCTAAGTTGTACATCTTCTTAGATGACACTAACTAGGAATGTCTGAACTTGCTGCACTCAACCATCTTTGTAATAAAGCTACTGATTCCTAGAACCGAAATAACTTATTTCCCACAGAGCAGTGTTCGGGAAAGAAGATGTTTGTTTTCTAAACAAACTACTTTAGAAATGAGGCGAATTTACTAAGTTGTACATCTTGTTAGATTACACAAACAAGGAAAATTTGAACCTGCTGGACTCAACAGTCTTTGTAAGAAAGCAAGTCATTCCTAGAGGAGAACTAGCTTATTTCACACAATACAATGTTCACCAATGAAACATGTTTGATTTATAAACAAACTACTGTAGGAATGAGACTAATCTACTAAGTTGTACATCTTGTTAGATTACAGAAACAAGGAAAGTTTGAACTTGCTGCACTCAAACATGTTCGTAGGAAACCACCTGATTCTGAGAACCAAACTAGCTTATTTCACACAGTACTGTGTTCGCCAATGAAGATGTTTGTTTTCAAAACAAACTGCTTCAGAAATGAGGGGAATCTACTAAGTGGGATATATTATTAGATTACACAAACAAGGAAAGTTTGAACTTGTTGCACTCAACCTTCTTCATAGAAAAGTAAGTCATTCCCTGAACCGAACTAGCTTAATACACACAGTACAGTGTTAGGCAATGAAGATGTTTGTTTTTATAAACAAATTACCTTAGGAATGAGCTGAATCTACTAAGTTGTACACCTTGTTACATTTCACAAAAAAGGAAAGCTTGAACTTGATTCACTCATCCTTCGTCGTAGGAACGCAACTGATTCCTAGAATTGAACTAGCTTATTTCATACAAAACCGTGTTCGGCAATGAAGATGTTTGTTTTCTAAACAAACTACTTTACAAATGAGGTGAATCTACTAAATTGTACATCTTCTTATATTATACAAACAAGGAAAGTTTGAACTTGCAGCACTCATCCTTCTTCGTAGGAAAACAACTGATTCCAAGAACCTATCTAGCTTATTTCACACAGTACAATATTTGGAAATGAAGATGTTTGTTTTCTAAACAAACTGCTTTAGAAATGAGGCGAATCTCCTAAGTTGTACATCTTCTTAGATGACACTAACTAGGAATGTCTGAACTTGCTGCACTCAACCATCTTTGTAGTAAAGCCACTGATTCCTAGAACTGAACTCCTTATTTCACACAGTACAGTGTTCGGTAATGAAGATGTTTGTCTTCTAAACAAACTACTATAGAGATGAGGCAAATCTACGAAGTTATACATCTTGTTAGATTACACAAACAAGGGGAGTTTGAACTTGCTGCAATCAACCCTCTTCGTAGGAACACAACTGATTCCTAGAACCGAACTAGCTTATTTCACACAGTACAGTGTTCGGCAATGAATATGTTTGTTATAAACAAACTAATGTAGAAATGAAGCAAATGAACTAAATTGTACATATTGTTAGATTACAGAAACAAGGAAAGTTTGAAGTTTATGCACTCAACCTTCTTCTTAGGAAGGCAACTGATTCGGAGAACCGAAAGAGCTTCTTTTACACAGGACAGTGTTTGGCAATGAAGGTGTATGTTTTCTAAACAAACTACTTTACAGGTGAGGCGAATCTACTAAGTTGTACTTCGTGTTAGATTCCTCAAACAAGGAACGTTTCAACTTGCTGCACTCAACAGTATTCGTAAGAAAGCCACTCATTCCTAGAGGAGAACTAAGTTATTTCACACAGTACAGTGTTTGGCAATGAAGATGTTTGTTTTAAACAAACTACTTTAGAAATGAGATGAATCTACTAAGTTGTACATCTTGTTAGATTACACAAAGAAGGAAAGCTTGAACTTGCTCCACTCAACCTTCTTCGTAGGAAAGCATCTGATTCTGAGAACCGATCTAACTTATTTCACACAGTACAGTGTTCGGCAATGAAGATGTTTGTTTTCTAAACAAACTACTTTTGAAATGAGGCGACTCTACTAAGTTGTACATCGTTTTAGATTACACCAAACAAGGAAAATTTGAAATTGTTGCACTCAACCTTCTTCGTAGAAAAGAAACTCATTCCCAAAACCGAATTAGCTTATTACACAGAGTACAGTGTTAGGAAATGAAGAAGTTTGTTTTCTAAACAAACTAAGTTAGAAATGAGCCAAATCTACTAAGTTGTACATCTTGGTAGATTACAAAAACAAGGAAAGTTTGAACTTGCTACACTCAACCTTCTTCTTAAGAACGCAACTGGTCCCTAGAACCGAAATAGCTTATTTCACACAGTACAGTGTTGGGCAATGAAGACGTTTGTTTTCTAAACAAACTACTTTAGAAATAAGGTGAATGTACTAAATTGTTCATCTTGACACAAACAAGGAAAGTTTGAACTTGCTGCACTCAACCTTCCTTGTAGGAAAGCAACTGATTTTGAGAACCAATCTAACTTATTTCACAGAGTACAGTGTTCGGCAATGAAGATGTTTGATTTCTAAACAAACTGCTTTGGAAATAAGGGGAATCTACTACGTTGTACATCTTGTTAGATTACACAAACAAGGAAAGTTTTAACTTGCTGCACTCAACCATCTTCATAGGATATCAAGTGATCCCGACAACCGACCTAGCTTATTTCACACAGTACAGTGTTCAGCAATGAAGATGGTTGTTTTCTAAACAAAATACTTTAGATATGAGGCAAATCTACCAAATTGTAAATCTTCAAAGTCTACACAAACAAGGAATGTTTGAACTTGCTGCACTCAACCTTCTTCATAGGAAATCAACTGATTCCAAGAACTGAACCAGCTTATTTCACACAGTACAGTGTTCGGAAATGAAGATATTTGTTTTCTCAACAAACTACGTTCGAAATGAGGCGAATCTACTAAATTGTACATCTTGTAAGATCAAACAAACAAGGAAAGTTTGAACTTGCTGCACTCAACATTCTTCGTAGGAAAGCAATTGATTTTTAGAACCGATCTAACTTATTTCACAGAGTACAGTGTTCAGCAATGAAGATGTTTGATTTCTAAACAAACTGCTTTAGAAATAAGGTGAATCTACGAAGTTGTACATCTTGTCCGAGTACACACACAAGGAAAGTTTGAACTTGCTGCACTCAACCATCTTCGTAGGAAATCAAGTGATTCTGACACCGAAATAGGTTATTTCACACAATACAGTGTTCGGCAATGGAGGTGTTTGTTTTCTAAACAAACTAATTTAGAAATGAGGCGAATCTACTAAGTTGTACATCGTGTTAGATTAGACAAACAAGGAAAGTTTGAACTTGCTGCAATCAACAGTCTTCGTAAGAAAGCAACTCATTCCTAGAGGAGAACTGGCTTATTTCACACAGTGCAATGTTCGGCAATGAAAATGTTTGTTTTCTAAACACACTACTGTAGAAATTAGGTGAATCTACAAAGTTGTACATCTTGTTAGATTACACAAACAAGGAAAGTTTGAACTTGCTGCACTCAACCTCCTTCGTAGTAAAGGAATTGATTCCAAGAACTGATCTAGCTCATTTCACACAGTATAGTATTTGGCATGAAGTTGTTTGTTTTCTAAACAAACTGCTTTAGAAATGAGGGCAATCTACTAAGTTGTACATCTTCTTAGATGACACTAACTAGGAGTGTTTGAACTTTTGCACTCAACCATCTTTGTAGTAAAGCAACTCTTTACTGTAGCAGACAGCTTCAGTTTCACTGAGATGAACTTCCAGACCAGGCACGGTTATGGAGGAAGGGATATTATTTATTGAAGTTTACAGATCCAGGGGACGTTCCATAATGGCAAGAGAAGTGGCCTGCTCTCCACAGGGCCAAGCAGAGAGAGAGAAACCAACCAGCCACCACAGCACACAGAGCAAAAACTACAGCCAAAAAGTCACACAGCACACTTCAGGAACTCCTGCTAGGCACATTTGCATATCTTTACAATGGAATCTCAAACCCACACCTTAAGATTAGCCCCCAGTGACATAGCCTCTAGCAAGGTGATTGCAGATGCAAACTATATCTAATAAAACACTGAATATATTCGGGGACATATATTCAAACTACCACATTCCGCCCCTGGACCCCAATATATTTAGCTCCTGGCCCCCAATAGATTTATAAGTATTACACATTGTAAATTGTACTCAGTCAAATTTCAAAGGTTCTCACAGTCTTGATCAACTTAAGATAGTGAGTCGTGTAAAATCAAACAACTTAAATACTTTCAACATGTAAAGGCACAGAGTAAACATATTTAACTGGAATAAGGCATAGCAAGGAGAGACTAGAACAATGCACACTCAACCACCATCAGCAGTCATCAAACTTCTGCAGTCTTTCCTTCCCCTTAGAAAGCTCATAAGCCAAGACTCCAAGTTCAATACAGTCTGCACTTAGCATTCTAAAACTCTCATCAGAATAGTCCATAAAACTTGGCTTACCACTCCAGAAGGCATCTTCAGTTGCAAGCACCAAGTCCATGCCCATTCTTCCAAAATAAAGGTTCCAAAAGACGAATATACACACGGTCAGATTCATCTCACCCCACACTCCTCGGTACCGCTTTACTGTAGCAGACAGCTTCAGGTTCACTGAGATGAACTTCCAGACCAGGCACAGTTATGGAGGAAAGGATATTATTTATTGAAGCTTACAGATCCAGGGGAAGTTCCATAATGGCAAGAGAAGTGGCCTGCTCTCCACAGGGCCAAGCAGAGAGAGAGAAACCAACCAGCCACCACAGCACACAGAGCAAAAACTACAGCCAAAAAGTCACACAGCACACTTCAGGAACTCCTGCTAGGCACATTTGCATATCTTTACAATGGAATCTCAAACCCACACCTTAAGACCAGCCCCCAGTGACATTGCCTCTAGCAAGGAGATTGCAGATGCAAACTATAACTAATAAAACACTGAATATATTGGGGGACATATATTCAAACTACCACATTGCACATCTTCTTAGATCACACTAACTAGGAGTGTTTGAACTTGTTGCACTCAACCATCTATGTAGTAAAGCAACTGATTCCTAGAACCGAACTAGATTATTTCACACAGTACAGTGTTTGGCAATGAAGATGTTTGTTTTCTCAACAAACTACTGTACAGATGAGGCGAATCTACTAAGTCTTACATCCTGTTAGATTACACAAACCAGGAAAGTTTGAACTTGCTGCACTCAACCTTCTTCGTAGAAAAGTAACTCATTTCCAGAACAGACCTAGCTTATTACCACAGTACAGTGTTAGTCAATGAAGACGTTTGTTTTCTTAACAAACAATTTTAGAAATCAGCCGAATCTACTAAGTTGTACATCTTGTTAGATTACACAAACAATGAAAGTTTCAACTTGCTGCACTCAACCTTCTCCGTAGAAAATCAACTGATTTGACAACCAAACTAGCTTATTTCACACAGTCCAGTGTTCTGCAATGAAGATGTTTGTTTTCTAAACAAACTACTTTAGAAATGAGGTGAATCTAAAAGTTGTATATCTTTTTAGATTTCACAAACAAGGAAAGTTTGAACTTTCTGCACTCGACCTTCTTTGTAAGAAAGCAACTGATTCCGAGGACCGAACTAGCTTATTTCACACAGTACAGTGTGGGCAATGAAGATGTTTGTTTTCTAAACAAACTACCTTCGAAATGAGCTGAATGCAATAACTTGGACATCTTGTTAGATTACACAAACAAGGAAAGTTTGAACTTGCTGCACTCAACCATCTTCGTAGTAAAGCAACTGATTCCTAGCACTGAACTAGCTTATTAGACAAAGTACAGTGTTTGGCAGTGAAGATGTTTGTTTTGTAAACAAACTAATTTAGAGACAAGGCAAGTCTACTAAGTGGTACATCTTGACAGACTACACAACCAAAGAAAGTTTGAACTTGTTGCACTCAATATTCTTCGTAAGATAGCAACTCATTCCTAGAGGCGAACAACCTATTTCACACAGTACAATGTGCCCCAATGAAGATGTTTGTTTACTAAACAAACTACTGTAGAAATGAGTCGAATCTACTAAGTAGTAAATCTTGTTAGATTACACAAACAAGGAGAGTTTGAATTTGCTCCACTCAACCTTCTTCGTAGGAAAGCAACTGAGTCTGAGAACCAAACTATATTATTTCACACAGTACAGTGTTCGGCAATGAAGATGTTTATTTTCTAAACAAACTACTGTAGAAATGAGGCTAATCTACTAAGTTGTACATCTTGTTAGATTACACAAACAAGAAAAGTTTGAACTTCCTGAACTCAACCTTCTTCGTAGGAAAGCAACTGACTCCGAGAACCGATTTAGCTTTTTTCACACAGTACAGTGTTCTGCAATGAAGATGTTTGTTTTCTAAACAAACTGCTTTAGAAATGAGGCCAATCTACTAAGTTGTATATCTTGTTAGATGACACTAACTAGGAACGTTTGAACTTGTTGCACTCAACAGTCTTCGTAAGAAAGCAACTTATAGCTAGAGGAGAACTAGCTTATTTCACGCAGTACGGTGTTCGGCAATGAAGATGTTTGTTTTCTATACAAACTGCTTTAGAAATGAGGCAAATCTGCTAAGTTGTACATCTTGTTAGATGAGACTAACTAGGAATGTTTGAACTTGCTGCACTCAACAGTCTGCGTAAGAAAGCAACTCATTCCTAGAGGAGAACTAGCTTATTTCACACAGTACACTGTTGGTCATTGAAGATGTTTGTTTTCCAAACAAGCTACTGTACAAATGAGGCTAATGTACTAAGTTGTACGTCTTGTAAGATTACACAAAATAGGAAAATTTGAACTTGCTGCACTCAACCTTCTTCGTAGGAAAACAACTGATTTTGTGAACCGAACTAGCTTACTTCACACAGTACAGTGTTCTGCAATGAAGATGTTTGTTTTCTAAACAAAGTGCTTTAAAAGTGAGGGGAATCTACTAAGTTGTACACTTTCTTAGAAGACACTAACTAGGAATGTTTTAACTTGTGTTGCAGACAGTTTCAGGTTCGCTGAGATGAACTTCCAGACCAGGCACAGTTATGGAGGAAGGGATATTATTTATTGAAGCTTACAGATCCAGGGGAAGTTCCATAATGGCAAGAGAAGCGGCCTGCTCTCCACAGGACCAAGCAGAGAGAGAGAAAGCCAACCAGCCACCACAGCACACAGAGCAAAACTACAGCCAAAAGGTCACACAGCAGACTTCAGGAACTCCTGCTAGGCACATTTGCATATCTTTACAATGGACTCTCAAACCATCACCACACCTTAAGACCGGCCCCCAGTGACCTTGCCTCTAGCAAGGTGATTGAAGATGCAAACTATAAAGTAAAACACTGAATAAACAAACTACTGTTGAAAATGAGGGTAATCTACTAAGTTGTACATCTTGTTATATTACACAAACAAGGAAAGTTTGAACTTGCTGCACTCATCCAGTTTTCTTAAGAGAGCAACTCATTCCTTGAGTAAACAAGATTATTTCACAGTACAATGTTAGGAATGAAAATGTTTGTTTTCTAAACAAACTACTTAGAAATTTGATGAATCTACTAAGCAGTTTCCTTGTTAGATTACACAAACAAGGAAAGTTTGAGCTTGCTGCACTCAACAGTCTTCTAGAAACAATTGATTCCTAGAGAACACTAGCTTATTTCACACAGTATACTGTTAGGCAATGAAAATGTTTGTTTTCTAAACACACTACTTTAGAAATGAAAATCTAGTAAGTTGTACATCTTCTTAGATTACACTAACTGGGAAAGTTTGAAACATGCACTCAATTTGTCTTTGTAGGAAAGCAATTGATTCGAGAACTGAACTAGATTATTTCACACAGTACAGTGTTTTTGACAATGAAGATGTTTGTTTCTAAACAAACTACTTTAGAATTGAGGGGAATCTACTATTTTTACATCTTTTAGATTACACTACCTAGAAAAAAACTGAACTTGTTGCACTCAACCATCTTTGTAGTAAAGTTTGCATTTCTAGAACCAACTAGCTTAATTACATCAGTACAGTGTTTTAATGAAGATTTGTTTTAACATACTACAAGAAATGAGCTGAATAAACCAAGTTCCACAGAACATGTTGAAATTCAAGGAACCAGTTTCAAAACAAGAACAAGAAGACAATGAAGTCGACATTTAGTGATCCATTTCAGCCAATGATTCACTCTCAATTGTAACTTAAGGGGAAATGTTTGTTTTCTAAAACAACAGAATTATAGAAATGGAGGAGATGCTACTGTTAAAGCTTTTTTGTTAGTTCCAAAAACATTCCCCTTAGACTTAGCACTGTGAAAGCCGATTACAGTTGAACCGAACTAGATTATTTAGCAGCAGTTATCCAATGAGTCAAGAGATTTATTGAACAAACTGCTGTAGAAGTGTCTGGCTAAGCTACTAAGGAAGAAAAGTGGCAAGAATACACCCAACTTGCATAACCTTAACAAGATGAAAGTACTGAAACAGGTTGAAAAAATGGTTATTTCATACAGATGTTTGTTATTCAAAGAAACTACTTATAGATGAACAAAGATCCAGAAAGACTTTTCCATTATTCAATCTTGTTAGATTACAAAACAAGAATAGTTTGAACTTGCTGCACTTAAAACAGCACTTCAAGAAAAGCAACTGATTTATTATAATGAACCGAATTAAGGTCAATTACACACAGTACAGTGTTCACTTACAATGAAGATGTTTGTCCAGAAACAAAACTACTGTTTAGAAATGAGGCTGAAACTACTAAGTTGTACATCAAACTAGTTGAAAGAAGGAACATAAACCAGTAGTTTGAACTTCCTGAACTCAAACTTGCATCTTGAGAGGAATAAACTGATTCTGACAACTAAATAAGTAAATATTTCACACAGTACAGTGTTCTGCAATGAAGATGTTTGTTTTCTAAACAAAACTACTTTAGAAAATGAGGCGAATCTACTAAGTTGTACATCTTGTTAATATTACACTAACAAGGAAAATTTGAACTTGCTGCACTTCCAAAAACATTCCTAAGAAAGGCAACGATTCCTAGAACCAAACCAGCTTATTTCACAAAGTACAGTGTTCGGTAATGAAGATGTTTGTTTTCTAAACAAATTACTTTTTAAAAATGAAAAATCTACTAAGTTGTACATCTTGTTAGATTACACAAACACGAATGTTTGAACTTGCTGCACTCAACAGTCTTTGTAAGAAAGCAACTGGATTCCTAGAACCTGTTTAGCTTATTTCACAAGTTACACTGTTCTGTCATTGAAGATGTTTGTTTTCAAACAAGCTACTGTAGAAATGAAGCTAAACAACTAAGTTGTACGTCTTGTTAGATTACACAAAACGAGAAAAATTTGAACTTGAAAACACTCCAACTTCTTAGAAAAGCAACTGATTCCTAGAAACGAACTAGCTTATTTCACACAGTACAGTGTTCTACAATGAAGATGTTTGTTTTCTAAACAAACTGCTTTAAAAATGAGGAATCTACTAAGTTGTACATCTTGTTAGATTACACTAACTAGAATGTTTAACTTGCTGTTGCCATCTTTGTTTTATGATTCGCTAAAAAACCAAATTTCACACAGTACAGTTCTGGAATGAAGATGTTTGTTTTCAAACAAACTACTTAGAATGAACCTAAGATTTACTAAGTTGTAAATGTTAGATTAAAAATAGGAAAATTCCAACAAACTGCACTCAACCAGAAATAGAAAAACAACCAGCCACCACAGAACCGACACTAGCTTATTAAACTGAGATGCACAGTGTTAATTAGAAGATGTTTGTTTTCAAACAAACTGCTTGAACTAGCATAAGTTGTACATCTTATTAGTTGACAAACAAACAAGCCAGGCTTGAACTTGCTGCACTCAACCATCTTTGAAGAAAAGCAACTGATTCCTAGAACCAAAGTAGCTTATTTCACACAGTACAGTGTTGAGCAATTAAGATGTTTGTTTTCTAAACAAACTACTTTAAAAATGAAGCCAAATGTACTAAGTTGTACATCTTGTTAGATTACAAAACTGGGAATGTTTGAACTTACTGCACTTCAACCATCTTTCAAGAAAAATCAACTGATTCTGAGAACCAAACTAGCTTATTTCTTTCACACAGTACAGTGCACAGAATAAGATTTTGGTTTTATCAACAAAACCACTTTATAAAATGAGGTCCAACTAAAAGTGTTGTACATGGTCTTGATTACACAAAAACAAGGAAAGTTTGAACTTGCTGAAGCTTCATTTTAACATGTAAAGCAAACTGATTCAGAGTAACTGAATTTTTAACTGGTTTAACACAGTACAGACTAGAATAAATGCAAGAACTTTGTTTGCCAATCAAACTTCTTTAGTTCAATATAACCAGAGACTGAATCAGTCTCAGGTTTTCAATTCTGCCCCTCCAGCTGGGCAAAACTAAGAAAGGAAAACTTTCATCCCATGCCAACACTGCACTCCAAAAGCCCTTTTGCACAGAACTGGTATATCCAAAACATCTTCAGGTCTCCATGCAAACCAGATGTCCATCTTCCAAACTATTTTAGCCTAATCCTGAGAATCTTCATGCCTTGTCATATCATCTTAGCAGTACTCCTGGAACTATGTGCAATTCATGACCACTTGCACTGCATTTTTCATGCTTCCAAACCAATACCAGGTGTGCAGGACACAGCCATATTCTTAATCCAGGGACAAAATAAACCATAGCCTTGAAAAGCAGGTTCCTTCTCCAGTCAACTCTTTCCAAAGAGTTTGCATTTCTAACAGTCTTTCCTCAGGCATCCTCTCCATTGTTTAATGTAAATCAAGTCAGAAACCTTCCTTCCACCTTCCTTAAGATTGCTAATGTTTTGACAATAGCAGCTAAACCAGTCTCAGTGCCTCTTTTTAACTTGCTTGAGGTTTTCCAACTTAAATCTTAAAATCTCAGTCCGATATCTTCAGCCAAGCACATCAGTCCATTACAAATTTAACCTTGATCAAACTTTCTGGGCCTGAAGATATTTGTTTTCTAAACATCCTTATGCCAGTAAAGTTCCAACAAAGTCCTCTGCAGTCTTTCTTTTCCCCTTAGTTAGCTCATAAGCCAAGCCTCGAAGTTCAATACTATCTGCACTTAGCATTCTCAAACTCTCATCAGAATAGTCCATAAAACTTGACACCACTCCAAGGCATCTTCAGTTGCAAGCACCAAGTCCATGCCCATTCACTCCAAAACAAAGGTTCCAAAAAAACGAATATCCAAATGAGGTTCATCTCACCCCACACTCCTGTACCACTTTACTGTTGCAGACAGTTTCAGGTTTCTGAGATGAACTTCCAGACCAGGCACAGTTATGGAAACTGGTAAAAGCAAAGAGAGACTAGAATAATGCAAACTCAACTATCATCAGCCGTCATCAAACTTCTGCAGTTCAAGTTCAATATAACCAGAGACTGACAGTCTCCAGTTTTCCAATTCCGCCCCTCCAGCTGGGCAGAGTCGCCAGGAAAACTTTCATCCCATGCCAACACTGCACTCCATGGTAGCCCTTTTGCACAGTCCTGGAATATCCAAAACATCTTCAGGTCTCCATGCAAACCACGGTCCATCTTCCAAAGGCTCTTGCAGCCTATTCCTGAGGGTCTTCATGCCCTGCCTCATGCTGCATCTCAGCAGCGGCTCCTGGAACCATGTGCAACTCATGACCACTCCATGCATTTTTCATGCTTCCAAAACTAATACCAGGTGTGCAGGACACAGCCATATTCTTAATCCAGGGACAAAATAAACCATAGCCTTGAAAAGCAGGTTCCTTCTCCAGTCAACTCTTTCCAAAGAGTTTGCATTTTTAACAGTCTTTCCTCAGGCATCCTCTCCATTGTTTTAATGTAAATCAAGTCAGGCCACCTTCCTTCCACCTTCCTTAAGATTGCTAATGTGTTGACAATAGCAGCTAAACCAGCCTCAGTGCCTCTACTTTTAACTTGCTTCAGGTTTTCCAACTTAAAATCTTAAAATCTCAGTCCGATATCTTCAGCCAAGCACATCAGTCCATTACAAATTTAACCTTGATCAAACTTTCTGGGCCTGGATAGCAGAACGTAGCCATCCTTTATGCCAGTAGCCCAGTTCCAACAAAGTCCTCTGCAGTCTTTCCTTCCCCTTAGAAACCTCATAAGCCAAGCCTCGAAGTTCAGTACTATCTGCACTTAGCATTCTCAAACTCTCATCAGAATAGTCCATAAAACTTGGCTTACCACTCCAGAAGGCATCTTCAGTTGCAAGCACCAAGTCCATGCTTATTCCTCCAAAACAAAGGTTCCAAAAGACGAACATCCACACGGTCAGGTTCATCTCACCCCACACTCCTCGGTACCACTTTACTGTTGCAGACAGCTTCAGGTTCGCTGAGATGAACTTCCAGACCAGGCACAGTTATGGAGGAAGGGATATTATTTATTGAAGCTTACAGATCCAGGGGAAGTTCCATAATGGCAGGAGAAGCAGCCTGCTCTCCACAGGACCAAGCAGAGAGAGAGAAAAAGCCAACCAGCCACCACAGCACACAGAGCAAAACTAACTACAGCCAAAAGGTCACACAGCAGACTTCAGGAACTCCTGCTAGACACATTTGCATATCTTTACAATGGAATCTCAAACCATCACCACACCTTAAGACCAGCCAGTGACCTTGCAACTCTAGCAAGGTGATTGCAGATGCAAACTATAAAGTAATAAAACACTGAATATATTGGGGACATATATTCAAACTACTCCCACTTACTGGGAAAGTTTGAAATTTCTGCACTGAAACATTTTCACAGTAAAGCAACTGATTCCTAGAAACGAAGTAGCTTATTTGACACAGTACAGTGTTTGGAAATGAAGATATTTGTTTTCTAAAAAACTACTTTAGAAATGAAGCGAAAATAGTGAGTTGTACATCTTGTTAGATTACACTACCTCGGAATGTTTGAACTTGCTGCACTCAATCATCTTTGAAGAAAAGCAACTGATTCGAAGAATGGAACTAGCTTCTTTCACACAGTATATTGTTGGGAAATGAAGACGTTTATTTTCTAAACAAACTACTTTAGAAATGAAGCGAAACTAGTAGGTTGCATATCTTGTTTGCCTACACTAACTAGGAGTGTTTGACCTTGCTGCACTCAACCATCTTGGTCCAAAGGAACTGATTCTTAGAACCAAAGTAGCTTTTTTCACACAGTACAGTGTTTGGCAATGAAGATGTTTGTTTTCTAAACAAACTACTTTACAAATGAAGTGAAACTAGTAAGTTGTGCATCTTATTACATTACACTAACTCGGAGTGTTTGAACTTACTGCACTCAAACATCTTTGAAGAACAGCAACTGATTCCTATATCCGAACTAGCTTTTTTCAAACAGTACAGTGTTCAGCAATTAAGACGTTTGTTATCTAAACAAATTACTTTAAAAATGTAGCAAAATAACTAAGTTGTATATCTTGGTAGACTACACTAACTGGGTATGTTTGAACTTGCTGCACTCAACCATCTTCGTAGAAAAGCAACGGGTTCCTAGAACCAAACTAGCTTATTTCTCACAGTACAGTGCTCGGCAATGAAGACATTTCTTTTCTAAACAAACCACTTTATAAATGAGGACAATCTACTAAGTTGTATATGTTGTTAGATTACACAAACAAGGAAAGTTGAAGTTGCTGCACTCAACCTTCTTAGGAAAGCAACTGATTCCTAGATACGAACTACCTTATTTCACACAGTACATTGTTTGGCAATGAAGATGTTTGTTTTCTAAACAAACTGCTTTAGAAATCAGGCGAATCTACTAAGATGTACATCTTGTTAGATTACACAAAGAAGGAAAGTTTGAAGTTGCTGAATTCAACCTACTTTGTAGGAAAGCAACTGATTACTAGAATCTAACTAGTTAATTTCACACAGTACTGTGGTCGGCAATGAAGACGTTTGTTTTGTAAACAAACTACTTTAGAAATGAAGCAAAACTAGAAAGTTGTACATCTTGTTAGATTACACAAACTAGCAAAGTTTGAAGTTGCTGCACTGCACCTTTTTCATAGGAATGCAACTGATTTCTAGAACCGTACTAACTTCTTTCACACAGTTTAGTGTTCGGCAATGAAGATGTTTGTTTTCTAAACAAACTACTTCAGCAATGAAGGGAAACTAGTAAGTTGTACATCTTGTTAGATTACACTAACTAGGAATGATTGAACTTGCTGCACTCAATCATGTTTGTTGAAAAGCAACTTGTTCGGAGAACCGAACTAGCTTATTTGACACAGTATCGTCTTCGCCAATGAAGATGTTTGTTTTCTAAACAAACTACTTTAGAAATGCAGCGAAACTACTAAGTTGTACATCTTGTTAGATTAAACTTACTAGGAATATTTGAATTTGCTGCACTCAACCATCTTTGTAGAAAATCAATTGATTCCTACAACCAATGTAGCTTATATCACACAGTACAGTGTTTGGCAATGAAGATGTTTGTTTTCTAAACAAACTACTTTAGAGACGAAGCGAAACTATTAGGATGTACCTATTGTTAGATTATACTAACTAGTAATGTTGAACTTGCTGCACTCAATCATCTTTGAAGAAAAGCAAATGATTTGTAGAACCGAACTTGCTTCTTTCACACAGTACAGTGTTCGGCATTGAAGATGTTTGTTTTCTAAAGAAAGTACTAGAAAAATGAAGCGAAATTAGCATGTTGTACATGTTGTTAGATTACACAAACTAGGAAAGTTTGAGGTTGCTCCACTGAAGCTTCTCTTTAGGAAAGCAACTGATTCCTAGAACCGAACTAGCTTATTTCATACAGTACAGTGTTCAGGAATGAAGATGTTTGTTTTCTAAACAAACTACTTTAGAAATGCAGAGAAACTACTAAGATGTTCATCTTGTTAGATTGCACTAAATAGGAAAGTTTGAAGTTGCTGCACTCAACCATCTTCGTACTAAAGCAAATGATTCCTAGAACCGAACTAGCTTATTTCACACAGTAGAGTGTTCGGCAATGAAGATGTTTGTTTTCTAAACAAACTACTTTTAATATCAAGCGAAACTAGCAAGTTGTAAATGTTGTTAGATTACACAAGCAAGGAAAGTTTGAGGTTGCTGCACTGAAGCTTCTTTTTGCGAAAGCACTGATTCATAGAACCGAACTAGCTTATTTCACACAGTACAGTGTTCGGCAATGCAGATGTTTGTTTTATAAACAAACTACTTTAGAAAGGAGGCCAATCTACTAAGTTGTATATCTTGTTAGATTAAACAAGCTAGGAAAGTTTGATGTTGCTGCAGTCAACCATCTTCGTAGTAAAGCAACTGATTCCTTGAAACGAAGTAGCTTATTTCACACAGTATTGTGTTCGGAAATGAAGATGATTGTTTTCTAAAAAACTACTTCAGAAATGAAGTTAAACTGTTAAGTTGTACATCTTGTTAGATTACACTAACTAGGAATATTTGAATTTGCTTGTCTCAACCATCTTTGTAGAAAATCAACTGATTCCTAGAACCAATGTAGCTTATTTCACACAGTACAGTGATTGGCAATGAAGATGTTTGTTTTCTAAACAAACTACTTGAGAAATGAAGCGAAACTAGTAAGTTGTACCTCTTGTTAGATTACACTAACTAGTAAGGTTTGAACTTGCTGCACTCAATCATCTTTGAATAAAAGCAACTGATTCGTGGAACCGAACTAGCTTCATTCTCACAGTACAGTGTTCGGCAATGAAGATGTTTGTTTTCTATACAAACTACTTTAGAAATGAAGCGAAATTAATAAGTTGTACATCTTGTTAGATTACACAAACTAGGAATGTTTGAAGTTGCTGCACTCAATCATCTTTGAAAAACACAAATGTTTCCTAGAAACGAACTAGCTTCTATCACACAGTACAGTGTTCGGCAATGAAGATGTTTTCTTTCTAAACAAACTCCTTTAATAATGAAGCAAAACTAGTAAGTTGTACATGTTGTTCGTCTACACTAACTAGGAATGTTTGAACTTGCTGCACTCAACCATCTTCGTAGAAAACGAACTGATTCCGACAACAGAACTAGCTTCTTTCACACTGTACAGTGTTCGGCAATGAACACGTTTGTTTTCTCAACAAACTACTGTAGAAATGCAGCGAAACTACTAAGTTGTACATCTTGTTATACTACACTAACTAGGAATATTTGAACTTGCTGCACTCAACCATTTTTATAGAAAAGCAACTGATTCCTAGAAAAGAAGGAGCTTATTTCACACAGTACAGTGTTCGGCAATGAAGATGTTTGTTTTCTAAACAAACTACTTTAGGAAAGAAGCGAAATTAGTAAGTTGTACATCTTGTTAGATTACAGTAACTAGGAACATTTGAACTTGCTGCACTCAATCATTTTTGAAGAAAAGCAACTGATTCCAAAAACCGAACTAGCTTATTTCACACATTAAAGAGTTCTCCAATGAAGATGTTTGATTTCTACACAAACTACTTTAGAAATGAAGCGAATCTACTAAGATACTCATCTTGTTAGATTACACAAACTAGGAAAGTTTGAAGTTGCTGCACTCAACCATGTTATTAGGAATGCTACTGATTCCTGGAAACGAACTAGCTTCTTTCACACACTACAGTGTTCGGCAATGAAGATGTTTGTTCTCTAAACAAACTACTTTAGAAAGGAAGCAATATTAGTAAGTAGTACATCTTGTTAGATTACACTAACTAGGAATGTTTAAACTTGCTGCACTCAATCATCTTTGAAGACAAGCAACTGATTCCTAGAACCCAACTAGCTTCTTTCACACAGTACAGTGTTCAGCAATGAAGATGTTTTCTTTCTAAACAAACAATGAAGCAAAACTAGTAAGTTGTACATATTGTTAGTCTACACTAACTAGGAGTGTTTGAAGTTGCTCCACTCAACCATCTTTATAGAAAAGCAACTGATTCCTAGAACCGAACTACTATAGAAATAAAGAGAATCAACTAAGTTGTATATCTTGTTAGATTACACAAACTAGGAAAGTTTGAAGTTGCTGCACTCAACCATCTTTGTAGAAAACAAACCAATTCCTAGAACCGAACTAGCTTCTTTCACACAGTACAGTGTCCGGCAATGAAGATGTTTGTTTTCTAAACAAACTACTTTTAAAATCAAGCGAACCTAGCAAGTTGTACATGTTGTTAGATTACACAAACAAGGAAAGTTTGAGGTTGCTGCACTGAAGCTTCTTTTTTAGGAAAGCAACTGATTCTTAGAACTGAAGTAGCTTATTTCACACAGTACAGTATTCGGGAATGAAGATGTTTGTTTTCTCAACAAACTACTTTAGAAATGTGGCAAATCTAGTAAGTTGCACATAGTGTCAGATTACACTAACTAAGAATATTCGAATTTGCTGCATTCAACCATCTTTGTAGAAAATCAACTGATTCCTAGAACCAATGTAGCTTATTTCACACAGTACAGTGTTTGGCAATGAAGATGTTTGTTTTCTAAACAAACTACTTTAGAAATGAAGCCAAACTAGTTAAGTTGTACCTCTTGCTAGATTACACTAACTAGGAATGTTTGAACTTGCTGCACTCAATCATCTTTGAAGAAAAGCAACTGATTCTTAGAACCGAACTATCTTCTTTCACACAGTACAGAGTTCGCCAATGAAGATGTTTGTTTTCTAAACAAACTACTTTAGAAATGAAGCGAAATTAGTAAGTTGTACATCTTGATAGATTACACTAACTAGGAATGTTTGAACTTTCTGTACTCAATCACATTTGTAGAAAAGCAACTGATTCATAGAACCGAACAAACTTATTTCACACAGTACAGTGTTCGGCAATGAAGATGTTTGTTTTCTAAACAAACTGCTTTAGAAATGAAGTGAAACTAGTAAGTTTTACCTCTTGTTATATTACACTAACTAGGAAAGATTGAAGTTGCTGCACTCAACCATCTTCGTAGTAAAGCAACTGTTTCCTAGATCCGAGATAGCTTATTTCACACATTACAGAGTTCGGGAATGAATATGTTTGTTTTCTAAACAAACTACTTTAGAAATGAAGCGAAATTAGTAAGTTGTACCTCTTGTTAGATTACACTGACTAGGAAAGATTGAAGTTGCTGCACTCAACCATCTTCGTAGTAAAGCAACTGATTCCTAGAACCGAACTTGCTTATTTCACACAGTACAGTGTTTGGCAATGAAGATGTTTGTTTTCTAAACAAACTACTTTACAAATGCAGCGAAACTACTAACTTGTACATCTTGTTTGAGTACACTAACTAGGAATGTTTGAACTTGCTGCACTTAACCATCTTTAGAGAAACGCAACTGATCCATAGTAACGAAGTAACTTATTCACACAGTACAGTATTCTGAAGTGAAGATGTTTGTTTTCTAAAAAACTACTTGGGAAAAGAAGCGGAACTAGTAAGTTGTACCTCCTGTTAAATTACACTAACTAGGAATGTTTGAACTTGCTGCCCTCAATCATCTTTAAAGAAAAGCAACTGATTCGGAGAACCAAACTAGCTTCTTTCACACTGTACAGAGTTCGGCAATGAAGATGTTTTCTTTCTAAACAAACTACTATAACAATGAAGCGAAACTAGTAAGTTGTTCATCTTGTTAATCTACACGAACTAGGAGTATTTGCAGTTGCTGCACTCAACCACCTTTGTAGTAAAGCAACTGATTCCTAGAACTGAACTAGCTTATTTCACACATTGCAGTGTTCTGGAATGAAGATGTTTGTTTTCTAAACAAATTAAGTTTAAAAATGAGGCACAATCTAGTAAGTTGTATATCTTGTTAGATTACACTAACTAGGAATGTTTGAACTTGCTGCACTCAACCATCTTTATAGAAAAGCAACTGATTCCTAGAACCGAACTAGCTTATTTCAAACATTACAGTGTTCAGCAATGAAGATGTTTGTTTTCTAAACAAACCACTTTATAAATGAAGCAAATCTACTAAGTTGTATGTCTTGTTAGATTACACAAACAAGGAAAGTTTGAAGTTGCTGCACTCAACCTTGTTGGTAGGAAAGCAACTGATTCCTAGAACCGAACTAGCTTATTTCACACAGTACATTGTTTAGCAATGAAGATGTTTGTTTTTCTAAACAAACTGCTTTAGAAATGAAGGCGAATCTACTAAGATGTACATCTTGTTAGATTACACAAACAAGGAATGTTTGAACTTTGCTGCACTCAATCACCTTTGTAGGAAAGCAACTGATTACTAGAACCTAACTAGTTAATTTCACACAGTACTGTGGTCGGCAATGAAGATGTTTGTTTTGTAAACAAACTACTTTAGAAATGAAGCCAATCTAGAAAGTTGTACATCTTGTTAGATTAAACAAACTAGCAAAGTTTGAAGTTGCTGCACTGCAACCTTCTTCGTAGGAATGCAACTGATTCCTAGAACCGTAGTAACTTATTTCACACAGTTTAGTGTTTGGAAATGAAGATGTTTGTTTTCTAAACAAACTACTTTAGAAATGAAGTTAAACTAGTTAGTTGTACATCTTGTTAGATTACACTAACTAGGAATGATTGAACTTGCTGCACTCAATCATCTTTGTTGAAAAGCAACTGTTTTGGAGAACCGAACTAGCTTATTTGACACAGTATAGTGTTTGCCAATGAAGATGTTTGTTTTCTAAACAAACTACTTTAGAAATGCAGCCAAACTACTAAGTTGTACATCTTGTTAGAATACACTAACTAGGAATGTTTGAACTTGCTGCACTCAAACATCTTTATAGAAATGACCTGCTTCCCTGGAACCGAACTAGCTTATTTTACACAGTACAGTGTTTGGCAAAGAAGATGTTTGTTTTCTAAACAAACTACTTTAAAATGAAGCAAAACTTAGCAACTTGTACATCTTGTTAGATTACACAAACAAGGAATGTTTGAACTTGCTGTACTCAATCATCTTTTTAAGAAAAGCAACTGATTCTTAGAAACTAACCAGCTTACTTCACCCAGTACAGTATTCGGGAATGAAGATATTTGTTTTCTAAACAAACTATATTAGGAATGTGGCGAATCTACTAAGTTGTAAATCTTGTTAGATTACACTAACTAGGAATATTTGAATTTGCTGCACTCAATCATCTTTGAAGAAAAGCAACTGATTCCTAGAACCCAACTAGCTTCTTTTTTACTGTACAGTGTTCTACAATGAAGACGTTTGTTTTCTAAACAAACTACTTTAGAAATGCAGCAAAACTACTAAATTCTGCATCTTGTTAGACTACAACAACTAGGAATCTTTGAACTTGCTGCACTCAACCATCTTTATGTAAAAGCAACTCATTCCTAGAACCGAACAAGATTATTTTACAAAGTACAGTATTTGGAAATGAAGATGTTTGTTTTCTAAACAAACTACTTTAACAATGAAGCGAAACTAGTAAGTTGTACATCTTCTTAGTCTACACTAACTAGGAGTGTTTGAACTTGCCACACTCAAACATCTTCGTAGAAAAGCAACTGATTCCTAGAACCTATGTAGCTTATTTCACACAGTACAGTGTTCAGCAAAGAAGATGTTTGTTTTCTAAACAAACTACTTTTAAAATCAAACGAAACTACTAAGTTGTACATCTTGTTAGATTACAAAAACAAGGACAGTTTGAGGTTGCTGCACTCAACCTTCTTTTAGGAAAGCAACTGAATCCTAGAACCCAACCAGCTTATTCACACAGTACAGTGTTCTGGAATGATGATGTTTGTTTTCTAAACAAACTACTTTAGAAATGATGCGAATCTACTAAGTTGTACATCTTGTTAGATTACACTTACTAGGAACATGTGAATTTGCTGCACTCAACCATCTTTGTAGAAAATCAATTGATTCCTACAACCAATGTAGCTTATTTCACACAGTACAGTGTTTGGCAATGAAGATGTTTGTTTTCTAAACAAACTGTTTTAGAAATGATGCCAAAATAGTAAGTTGTACCTCTTGCTAGATTACACTAACTAGGAATGTTTTTAACTTGCTGCAATCAATCATCTTTGAAGAAAAGCAACTGATTCGTAGAACCGAACTAGCTTCTTTCACACAGTACAGTGTTCTGCAATGAAGATGTTTGTTTCTGAACAAACTACTTTAGAAATGAAGCGAAATTAGTAAGTTGTACATCTTCTTAGATTACACTAACTTGGAATGTTTGAACTAGCTGCACTCAATCATCTTTGAAAAAAAACAACTGATTCCTAGATACGAACTAGCTTCTTTCACACAGTACATTGTTCGGCAATGAAGATGTTTTCTTTCTGAACAAACTCCTTTAACAATGAAGCAAAACTAGTAAGTTGTACATATTGTTAGTCTACACTAACTAGGAGTGTTTGAAGTTGCTGCACTCAACCATCTTTATAGCAAAGCAACTGATTCGTAGAACCGAACTAGCTTATTTCACACAGTACGGTATTCGGCAATGAAGATATTTGTTTTCTAATCAAACTACTTTAGAAATGAGGCCAATCTACTAAGTTTTACATCTTGATTGATTAAACAAACTATTAAAGTTTGAAGTTGCTGCACTCAGCCATCTTCGTAGTAAAGCAACTGATTCCTAGATACGAAGTAGGTTATTTCACACAGTACAGTGTTTGGAAATGAAGATGTTTGTTTCTAAATAACTACTTTAGAAATGAAGTTAAACTAGTTAGTTGTACATCTTGTTAGATTACACTAAGTAGGAAGGATTGAACTTGCTGCACTCAATCATCTTTGTAGAAAAGCAACTGATTCGGAGAACAAATCTAGCTTATTTCACACAGTACAGTGTTTGGAAATGAAGATGTTTGTTTTCTAAACAAACTAATTTAGAAATGAGGCCAATCTACTAAGTTGTACATCTTGTTAGATTACACAAACTAGGAAAGTTTGAAGTTGCTGCACTCAACCTTGTTAGTAGGAATGCTACTGCTTCCTGGAAGCGAACTAGCTTTTTTCACACAGTACAGTGTTTGGCAAAGAAGATGTTTGTTTTCTACACAAACTACTTTATAAATGAAGAGAAACTAGGAAGTTGTACATAGTGTTAGATTACACCAACTAAGAATGTTTGAACTTGCTGCACTCAATCATCTTTGAAAAAAGCAACTGATTCAGAGAACCAAACTAACTTCTTTCACACTGTACAGTGTTCAGCAATGAAGACTTTTGTTTTGTAAACAAACTACTTTAGAAATGCACCGAAACTACTAAGTTGTACATCTTGTTAGACTACATTAACTAGGTATGTTTGAACTTGCTGCACTCAACCATCTTTATAGAAAAACAACTGATTCCTAGAACCCAACAAGCTTATTTTAACAGTACAGAGTTCTCAAACTAAGATGTTTGTTTTCTACAGAAACTACTTTAACAATGAAGCGAAACTAGTAAGTTGTACATCTTGTTAGTCTACACTAACTAGGAATGTTTGAACTGGCTGCACTAAACCATCTTCGTAGAAGAGCAACTGATTCCTAGAACCGAACTAGCTTATTTCACAAGGTAGTGTTTGGCAATGAAGATGTTTGTTTTCTAAACAAACTACTTTAACAATGATGTGAAACTAGTAAATTGTAAATCTTGTTAGATTCCACTAAGGAGGAATGATTGAATTTGCCGCACTCGACCATCTTCGTAGTAAAGCAACTGATTCCTAGAACCTACCTAGCTTCTTTCACACAGTACAGTGTTTGGCAATGAAGATGTTTGTTTTCTAAACAAACTACTTTAGAAATGAAAAGAATCTACTAAATTGTACATCTTGTTAGATTACACAACTAGGAACGTTTAAACTTCTGCACTCAACCATGTTAGTAGGAATGCTACTTCTTCCTGGAACTGAACTAGCTTCTTTCACACAGTACAGTTTTTGGCAATGAAGATGTTTGTTTTCTCAACAAACTACCTTAGAAATGAAACCAAAGTAGTAAGTTGTACATCTTGTTAGATTACACTAACTAGGAATGTTTGAACTTGCTGCACTCAATCATCTTTGTAGAAAAGCAACTGATTCGTAGAACTAAACTAGCTTATTTCACACATTACAGAGTTCAGGAATGAAGATGTTTGTTTTCTAAACAAACTAGAAATACAGCGAAACTACTAAGTTGTACATCTTGTTAGATTACACTAACTAGGAATGTCTGAACTTGCTGCACTCAATCATCTTTGTAGAAAAGCAACTGATTCCTAGAACCAAACTAGCTTATTTCAGACCGTACAGGGTTCGGCAATGAAGATGTTTGTTTTCTAAATAAACTACTTTAAAAATGAAGCGAAACTGGTAAGTGGTACATCTTGTTAGGTTACAGTAACTAGGAATGTTTGAACTTGCTGCACTCAATCATCTTTGTAGAAATGTAAATGATTAGTAGAACCAAACTAGCTTATTTCACACAGTACAGTGTTTGGCAAAGAAGATGTTTTCTAAACAAACAACTTTAGAAATGAAGCGAAACTACATTTTGTTAGATTACACTAACTAGGAAAGATTGAAGTTGCTGCACTCAACCATCGTCGTAGTAAAGCAACTGATTCCTAGAACGGAACTAGCTTATTTTACACAGTACAGTGTTTGGCAATGAAGATGTTTGTTTTCTAAACAAAATACTTTAACAATAAAGCAAAACTAGTAAATTGTACATCTTTTTAGTGTACACTAACTAGGAGTGTTTGAACTTGCTGCACTCAACCGTCTTCATAGAAAACCAACCGATTCCTAGAAACTAACTAGCTTCTTTCACACAGTACAGTGTTCCGCAATGAAGATGCTTTTTTTAAACAAACTACTTTAGAAATGCAGCGAAACTACTAACTTGTACATCTTGTTAGACTACACTAACTAGGAATGTTTGAACTTGCTAGAAACAACCATCTTTAGAGAAAAGCAACTGATTCCTAGAAACGAAGTAGCTTATTTCACATAGTACAGTGTTCGGCAATGAAGATGTTTGTTTTCTAAACAAACTACTTTAACAATGAAGCGAATTTAGTAAGTTGGACATCTTGTGAGATTACACTAACTATGAATATTTGAACTTGCTGTGCTCAATCATCTTTGAAGAAAAGCAACTGATTCCGAATACCGAACTAGCTTCTTTCACACAGTACAGTGTTTGGCAATGAAGATGTTTTCTTTTTAAACAAACTACTTTCACAATGAAGCTAAACTAGTAAGTTGTTCATCTTGTTAGTCTACACGAACTAGGAGTGTTTAAAGTTGCTGCACTCAACCATCTCCATAGTAAAGCAACTGATTCCTACAAGCGAACTACCTTAATTCACACATTGCAGATTTTGGGAATGAAGATGTTTGTTTTCTAAAACTACTACTTTAGAATTGAGGCCAATCTACTAAGTTGTCCATATTGTGAAATTATACATACTATGAAAGTTTGAAGTTCCTGCACTCCACCATCTTCGTAGTAAAGCAACTGATTCCTAGAAACGAAGTAGCTTCTTTAACAAAGTACAGTGTTCAGCAATGAAGACATTTGTTTTCTAAACAAACTACTTTAACAATGAAGGAAACTAGTAAGTTGTACATCTTGTTAGTCTACACTAACTAGGAGTGTTGAAACTTGCTGGACTCATCCATCTTCGTCGAAAACCAACCAATTCCTACAACCGAACTAGCTTATTTCACACAGTACAGTGTCTGGCAATGGAGATGTTTGTTTTCTAAACAAACTACTTTTAATATCAAGCAAAACTGGCAAGTTGTACATGTTGTTAGATTACACAAACAAAGAAAGTTTCAGGTTGCTGCACTGAAGCTTCTTTTTAGGAGAGCAACAGATTATTAGAACCAAACTAGCTTATTTAACACAGTACAGTATTCGGGAATGAAAATGTTTGTTTTCTAAACAAACTACATTAGAAATGTGGCGAATCTACTAAGTTGTACATCTTGTTAGATTACACTAACTAGGAATATTTGAATTTGCTGCACTCAACCATCTTTGTAGAAAATCAACTGATTCCTAGAACCGATGTAGCTTATTTCACACAGTACAGTGTTTGGCAATGAAGATGTTTGTTTTCTTAAGAAACTACTTTAGAAATGAAGCGAAACTAGTAGGTTGTACCTCTTGTTAGATTACACTAACTAGGAATGTTTGAACTTGCTGCACTCAATCATTTTTGAAGAAAAGCAAATGATTTGTAGAACAGAACTAGTTTCTTTCACACAGTACAGTGTTCGGCAATAAAGATGTTTGTTTTCTAAACAAACTACTTTAGAAATAAAGCGATATTAGTAAGTTGTACATCTTGTTAGATTACACTATCTTGGACTGTTTGAACTTGCTGCACTCAATCATCTTTGAAAAAAACAACTGATTCCTAGAAACAAACTAGCTTCTTTCACACAGTACAGTGTTTGGCAATGAAGACTTTTTCTTTCTAAACAAACTCCTTTAACAATGAATCAAAACTAGTAAGTTGTAGATCTTGTTAGTCTACACTAATTGGGATTGTTTGAAGTTGCTGCACTCAACCATCTTTATAGAAAAGCAACTGATTCCTAGAACAGAACTAGCTTATTTCACACATTACATAGTTCGGCAATGAAGATGTTTGTTTTCTACACAAACTACTTCAGAAATGAAGAGAATCTACTAAGTTGTACATCTTGTTAGATTACACAAACTAGGAAAGTTTGAAGTTGCTGCACTCAACCTTGTTAGTAGGAATTCTACTGATTCCTGGAACCGAACTAGCTTCTTTCACACAGTACAGTGTTGGGCAATGAAGATGTTTCATTTCTAAACAAACTACTTTAGAAATGAAGCAAAACTAGTAAGTTTTACCTCTTGTTAGATTACACTAACAAGGAATGTTTGAACTTGCTGGACTCAATCATCTTTGAAGAAAAGCAACTGATTCGTAGAACCGAACTAGCTTCTTTCACACAGTACAATGTTCGGCAATGAAAATGTTTACTTTGTAAACAAACTCCTTCAACAATGAAGCAAGACTAGTAAGTTGTACATCTTGTTAGTCTACAGTAACTAGGAGTGTTTCAAGTTGCTGCACTCAACCATCTTTATAGAAAAGCAACCGATTCCTAGAACCGTACTAGCTTATTTCACACATTACAGAGTTCAGCAATGAAGATGTTTGTTTTCTGCACAAACTACTTTAGAAATAAAGTGAATGTACTAAGTTGTACATCTTGTTAGATTACACAAACTAGGAAAGTTTGAATTTGCTTCACTCAACTTTGTTAGTAGGAATGCTACTGATTCCTGGAACCGAACTAGCTTCTTTCACACAGTACAGTGTTCGGCAATGAAGATGTTTGTTTTCTAAACAAACTACTTTAGAAATGAAGGGAAACTAGTAAGTTGTACATCTGGTTAGATTACACTAACTAGGAATGTTTGAACTTGCTGAACTCAATCATGTTTTAGAAAAGCAACTGATTCGTAGAACTGAACTAGCTTATTTAACACAGTTTAGTGTTCTGCAATGAAGATGTTTGTTTTCTAAACAAACTACTTTAGAAATGAAGCGAAAGTAGTAAGTTGTACCCTTTGTTAGATTACAGTAACTAGGAAAGTTTGAAGTTGATGCACTCAACCATCTTTATAGAAAAGCAACTGATTCCTGGAACCATACTAGCTTATTTCACACAGTACAGTGTTCAGCAATGAAGATGTTTGTTTTCTAAAAAAAACTTTAGAAATGAAGCCAATCTACTAAGTTGTACATCTTGTTTGATTACACAAACTAGGAAAGTTTGAAAGTTGCTGCACTCAACCTTGTTTGTAGGAATGCTACTGATTCCTAGAACCGAACTAGCTTCTTTCACACAGTACAGTGTTCGGCAATGAAGATGTTTGTTTTCTCAACAAATTACTTTAGAAATGAAGGGAAACTACTAAGTTGTACATCTTGTTAGATTACACTAAATAGGAATTTTTGAAGATGCTGCACTCAACCATCCTTTAGTAAAGTAACTGATTCCTAGAACTGAACTAGCTTATTTCACACAGTACAGTGTTCTCCAATGAAGATGTTTGTTTTCTAAACAAACTACTTTAGAAATGAAGCAAATCTAATAAGTTGTACATCTTGTTAGATTACACAAACTAGGAAAGTTTGAAGTTGCTGCACTCAACCATCTTGATAGGAAAGCAACTGATTCCTGGAACCGAACGAGCTTATTTCACACAGTACAGTGTTCGGCAATGAAGATGTTTGTTTTCCAAACAAACTACTTTAAAAATGAAGCAAAACTAGGAAGTTGTACATCTTGTTAGACTACACTAACTAGGAATGTTTGAACTTGCTGCACTCAATCATCTTTGAATAAAAGCAACGGATTTGGAGAATCGAACTGGCTTCTTTCACACGGTATAGTCTTCGGCAATGAAGACGTTTGTTTTCTAAACAAACTACTTTAACAATGAAGGGAAACTAGTATGCTGTACATCTTGGTTGTCTACACTAACTAGGAGTGTTTGAACTTGCTGCACTCAACCATCTTCGTAGAAGAGCAACTGATTCTTGAACCTAACTAGGTTATTTCACACATTACAGAGTTCGACAATGAAGATGTTTGTTTTCTGCATAAACTTCTTTAGAAATTAAGTGAATCTACTAAGTTGTATATCTTGTTAGATTACACAAACTAGGAAAGTTTGAATTTGCTTCATTCAACATTGTTAGTAGGAAGGCTACTGATTCCTGGAACCGAACTAGCTTCTTTCACACAGTACAGTGTTCTGCAATGAAGATGTTTGTTTTCTAAACAAACTACTTTTAAAATCAAGCGAAACTAGCAAGTTGTATATGTTGTTAGATTACACAAACACAGAAAGTTTCAGTTGCTGCACTGAAGCTTCCTTTTAGGAAAGCAACTGATTTCTAGAACCAAACTAGCTTATTTCACACAGTAAAGTGTTTGAACTTGCTGAACACGTATCTACTAAGAAAAGTACATCTTGTTAGATTACACTAACTAGGAATATTTGATTTGAACTGCACTCAACCATCTTTGTAGAAAATCAACTGATTCCTAGAAGATGTTTATTTCACACAGTACAGTGTTCAGCAATGAAACTTTTTTTCTAAACAAACTACTTTAGAAATGAAGCGAAAGTAGTAAGTTTTACATCTTGTTAGATTACACTAACTAGGAAATATTGAAGTTGCTGCACTCAACCATCTTCGTAGTAAAGCAACTGATTCCTAGAACCGAACTAGATTATTTTACACAGTACAGTGTTCGGTAATGAGGATGTTTGTTTTCTAAACAAACTACTTTAGAAATGAAGGGAAATTAGTAAGTTGTACATCTTGTTAGATTACACTAACTAGGAATGTTTGAACTTGCTGCACTCAATCATCTTTGTCGAAAACAAACCGATTCCGAGAACCGAACTAGCTTATTTCACACAGTACCGTGTCCACCAGTGAAGATGTTTGTTTTCTAAACAAACTAATTTTAAAATCAAGTGAATAAAGGAAGTTGTACATTTTGTTAGATTCCACAAACAAGGAAAGTTTGAGGTTGCTGCACTGAATATTCTTTTTAGGAATGCAAATGATTCTTAGAACCGAACTAGCTTATTTCACACAGTACAGTATTCGGGAATGAAGATGTTTGTTTTCTAAACAAACTACTTTAGAAATGTGGTGAATCTACTAAGTTGTATTTCTTGTTAGATTACACTAACCAGGAATATTTGAATTTGGTGCACTCAACCATCTTTGTAGAAAATCAACTGATTCGTAGAACCGATGTAGCTTATTTCACACAGTACAGGGTTTGGCAATGAAGATGTTTGTTTTCTAAACAAACTACTTTAGATATGAAGCAAAACTAGTAAGTTGTACCTCTTGTTAGATTACACTAACTATGATTTTGGAACTTGCTGCACTCAATCATCTTTGAGGAAAACCAACTGATTCGTAGAACTGAACTAGCTTCTTTCACACAGTACAGTGTTCGGCAATGAAGACGTTTGTTTTCTAAACAAACTACTTTAGAAATGAAGCAAAACTAGTAAGTTGTACATCTTGTTAGATTAGACTAACACGGAATGTTTGAACTTGCTGCACTCAATCATGTTTGAAAAAACAAAACTGATTCCTCGAACCGAACTACCTTCTTTCACACAGTACATTGTTCGGCAATGAAGATATTTGTTTTCTGAACAAAGTACTTTAGAAAAGAAGCGAAACTAGTAAGTTGTACATCTTGTTAGATTACACTAACTCGGAATGTTTGAACTTGCTGTACTCAATCATCTTTGAAAAAAAAAAACTGATTCCTAGAACCGAACTAGCTTATTTCACACAGTACAGTGTTTGGCAATGAAGATGTTTTCTTTCTAAACAAACTAACAATGAAGAAATGTACATCTTGTTCATCTTGTTAGTCTACACTAACTAGTGGTTGAAGTTGTGCACTGAACCATCTTTGAACTTGGAAAGCAACTGTTCCTAGAACCGACTAGCTTATTTAACACATTGCAGAGTTGCACTGAACTGAAGCAATCTTTTGTTGCCACTCAACCTTTTTCATAGTAATGCTAATGATTCCTGGAACCGAACTAGCTTCTTTCACACAGTACAGTGTTTGATAAAGAAGATGTTTGTTTTCTAAACAAACTACTTTAGAAATGAAGGCAAACTAGTAAGTTGTACCTCTTGTTAGATTACACTAACTAGAATGTTTGAACTTGCTGCACTCAGCCATCTTTAGAGAAAATCAACTGATCCTGGAACTGAACTAGGTTATTTCACACAGTACAGTGTTAGGCAATGAAGATGTTTGTTTTCTAAACAAACTACTTTAGAAATGAAGCAAAATTAGTAAGTTGTACATCTTGTTAGATTACACTAACTAGGAATGTTTGAACTTGCTGTACTCAATCATCTTTGGAGAAAAACAACTGATTCCTAGAACCAAACTAGGTTCTTTCACACAGTACAGTGTTCAGCAATGAAGATGTTTTCTTTTAAACAAACTCCTTTAACAATGAAGCAAAACCAGTAAGTTGTACATCTTCTTAGATTACACTAACTAGTAATGATTTGAAGTTGCTGCACTACACCATCTTTATTGAAAAGCAACTGACTCCTAGAAACAAACTAACTTATTTCATACAGTACATTGTTTGGCAATGAAGATGTTTGTTTTCTACACAAACTACTTTAGAAATGAAAGGAATCTACTAAGTTGTACATCTTGTTTGATTACACAAACTGGGAAAGTTTGAAGTTGCTGCACTCAACCTTGTTAGTAGGAATGCTACTGATTCCTGGAACCGAACTAGCTTCTTTCACACAGTACAGTGTTCTGCAATGAAGATGTTTGTTTTCTAAACAAATTACTTTAGAAATGAAGTGAAAGTAGTAAGTTGTACATCTTGTTAGATTACACTAACTCGGAACGTTTGAACTTGCTGCACTCTACCATCTTTAGAGAAAAGCAACTGATTAGTAGAACCGAAAGAGCTTATTTCACACAGTACAGTGTTGGCCAATGAAGATGTTTGTTTTCTAATCAAACTACTTGAGAAATGAGGCCAATTTACTAAGTTGTAAATCTTGTTAGATTAAACAAACTAGGAACGTTTGAAGTTGCTGCACTCAACCATCTTCATAGTAAAGCAACTGATTCCTAGAAACGAAGTAGCTCATTTCACACAGTACAGTGTTCTGCAATGAAGATGTTTGTTTTCTAAACAAACTACTTTAGAAATGAAGCGAAATTAGTAAGTTGTACAACTTGTAGGATTGCAATAACTAGGAATCTTTAAACTTGCTGTACTCAATCACCTTTGAAAAGAAACAACTGATTCCTAGAACCGAACTAGCTTCTTTCACACAGTACAGTGTTCGGCAATGAAGATGTATTCTTTCTAAACAAACTAACAATGAAGCGGAAGTACTAAGTTGTTCATCTTCTTAGTCTACAATAACTAGGAGTGATTGAAGTTGCTGCACTCAACCATCTTCGTAGTAAATCAAATGATTCCTAGCATTGAATTAGCTTACTTAACACATTGCAGAGTTCAAGAATGAAGATGTTTGTTTTCTAAACAAACTAGTTTAGAAAAGAGGCCAATCCATAAAGTTGTACCTCATGTTAGATTCAAGAAACTAGGAAAGTTTGAAGTTGCTGCACTCAACCATCTTCGTAGTAAAGCAACTGATTCCTAGAAACGAAGTAGCTAATTTCACACAATACAGTGTTCGGAAATGAAGATGTTTGTTTTCTAAAAAAGTACTTCAGAAATGAAGCGAAACTAGTAAGTTGTACGTCTTGTTAGATTACACTAACTAGGAATATTTGAACTTGCTGCACTCAATCATCTTTGAAGAAAAGCAACAGATTCGTAGAATGGAACTAGCTTCTTTCACACAGTACAGTGTTCGGCAATGAAGATGTTTGTTTTCTAAACAAACTTCTTTAGAAATGAAGCGAAAGCAGAAAGTTGTACATCTTATTAGATTACACTAACTAGGAATGTTTGAACTTGCTGTACTCAATCATCTTTGAAATAAAAAACTGATTCCTAGAACCGAACTAGCTTATTTCACACAGTACAGTGTTTGGCAACGAAGATGTTTTCTTTCTAAACAATCTAACAATGAAGCTAAACTAATAACTTGTTCATCTTTTTAGTATACACTAACTTGGAGTGTTTGAAGTTGCTGCACTCAACCATGTTCTTAGTAAAGCAAATGATTCCTAGAACCGAACTAGCTTATTTCACACATTGCAGAGTGCGGGAATGAAGATGTTTGTTTTCTCAGCAAACTACTTTAGAAATGAGGCCAATCTACTAAGTTGTACATCTTGTTAGATTACACAAACTAGGAAAGTTTGAAGTTGCTGCACTCAATCTTGTTAGTAGGAATGGTACTGCTTCCTGGAAAAGAAACAGCTTCTTTCACAGAGTACAGTGTTTGGCAAAGAAGATGTTTGTTTTCTACACAAACTACTTTAGAAATGAAGCGAAACTAGTAAGTTGTACATCTTGTTAGATTACACTACCTCGGAATGTTTGAACTTGCTGCACTCAATCATCTTTGAAGAAAAGCAATATATTCATAGAACGGAACTAGCTTCTTTCACACTTTACAGTGTTAGGCAATGAAGATGTTTGTTTTCTAAACAAACTCCTTTAGAAATGAAGCTAAATTAGTAAGTTGTACATCTTGTAGAATTACACTAACTAGGAATGTTTGAACTTGCTGTACTCAATCATCTTTCGAAAAAAAAAAAAAACAACTGATTCCTAGAACTGAACTAGCTTCTTTCACACAGTACAGTGTTCGACAATGAAGATGTTTTCTTTCTAAACAAACTACTTTAGAAATGAGGCCAAGCTACTAAGTTGTACATCTTGTTAGATTACACAAACTAGGAAAGTTTCAAGTTGCTGCACTCAACCACCTTCATAATAAAGCAACTGATTCCTAGAAACGAAGCAGCTTATTGCACACAGTACAGTGTTCAGAAATGAAGATGTTTGTTTTCCAAAAAACTACATTAGAAATGAAGCGAAACTAGTAAGTTGTACCTCTTGTTAGATTACACTAACTAGGAATGTTTGAACTTGCTGCACTCAACCATCTTTATAGAAAAGCAACTGATTCCTGGAACCGAACTAGCTTATTTCACACAGTATGGTGTTTGGAAATGAAAATGTTTGTTTTCTAAACAAACTACTTTAGAAATGAGGCAAATCTACTAAATTGTACATCTTTTTAGATTACACAAACAAGGAAAATTTGAACTTGCTGCACTCAACAGTCTTTATAACAAAGCAACTCATTCCTAGAGGAGAACTAGCTTATTTCACACAGTATAATGTTCGGCAATGAAGATGTGGGTTTTCTAAACAAACTAGTTTAGAAATGAGCCAAATCTACTAAGTTGTACATCTTGTTAGATTACACAAACAAGGAAAGTTTGAACTTGATGCACTAAACCTTTTTCGTAGGAACGCACCAGATTCCTAGAACCGCACTAGCTTGTTTCACACACTACAGTATCCGGCAATGAAGATGTTTGTTTTCTAAACGTACTCCTTTAGAAATGAGGCGAATCTACTAAGTTGTATATCTTGTTAGATTACAAAAACATGGAAAGTTTCAACTTGCTGCACTCAACCTTCTTCGTAGGAAGGCAACTGATTCCGAGAACTGAACTAGGTCATTTCACACAGTACAGTGTTCGCCAATGAAGATGATTTTTTTCTAAACAAACTACTTTAGAAGTAAGTAGAATCTACTAAGTTGTACATCTTGATAGATTACACAAACAAGGAAAGTTTGAACTTGCTGCTCTCAACCTTCTTCGTAGGAAAGCAACTGATTCCAAAAACCGACGTAGCTTATTTCACACAGTACAATGTTCGGCAATGAAGATGTTTGTTTTCTAAATAAAGTGCTTTAGAAATGAGGCAAATCTCCTAAATTGTATATCTTCTTAGATGGCACTAAATAGGAATGTCTGAACTTGCTGCACTCAACCATCTTTGTAGTAAAGCAACTGATTCCTAGAACCGAACTAGCTTATTTCACACAGGACAGTGTTCGGCAATGAAGATGTTTGGTTTCTAAACAAACTACCTTAGAAATGAGCCAAATATACTAAGTCATACATCTTTTGAGATTACACAAACAAGGAAAGTTTGAACTTGCTGCACTCAACCTTCTTCGTAGGAACGCAACTGATTCCTAGAACCAAACTAGCTTATTTTACACAGTATAGTGTTCGGCAATGAAAATGTTTGTTTTCTAAACAAACTAATTTATAATGAGGTGAATCTACTAAATTGTACATCTTGTTAGGTTACAAAACAAGGAAAGTTTGAACTTACTGCCCTCAACCTTCTTCGAAGGAACGCAACAGATTCCTTGAACCGAGCTAGCTTGTTTCACACAGTACGGTGTTCGGCAATGAAGTTTTTTTTTTCTAAAAAAACTACTTTAGAAATGAGGCAAATCTACTGTTAGATTATACAAACAAGGAAAGGTTGAACTTGTTGCACTCAACCTTCTTCGTAGGAAAGCAACTGATTCCGAGAACTGACCTAGCTTATTTCACACAGTACAATGTTCAGCAATGAAGATGTTGGTTTTCTAAATGAAGTGCTTTAGAAATGAGGCAAATCTCCTAACTTGTACATCTTCTTACATGACACTAAATAGGAATGTCTGAACTTGCTGCACTCAATCATCTTTGTAGTAAAGCAACTGATTCCTAGAACCGAAGAAGCTTATTTCACACAGTACAATGTTCGGCAAAGATGGTGTTTGCTTTCTGAACAAACTACTTTAGAAATGAGGCGAATCTTCTATGTTGTGCATCTTGTTAGATTACACAAACAAGGAAAGTTTGAACTTGCTACATTCAACCATCTTATTGGGAAAGCAACTGATTCCTAGAAACGCACTAGCTTATTTCACACAGTATAATATTCGGCAATGAAGACGTTTGTTTTCTAAACAAACTACTTTAGAAATGAGCCAAATCTGCTAAATTGTTCATCTTGTTAGATTACACTAACAAGGAAAGTTTGAACTTCTGCACTCAACTTTCTTCGTAGGAACGCAACTGATTCCTTGAACCGAAAGAGCTTATTTCACACAGTATAGTGTTCAGAAATGAAAATATTTGTTTCCTAAACAAACTACTTTAGAAATGAGGTGAATCTACTAAATTGTACATCTTGTTAGATTACACAAAGAAGGAAAGTTTGAACTTGCTGCCCTCAACCTTCTTCATAGGAACGCAACAGATTCCTTGAACCGAGCTAGCTTGTTTCACACAGTACGGTGTTCGGCAATGAAGAAGTTTGTTTTCTAAACAAACTCCTTTAGAAATGAGTCGAATCTGCTAAGTTGTATATCTTGTTAGATTACATAAACATGGATAGTTTTAACTTGCTACACTGAACCTTCTTCATAGGAAAGCAAATGATTCCGAGAACCAAACTAGCTTATTTCACACAGTACAGTATTCGGCAATGAAGATGTTTTTTTTCTAAACAAACTACTTTAGAAATGAGGTGAATCTACTGTTAGATTACACAAACAAGGAAAGTTTGAACTTGCTGCTCTCAACCTTCTTCGTAGGAAAGCAACTGATTCCGAGAACTGACCTAGCTTATTTCACACAGTACAATGTTCGTCAATGAATATGTTGGTTTTCTAAATGAAGTGCTTTAGAAATGAGGCGAATCTCCTAACTTGTACATCTTCTTAGTTGACACTAAATAGGAATGTCTGAACTTGCTGCACTCAATCATCTTTGTAGTAAAGCAACTGATTCCTAGAACCGAACTAGCTTATTTCACACAGTACAATGTTTGGCAAAGATGGTGTTTGTTTTCTGAAGAAACTACTTTAGAAATGAGGCGAATCTACTATGTTGTACATCTTATTAGATTACACAATAAAGGAAAGTTTGAACTTGCTTCACTTAACCTTCTTCGTAGGAAAGCAACTGATTCCGAGAACCGAACTAGCTTATTTCACACAGTACAGTGTTCGGCAATGAGATGTTTGCTTTCTAAACATACGGCTTTAGAGATGAGGCGAATCTACTAATTTCTACATCATTTTTGAGTACAGAAATAAGGAAAGTTTGAACTTGCTGCACTCAATAGTCTTGGTAAGAAACCAACTCATTCCTAGAGGAGAACTAGCTTATTTCACACAGTACAATGTTCATCAATGAAGATGTTTGTTTTCTAAACAAACTACTGTAGAAATGAGGCTAATGTACTAAGTTGGGCATCTTTTTTTCAAATATATATTTTTTATTCATATTATTCTGATTTTACATTCGTATTATTGGTTCCATTGTCCTCCTACCCATTCTCCCACTTTCAAAGGGACCCTCATCAATGGGGACTGTGGGTCATGCATTGTGAGTTTTCTCCAGAGTTCTGGTGGATAGACCCCAGTCTCTGTGGATAATGCCCCAACTTGTGACTCTGACAATCTTTCTGCCCCCTCTTCCGTGAGTTTCCCTGAGCCACATTGGGGTCATTTTAGTTCTGCTTCCTTGATGAGGTTTTGGGATGCTCTGTGTCTCTGGATATCTGGCTTAGTTGGACTTGGATGTTCTCTGTGTTTATCTCCTTCAGCCTTTTTCTTGTATTGTGATCACCTTGAATGCTGTATTCTTGCCCTTCCCCTGCGTTGTTCTATGGTTTCAGCTGGTGAGGTGTGGTTAGCTGATCCTCCCTTCAGGTTCATTGTCCACCTGAATAAAGATAAGCAAATTCTCCAACTGAGAGAGAAGTTAGTACTAGATAGAAGGGATAACCATATATGTTTTGGAGGGAATTTTATATGCATTGGCTCTCTTTTAGCCCACATTTAGTGGTATCTAGATCTTGGAGACTGAGCTCATTTTTTGTACATGGCTTTGACTTATTTCCCAGTTCCAGCAATGAGTTCCATTCCACTGAGTGGGTTTATTAGCCAAATCAAGAACAGTTGGTTACCCACCAGGGCTGTTTGCCACTACAGCACTTGAGGGAGCATTACATCAGCCTGTTTCCTGCTGGGTATCTTAGACTGCATGTTGTTTGGACCAATGTCAGACATTTTCCCCCAGTTGCTCGTGTAGCACCCTCTGGTACTAGACTAGCTAACTGTCTGGGGACTGACCTTCTTCTAGATTCTGGCCAGGTCTCTCTGTGTTTGGTCTCACACACGTGTGCTGTCTTCAACAGTAGGGTCTTACCATTACCCTTTGGTAGGTCACCAAGTACTCTGACCGAAGTCTGTCATTTTTGGGAAACCTTGTAGATATTTCAGATCAACAGCTCATTGTGGAAGTTAACCACCGGCTGGCACTGAGAGTTACAGGCCTGCACCTAGGAAGGTGAGGGAGGAAAAAGATAGATAATGTAAAAGAGAAAGTGAGTATAGAGAGGAGAGGGAGAGAGAGAGAGAGAGAGAGAGAGAGAGGGAGAGAGAGGAGAGAAAGAGAAGCAGGACAAGATTAAAGTTGGCCTTCATCATGTTCTCTCCAGGTTCCTGTGGTTCGAGTATTCCCTCTGTAGGCCTGCTGAAGGATCACTGTTTTAGCCTGTTGTTCAGAGTAAAGGGTTTTGTGGTATTTTTTCCTTTTGGGTCCCAATTTGTATCCCCCCTTGTCCTCCCTCCCACCCTCTCATTCCCTCCCACATTTACCCTCCCTCCACCCCACCCTCCTTCTTGTCTCATCCTCAGAGTGTTTATTAAGTTTGTCCACATGTCATGTGGAATCCGGTTAGGGGCGACAGATAAATGAGACCATGTGACAAATATCTTTTTGTGCTTGGGTGAGCTCACTGAGGATGATCTGTTCCATGTTTGACCATTTTTTTTCAAATTTCCTTATTTCATCTTTCCTTACTGCTACATAGAATTCCATAGTGTAGATATACCACATACAAATTGGAAAGGAAGAAGTTAAGTTAGCCCTATTTGCAGATGACATGATTCTATACATAAGTGACCCGAGAACTTCCATCTCAAAACTCTTAAAGGTGATTAGCGCCTTCAGCAAAGTAGCAGGATATAAAATCAATGCACAGAAATCAATAGCCTTTCTGTATGCAAAGGACAAAGAGAAAGAAAAAGTAATAACTAACATCGTCCCATTTTCAATTGCAACAAAGAAAATAAAATACCTTGGAATAACATTAACTAAGGAAGTGAAAGACCTATATGAAAACATAAAACATAAAAACATAAAAACTCTCAAAAAAGAAATTGAGGAGGTCCTACAAAAATGGAAAGACCTCCCATGCTCCTGGATTGGTAGAATTAACATTGTGAAAATGGCAATTTTACCAAAAGCACTTTATAGATTCAATGCAATGCCGATAAAAATCCCAACTTCCTTCTTCAATGAGATAGAAAAAAACTATCTCAAAATTCATATGGAAAGGCAGAAGGCCTCGGATATCCAAGCTCATCCTCAGCAAAAGAAACACCTCTGGAGGCATCACCATACCTGATGTAAAGCTATAGTACAAAGCCATTGTAATAAAAACAACATGATACTGGCATAAAAACAGGAATATAGACCAATGGAACAGAATTGAAGACCCAGACTTTGGGTCAAGAAACTACAGCTACTTGATATTTGACAAAGGCCCTACCAATGCAGAATGGAGAAAAGACAGCATCTTCAACAAATGGTGTTGGACAAGCTGGACAACCATATGTAGGAAAATGAAACTTGACCCACACATCTCTCCATGCACAAAAATTAAGTCCAAATGGATAAAAGACCTTAATATAAAACCAGAAACTCTGCTACTACTGGAAGAAAAAAAGGAGGAACCTTCCACGATGTAGGAGTGGGAAAAGATTTCCTGAACAAAACCCCAGCAGCTCAGGAAATTAAACAATCACTCAAACATGGGGATCTCATGAAGCTGAAAAGCTTTCTCACTGACAGAAATATTATAACCAAAGCCAGCAGAATACCCACAGAATGGGAGAAAATTTTCACCAGCTATACAACTGACAAAGGCCTAATTTCTAGAATCTACAAAGAACTCCAAAACCTAAACAATAAATCACCAAACAACCCACTCACAAAGTGGGGCAGAGAACGGCACAGGGAGTTCTCAGAGGAAGAAATACAAATAGCAAACACACATTTAAGAAAATGTTCAGCATCCCTAATCATCAGGGAAATGCAAATTAAAACAACTATGAGATTCCACCTTACCCCAGTAAAGATGGCAAACATTAAAAAAACAATGAAAACAAATGCTGGCGAGGCTGCGGAGAAATAGGAACAAGTCTTCACTGTTGGTGGGAATGTAAAATGGTTCAACCACTATGGACAGCTATATGGAGACTATTGAAAAGGATGACCATAGACATATCCAGTGGATCCAGTTATTCCCTTATTGGGCATTTACCCTAAAGGCCCCAAGCTTAAGACCAGAGACATTTGCTCAACCATGTTTATAGCTGCTCAATTTATAATAGCAAACAGTTGGAATCAACCAAGGTGTCCATCACTAGAAGAATGGATAACAAAGATGTGGTATATCTATACTATGGAATTCTACTTAGCAGTAAGGAAAGATGAAGTTGTACATCTTGGTAGATAACACAAACAAGGAAAGTTTGAACTTGCTGCACTCAACATTCCTCGTAGAAAAGTAACTCATTCCCAGAACCGAACTAGCTTATTACACACAGTACAGTGTTAGGCAATGAAGATGTTTGCTTTCTAAACAAACTACTTTAGAAATGAAGCGAATCTACTAAGTTGTACATCTTGTTAGATTACACAAACAAGGAAAGTTTGAACTTGTTGCACTCAACCTTCTTTGGAGGAAAGTAACACATTCTGAGAACCGTACTAGCTTATTTCACACAGTACAGTGTTCGGCAATGAAGATGTTTGTTTTCTAAACAAACTACTTTTGAAATGGGGCGAATCTACTAAGTTGTATGTGTTGTTAGATTACACAAACAAGGAAAGTTTCAACTTGCTGCACTCAACCTTCTTCGTAGGAACTCAACTGATTCCTAGAACTGAAATAGGCTTTTTTCAGAGAACAGTGTTCGGCAAAGAAGATGTTTGTTTTCTAAACAAACTGGTTTAGAAATGAAGCGAATCTACGAAGTTGTACATCTTGTTAGATTACACAAACAAGGAAAGTTTGAACTTGCTGCACTCAACCATCTTCATAGGAAAGCAACTGATTCCTAGAGGAGAACTAGCTTATTTCAAAAGTGCAGTGTTCGGCAATGAAGATGTTTCTTTTCTAAAGAAACTACTGTAGAAATGAGGCTAATCTACTAAGTTGTATATCTTGTTAGATTACACAAACAAGGAAAGTTTGAACTTGCTGCACTTGACCTTCTTCATAGGAAAGCTACTGATTTTGAGAACTGAACTAGCTTATTTCACACAGTTCAATGTTGTGCAATGAAGATGTTTGTTTTCTAAACAAACTACTGTAGAAATCAGGCGAATCTACTAAGTTGTACATCTTCTTAGATTGCAGAAACAAGGCAAGTTTGAACATGCTGCAATCAACCTTCTTCGTAGGAAAGAAATTGATTTTGAGAACCGAACTAGCTTATTTCACGCAGTGCAATGTTCAGCAATGAAGATGTTTGTTTTCTACACAAACTCCTTTTGAAACGAGGGGAATCTACTAAGTTATACATCTTCTTAGATGACAAAAACCAGGAATGTTTATACTTGCTGCACTCAACCATCTTTGTAGTATAACAACTGATTCCTACAACGGAACTTGCTTATTTAACACAGTACAGTGTTCAGCAATGAAGATGTTTGTTTTCTACACAAACTCCTTTTGAAACGAGGGGAATCTGCCAAGTTATATATCTTCTTAGATGACAAAACGAGGAATGTTTACACTTGCTGCACTCAACCACCTTTGTAGTACAGCAACTGATTCCTACAACGGAACTTGCTTATTTAACACAGTACAGTGTTCAGCAATGAAGATGTTTGTTTTCTAAACAAACTACTGTAGGAATGAGCTGAATCTACTAAGTTGTACATCTTTTTAGATTACACAAAAAGGAAGGTTAGAACTTGCTTCACTCAACCTTCTTCGTAGAAAAGTAACTCATTCCCAGAACCGAACTAGCTTATTACACAGAGTACAGTGTTAGGCAATGAAGATGTTTGTTTTCTAAACAAACTACTTTAGAAATGAACCGAATCTACTAAGTTGTACATCTTGTTACATTACAAAAACAAGGAAAGTTTGATCTTGCTGCACTGAAACTTCGTCGAAGGAAATCTACTCATTCCGACAACCGAACTAGCTTATTTCAGACAATACAGTGTTTGGCAATGAAGATGTATGTTTTCTAAACAAACTACTATAGAAATGAGGTGAATCTACTAAGTTGTACATCTTTTTAGGTTACACAATCAAGGAAAGATTGAACTTTCTGCACTCTACCTTCTTCATAGAAAAGCAACTGATTCGAGAACAGAGGTAGCTTATTTCACACAGTACAGTGTTCGGAAATGAAGATGTTTGTTTTCTAAACAAACTACTTTAATAATGAGGCGACTCTACTAAGTTGTACATCCTTTTAGATTACACAAACAAGGCAAGTTTGAACTTGCTGCACTCAACACTCTTCGTAAGAAAGCAACTCTCCTAGAGGAGAACTAGCTTATTTCACACAGTAGAGTGTTCGGTAACAAAGATGTTTCTCTTCTAAACAAACTACTTTAGAAATGAGGCGAATACACTAAGTTGTACATCTTGTTATATTACACAAACAAGGAAAGTTTGAACTTGCTGAACTTAACCTTCTTCGTAGGACACAACTGATTCCTAGAACTGAACTAGCTTATTTCACACAGTACAGTGTTGGGCAATGAAGGTATTTGTTATCTAAACAAACTACTTTAAAAATGGTGAGAATGTACTAAATTGTACCTCTTGTTACATTTCACAAACAAGGAACGTTTTGAATTTGCTGCACTCAACCTTCTTCGTAGGAAAGCAACTGATTCCGAGAACCGAACTAGCTTATTTCACAAAGTATTGTGTTCTGCAATGAAGATGTTTATTTTCTAAACAAACCACTTTAGAGATGAGGCGAATCTCCTAAGTTGTACATCTTTTTAGATTACATAAACAAGGAAAGTTTGAACTTGCTGGACTTAACAATCTTCATAACAAAGCAACTCATTCCTAGGGAAGAACTAGCTTATTTCACACAGTACAATGTTTGGCAATGAAGATGTTTGATTTCTAAACGGACTACTTTAAAAATAAGGCTAATCTACCAAGTTGTATATCTTGTTAGATTACACAAACAAGGAAAGTTTGAGCTTGCTGCACTCACTCTTCTTTGTAGGAAAGCAACTGATTCCGAGAACCGATCTAGCTTATTTCACACAATGCAGTATTCCGCAATGAAGATGTTTGTTTTCTAAATAAACTGCTTTAGAAATGAGGCGAAAATCCAAAGTTGCACATCTTCTTAGATGACACTAACTAGGAATGTCTGAACTTGCTGCACTCAACCATCTTTGTAATAAAGCTACTGATTCCTAGAACCGAAATAACTTATTTCACACAGTACAGTGTTTGGCAATGAAGATGTTTTCTTTCTAAACAATCTAACAATGAAGTGAAACTACTAACTTGTTCATCTTTTTAGTATACACTAACTAGGAGTGATTGAAGTTGCTGCACTCAACCATCTTCGTAGTAAAGCAAATGATTCCTAGAACCAAACTAGCTTACTTAACACATTGCAGAGTTCGGGAATGAAGATGTTTGTTTTCTAAACAAACTGCTTTAAAAATGAGGTCAATCCATTAAGTTGTACCTCTTATTAGATTCAACAAACTAGGAAAGTTTGAAGTTGTTGCACTCAACCATCTTTGTAGTAAAGCAACTGATTCCTAGAAACGAAGTAGCTAATTTCGCACAATACAGTGTTCGGAAATGAAGATGTTTGTTTTCTAAAAAAGTACTTCAGAAATGAAGCTAAACTAGTAAGTTGTACGTCTTGTTAGATTACACTAACTAGGAATATTTGAACTTGCTGGACTCAATCATCTTTGAAGAAAAGCAACAGATTCGTCGAATGGAACTAGCTTCTTTCACACAGTACAGTGTTCGGCAATAAAGATGTTTGTTTTCTAAAGAAACTTCTTTAGAAATGAAGGGAAACTAGTAAGTTATACATCTTATTAAATTACACTAACTAGGAATGTTTGAACTTGCTGTACTCAATCATCTTTGAAATAAAAAACTGATTCCTAGAACCGAACTAGCTTATTTCACACATTACAGTGTTCGGCAATGAAGATGTTTTCTTTCTAAACAATCTAACAATGAAGTGAAACTACTAATTTGTTCATCTTTTTAGCATACACTAACTAGGAGTGTTTGAAGTTGCTGCACTCAACCATCTTCTTAGTAAAGCAAATGATTCCTAGAACCGAACTAGCTTATTTCACACATGGCAGAGTTCGGGAATGAAGATGTTTGTTTTCTAAGCAAACTACTTTAGAAATGAGACCAATCTACTATGTTGTACATCTTGTTAGATTACACAAACTAGGAAAGTTTGAAGTTGCTGCACTCAACCTTGTTAGTAGGAATGCTACTGTTTCCTGGAACGGAACCAGCTTCTTTCACAGAGTACAGTGTTCGGCAAAGAAGATGTTTGTTTTCTACACAAACTACTTTAGAAATGAAGCGAAACTAGTAAGTTGTACATCTGGTTAGATTACACTAACTCGGAATGTTTGAACTTGCTGCACTCCATCATCTTTAAAGAAAAGCAACTGATTCGGAGAACCGAACTAGCTTCTTTCACACTGTACAGTGTTCGGCAACAAAGACGTTTGTTTTCTAAACAAACAACTTTAGAAATGAGCCGAATATACTACGTTGTACATCTTCTTAGATTACACAAACTAGGAAAGTTTGAACTTGCTGCACTCAACCTTCTTCGTAGGAACGCAACTGATTCCTAGAACCGAACTAGGTTATTTCACACAGTACAGTGTTGGGCAATGAAGATGTTTGTGTTCTACACAAACTGCTTTAGAAATGAGGCGAATCTACCAAGTTGTACATCTTATTAGATTACACAAACAAGGAAAGTTTGAACTTGCTGCACTCAACCTTCTTCGTAGGAAAGCAACTGATGCCGAGAACCGATCTAGCTTATTTCACAAAGTACAGTGTTCGGCAATGAAGATGTTTATTTTCTAAACAAACTGCTTTACAAATGAGACGAATCTACTAAACTCTATATCTTGTTAGAAGATAGTAACTAGGAATGTTTGAACTTGCTGCACTCAACCATCTTCATAGTAAAGCAAGTGATTCCTAGAACTGAACTAGGTTATTTCACACAGTACACTCTTTGGCAATGAAGATGTTTGTTTTCTAAACAAACTACATTCGAGATGAAGCGAATGTACTAAGTTGTACATTTGTTAGATGACAGTAACTATGGATGTTTGAACTTGCTGCACTCAACCATGTTCGTAGTAAACAACTGATTCCTAGAACCGAAGTAGCATATTTCACACAGTACAGTGTTTGGCAATGAAGATGTTTGTTTTCTAAACAAACTACTTTAGAAATGAGGCGAATCTGCTAAGTAGTTAGGTTCTCGGCGTCGGTTGATTTCCTACGAAGAAGGTTGAGTGCTGCAAGTTCAAACATTGCTAGATAGTGTAATCTAACAAGATATACAACTTAGCACATTCGCCTCATTTCTAATGTCATTTTTTTTTACAAAACAAACATCTTCATTGCTGAACACTGCACTCTGTGAAATAACCTAGTTCGGTTCTCAGATTCAGTTGCTTTCCTATGAAGGAGGTTGAGTGCAGCAAGTTCAAACTTTCTTTGTTTGTGTAATCTAACAAGATGTACAATGTAGTAGACGGGCATCATTCCTAAAGCAGTTTGTTTAGAAAAGAAACATCTTCAATGCTGAACACTGTACTGTGTGTAATAAGCTATTTCAGTTATAGGAATCATTTGTTTTCTTACGAAGAAGTTTCAGTGCAGCAAGTTCAAACTTTCCTTGTTTCTGTAATCTAACAAGTTATACAAATTAGTAGATTCGGCTCATTTCTAAAGTGTTTGTTTCTAATACAAACATCTTCATTGCCTAGAACTGTACTGTGTGTAATAAGCTAGTTCGGTTCTTGGAATGAGTTACTTTTCTACAAACAAGGTTGAGTGCAACAAGATCAAACTTTCCTTATTTCTGTAATCTAACAAGATATACAATTTAGTAGATTCGCCTTGTTCTAAAGTAGTTTGTTTACAAAACAAACAACTTCATATCTGAACACCGTACTGTGTAGTACTTACTAGTTTCGCTTCATTTCTAAAGTAGTTTGTTTAGAAAACAAACATCTTCATTGATGAACACTGTACTGTGTGAAATAAGCTGGTTTGGTTCTAGGTATCAATTGCTTTACTATGAAGAAGGTTGAGTGCAGCAAGTTCAACCTTTCCTTGTTTGTGTAATCTAACAAGATGTACAACTTAGTAGATTTGCCTCATTTCTAAAGCAGTTTGTTTAGAAAACGAACATCTTCATTGCCAAACACTGTACTGTGAAAAATAAGCTAAATCTCCTCTAGGAATCAGTTGTGTTCCTACGAAGAAGGTTGAATGCATCAAGTTCACACTTTTTTTTTTGTCAAACCTAACAACATATACAACTTAGTACATTAGCCTCATTTCTACATTAGTTTGTTTAGAAAACAAACATCTTTATTTCCGAACATTGTACTGTGTCAAATAAGCTATTTCTCCTGTAGAAATGAATTGCTTTCTTACGAGGAATGTTGAATGTAACAAGTTAAAACTTTCCTTGTTTTTGTAATCTAACAAGATGTACAACTTATGAGATTCATCGCATCTCTAAAGTAGTTTGTTTAGGAAACAAACATCTTCATTACCGAACACTGTACTGTGTGAAAAATGTTGCTTTACTACGAAGTTGGTTGAGTGCAGCAAGTTCAAACATTCCCAGTTAGTGTCATCTAACAAGATGTACAACTTAGTACAATCCCCTCATTTCTGAAGCAGTTGGTTTACAAAACAAACATCATTTCCAAACATTGCACCGTGTGAAATAAGCCATATCTGTTATCGGAATCAGTTGTTTTCCTACGAAGAATGTTGAGTGCAGCAAGTTCAAACTTTCCTTATTTGTGTAATCTAAAAAGATGTACAACTTGGTAGATTCGTGTCATTTCTAATGTGGTTTGTTTAGAAAACAAACATCTTCATTGCCTAGCACTGTACTGTGTGTAATAAGTGCAGTTCACTTCTGGGAATCAGTTGCTTTACTACAAAGAAGGTCAAGTGGAGCAAGTGCAAACTTTCCTTGTTTGTGTAACCTAGTAAGGTGTACAACTTAGTAGATTCATCTCATTTCTAAAGTACTTTGTTTAGAGAACAAACATCTTCATTGCCGAATACTGTACTGTGTGAAATAAGCTAGTTCGGTTGTCAGAATCAGTTGCTTTCCTATGAAGAAGGTTGAGTGCAGCAAAGTTCAACCTTTCGTTGTTTGCGTAATCTAACAAGATGTACAACTTAGTAGATTAGCATCATTTCTACAGTAGTTTTTTAGAAGATAAACATCTTCATTGCCAAACATTGTACGGTGTGGAATTATCTCGTTCTCCTCTAGGAATTAGTTCATTTCTTATGAAGCCTGTTGAGTGCAGGAAGTTCAAACTTTACTGGTTTGTGTAATCTAACAAGATGTACAACTTAGTAGATTCGCCTCATATCTGAAGTAGTTTGTTTAGAAAACACACATCTTCATTACCGAACACTGTACTGTCTGAAATAAGCTAATTCGGTTCTCGATATCAGTTGCGTTCCTACGAAGAAGGTTGAGTGCAGCAAGTTCAAACTTTCCTTGTTTGTGTAATCTGACAAGATGTACAACTTAGTAGATTTGGCTCACTTCTAAAGTAGTTTGTTTAAAAACAAACGTCTTCATTGCCTAGCACTGTACTGTGTGTAATAAGCTAGTTCGGTTCTGGGAATGAGTTACTTTTCTACGAACAAGGTTGAGTGCAACAAGTTCAAACTTTCCTTTTTGTGCAATCTAACAAGGTGTACAACTCAGTAGATTCGCCTCATTTCCAAAGTAGTTTGTTTGGAAAACAAAGATCTTCATTACCATACACTGTACTGTGTGAAATAAACTAGTTCGGTTCTAGGAATCAGTTGATTTACTATGAAGAAGTTCAAGTGCAGCAAGTTTAAACTTTCCTTGTTTGTGTAATTTAAAAAGATGTACCACTTAGTATATTTGCCTTATTTCTAAAGCAGTTTGTTTAGAAAACAAACATCTTCATTGCCTAACACTGTACCATGTGAAATAAGCTATGTTCAGTTGTCGGAATCAGTTGATTTCCTACAAAGAAGGTTGAGTGCAGCAAGCTCAAATTTTCCTTGTTTGTGTAATATAATAAGATGTACAACTTATTAGATTCACCTCATCTCTAAAGTAGTTTCTTTAGAAAACAAACATCTTCATTGCCGAACACTGCACAGTGTGAAATAAGCTAGTTCGCTTCTAGGAATCAGTTGTTTACTACGAAGATGGTTGAGCGCAGCAAGTTCAAACATTCCTAGTTAGTGTCATTTAACAAGATGTACCACTTAGTAGATTCCCCTCATTTCTGACCCAGTTTGTTTAGAAAACAAACATCTTCATTTCCGCACATTGTACTGTGTGAAATAAGCCAAATCTGTTCTTGGAATCAGTTGTTTTCCTACGAAGAAGGTTGAGTGCAGCAAGTTCAAACTTTCGTTTTTTGTGTAAACTAAAAAGATGTACAAGTTAGTAGAGTCTCCTCATTTCTAAAGCAGTTTGTTTAGAAAACAAACATCTTCATTGCCAAACACTGTAGTGTGTGTGAAATAAGCTAGATCGGTTCTGGGAATCAGTTGCTTTACTACAAAGAAGGTTGAGTGCAGCAAGTTCAAATTTTCCTTGTTTGTGTAATCTGAAAATATGTACAACTTAGTAAATTCACCTCATCTTCTAAAGTAGTTTGTTTAGAAACAAACATATTCATTACCAACACTGTACTGTGTTTTTGAAATAAGCTAATTCGGTTCTAGGAATCACTTGCCTTCCTACGAAGATGGTTGAGTGCAGCAAGTTCAAACTTTCCTTGTTCGTCAAAACTAACAAGATATACAACTTAGTAGATTAGCCTCATTTCGACAGTAGTTTGTTGAGAAAACAAACATCTACATTGCTGAACATTGTACTGTGTGAAATAAGCTAGTTGTCCTCTAGGAATGAATTGCTTTCTTACCAAGACTGTTGAGTGCAGCAAGTTCAAACTTTCCTTGTTTGTGTAATCTAACAAGATGTACAACTTAGTAAATTCATCTCATCTCTAAAGTAGTTTGTTTAGAAAACAAACATATTCATTACCGAACACTGTACTGTGTGAAATAAGGTAATTCGGTTCTAGGATTCACTTGCCTTCCTACGAAGAAGGTTGAGTGCAGCAAGTTCAACCTTTCCTTGTTTGTGTAATTTAACAAGATGTACAACTTAGCAAATTCGCCTCATTTCTAAAGTAGTTTGTTTAGAAAACAAGCATCTTCATAACCAAAGACTGTACTTTGGGCAATAAGCTAGTTCGCTTGACAGTATAAGTTGCGTTCCTACGAAGATGGTTGAGTGCAGCAAGTTCAAACTTTACTTGTTTGTGTAATCTAACAAGATGTAGAACTTAGATTCTCCTCATTTTTATAATAGTTTGTTTAAAAAACAACTATTTTCATTGTTGAACACTGTACTGTGTGAAATACGCTAGTTCGGTTCTGGGAATGAGTTACTTTTCTACGAAGAAAGTTGAGTGCAACAAGTTCAAACTGTCCTTGTTTGTGTAACCTGACAAGATGTACAACTCAGTAGAATCGCCTTATTTCTAAAGCAGTATGTTTAGAAAACAAACATCTTCTTTGCCGAGCACTGTACTATGTGAAATAAGCTAGATCGCTTCTCGGAATCAGTTGCTTTCCTATGAAGAAGCTTGAGTGCAGCAAGTTCAAACTTTCCTTGTTTGTGTAATCTAAAACGATGTTAGTTTTCTAACCGAACTACTTTAGAAATGAAGCGAAACTAGTAAGTTGTAAATCTTGTTGTATTACACTAACTAGGAATGTTAGAAGTTGCTGCACTCAATCATCTTTGTAGAAAAGCAACTCATTCGTACAAGCGAACTAGCTTCTTTCACACAATACAGTGTTCGGCAATGAAGATGTTTGTTTTTTAAACAAAGTACTTTAGAAATGAAGCTAAACTAGTGAATTCTACCTCTTCTTAGATTACACTAACTAGGAAATATTGAAGTTGCTGCATTCAACCATACTCCTAGTAAAGCAACTGATTCCTGGAACCGAACTAGCTTATTTCACACACTACAGTGTTTGTTTTCTAAAAAAACATCTTTAGAAATGAGGCCAATCTACTAAGTTGTATATCTTGTTAGATTACACAATCTAGGAAATTTTGAAGTTGCTGCACACAACCTTGTTCGTAGGAATGCTACTGATTCCTACAAACAAACTAGTTTCTTTCACACAGTACAGTCTTCGGTAATGAAGATGTTTGTTTTCTAAACAAACTACTTTAACAATGAAGCGAAACTAGTAAGTTGTACATCTTCTTAATGTACAATATATGGGAGTGTTTGAAATTGAAGCACTCAACCATCTTCGTAGAAAACCAACCGATTCCTAGAACCGAACTAGCTTATTTCACACAGTACAGAGTTCGGCAATGAAGGTGTTTGTTTTCTAAACAAACTACTTTAGAAATGCAGCAAAACTACTAACTTGTACATCTTGTTAGTCTACACTAACTGTGAATGTTTGAACTTGCTGCAAGCAACCATCTTTAGAGAAAAGCAACAGATTCCTAGAAACGAAGTAGCATATTTGACACAGTACAGTGTTCGGAAGGGAAGATGTTTGTTTTCCAAACAAACTACTTTAGAAATGAAGCTAAACTAGTAAGTTGTACATCTTGTTAGTCTACATTAACTAGGAGTGTTTGAACTTGCTGCACTCAACCAACTTCGTATAAAAGCAACTGATTCCTAGAACCGAACTAGCTTACTTCACACAGTACAGTGTCCGGCAATGAAGATGTTTGTTTTCTAAACAAACTACTTTTAAAATCAACCTAAATTAGCAAGGTGTACATGTTGTTAGATTACACAAACAAGGAAAGTTAGAGGTTGCTGCACTGAAGCTTCTTTTTAGGAAAGCAACTGATTCCTAGAACCAAACTAGCTTATTTCACACAGTACAGTGTTCGGCAATGAAGACGTTTTGTTTTCTAAACAAACTACTTAAGAAATGTGGCGAATCTACTAAGTTGTATATCTTGTTAGATGACACTAACCAGGAATATTTGAATTTGCTGCACTCAACCATCTTCGCAGAAAATCAACTGATTCCAGGGACCTAACTAGCTTCTTTCACACAGTACAGTGTTCGGCAATGAAGATGTTTGTTTTCTAAACAAACTAATTTAGAAATGAGGCGAATCTACTAAGTTGTAGATCGTGCTAGATTACAAAAACTAGGAACGTTTGAAGTTGCTGCACTCAACCTTGTTCGTAGGAATGCTACTGATTCCTAGAACCGAACTAGCTTCTTTCACACAGTACAGTGTTCATCAATGAAGATGTTTGTTCTCTAAACAAACTGCTTTAGAAATGAAGCTAAACTAGTAAGTTGTACATCTTGTTAGTCTACATTAACTAGGAGTGTTTGAACTTGCTGCACTCAACCAACTTCGTATAAAAGCAACTGATTCCTAGAACCGAACTAGCTTACTTCACACAGTACAGTGTCCGGAAATGAAGATGTTTGTTTTCTAAACAAACTACTTTTAAAATCAACCTAAATTAGCCAGGTGTAAATGTTGTTAGATTACACAAACAAGGAAAATTAGAGGTTGCTGCACTGAAGCTTCTTTTTAGGAAAGCAACTGATTCCTAGAACCAAACTAGCTTATTTCACACAGTACAGTGTTCGGCAATGAAGACGTTTGTTTTCTAAACAAACTACTTAAGAAATGTGGCGAATCTACTAAGTTGTATAACTTGATAGATGACACTAACCAGGAATATTTGAATTTGCTGCACTCAACCATCTTCGCAGAAAATCAACTGATTCCAGGGACCTAACTAGCTTCTTTCACACAGTACAGTGTTCGGCAATGAAGATGTTTGTTTTCTAAACAAACTAATTTAGAAATGAGGTGAATCTACTAAGTTGTAGATCGTGCTAGATTACACAAACTAGGAAAGTTTGAAGTTGCTGCACTCAATCTTGTTCGTAGGAATGCTACTGATTCCTAGAACCGAACTAGCTTCTTTCACACAGTACAGTGTTCAGCAATGAAGATGTTTGTTTTCTAAACAAACTACTTTAAAAATGAAGTGAAACTAGGAAGTTGTACATCTTGTTAGTCTACACTAACTAGGAATGTTTGAACTTGCTGCACTCAATCATCTTTGAAGAAAAGTAACTGATTCCGAGAACCGAACTAGCTTCTTTCACACTGTACAGTGTTCGGCAATGAAGACCTTTGTTTTCTAAACAAACTAGTTAAGAAATGCAGCGAAACTACTAAGTTGTACATCTTTTTAGACTACAGTAATTAGGAATGTTTGAACTTGCTGCACTGAACCATCTTTATAGAAAAGCACCTGATTCCTAGAACCGAACAATCTTATTTTACCAAGTACAGTGTTTGGCAATGAAGATGTTTGTTTTCTAAACAAACTACTTTAACAATGAAGCAAAACTAGTAAGTTGTACATCTTGTTAGTCTACACTAACTAGGAGTGTTTGAACTTGCTGCACTCAACCATCTTTGTAGAAAAGCAACCGATTCCTAGAACTGAACTAGCTCATTTCACACAGTACAGTGATTGGCAATGAAGATGATTGTTTTCTAAATGAACTACTTTTTTTGCTAAATAAACTACTTTTAAAATCAAGCGAAACTAGCAAGTTGTACATGCTGTTAGATTACACAAGCAAGGAAATTTTGAGGTGGCTGCACTGAAGCTTCTTTTTAGGAAAGCAACTGATTCCTAGAACCAAACTAGCTTATTTCACAAAGTACAGTTTTTGGGAATGTAGATGTTTGTATTCTAAACAAACTACTTTAGAAATGAGGCCAATGTACTAAGTGGTACATCTTGTTAGATTAAACAAACTAGGAAAGTTTGAAGTTGCTGCACTCAACCATCTTCGTAGTAAAGCAACTGATTCAGAGTAACGAAGTAGCTTATTTCACACAGTACAGTGTTCTGAAATGAAGATGTTTGTTTTCTAAAAAACTACTTGAAAATGAAGTTAAACTAGTAAGTTGTACATCTTGTTAGATTACACTAAGTAGGAATGACTGAACTTGCTGCACTCAGTCATCTTTGTAGAAAAGCAACTGATTCAGAGAACTGAACTAGCTTATTTGACACAGTACAGTGTTCGGCAATGAAGATGTTTTCTTTCTAAACAAAGCACTTTAACAATGAAGCGAAACTAGTAAATTGTTCATCTTGTTAGTCTACACGAACTAGGAGTGTTTGAAGTTGCTGCACTCAACCATCTTTGTAGCAAAGCGACTGATTCCTAGAACCGAACTAGCTTATTTCACACAGTACAGTGTCCGGCAAAGAAGATGTTTGTTTTCTAAACAAACTACTTTTAAAATCAAGCGAAACTACCAAGTTGTACATGTTGTTAGATTACACAAACAAGGAAAGTTTGAGGTTGCTGCACTGAAACTTCTTTTTAGGAAAGCAACTGATTCTTAGAACTGAACTATCTTATTTCACACACTACAGTATTCGGGAATGAAGATGTTTGTTTTATAAACAAACTACTTTAGAAATGAGGAGGATCTACTAAGTTGTACATCTTGTTAGATTACACTAACTAGGAATATTTGAATTTGCTGCACTCAAGCATCTTTGTAGAAAGTCAAATCATTCCTAGAACCAATGTACCTTATTTCACAAGTACAGTGTTTGGCAATGAAGATGTTTGTTTTCTAAACAAACTACTTAAGAAATGAAGTTAAACTACTAAGTTGTACATCTTGTTAGATTACACTAAGTAGGAATGATTGACCTTACTGCACTCAATCATCTTTGTAGAAAAGCCGCTGATTCGGAGAACCGAACTAGCTTATTTGACACAGTATAGTGTTTGGCAATGAAGATGTTTGTGTTCTAAATAAACTACTTTAGAAATGAAGCAAAATTAGTAAGTTGTACATCTTGTTAGGTTACACTAACTAGGAATCTTTGAACTTGCTGCATTCAATCATGTTTCAAGAAAAACAACTGATTCCTGAGAAACGAACTAGCTTCTTTCACACAGTACAGTGTTCGCCAATGAAGATGTTTTCTTTATAAATAAACTACTTTAACAATGAAGCGAAACTAGTAAGTTGTTCAACTTTTTAGTCTACACTAACTAGGAGGGTTTGAAGTTGCTGCACTCAACCATCTTCGAAAAATGTTTGTTTTCCAACAGAGAGAGAGAGAGAATGGGTTCCTAGAACCAAACTAGCTTATTTCACACAGTACAGTGTTCGGCAATGAAGATGTTTGTTTTCTAAACACACTACTTTTAAAATCAAGAGAAACTAGCAAGTTGTAAATGTTGTTAGACTAGACAAACAAGGAAATTTTGAGGTTGCTGCACTGAAGTTTCTTTTTAGGAAAGCAACTGATTCCTAGATCTGAACTAGCTTATTTCACACAGTACAGTGTTCAGAAATGAAGATGTTTGTTTTCTAAACAAACTACTTTAGAAAAGAAGCGAAACTAATATGTGGTACATCTCCTTAGATTACACTAACTAGAAATGTTTGAACTTGCTGCACTCAACCATCTTCGTAGAAAAGCAACGGATTCCTAGAAAGGAACTAGCTTAGTTCTCACAGTACAGGGTTCAGCAATGAAGACCTTTCTTTTCTAAACAAACTACTTTAACAATGAAGGGAAAATAGTGAATTGTACATCTTGTTAGATTACACTAACTAGGAATGTTTGAACTTGCTGCACTCCATAATCCTTGAAGAAAAGCCACTGATTCCTAGAACCGATCTAGCTTCTTTCACACAATACAGTGTTTGGCAATGAAGATGCTTGTTTTCTAAACAAACTGCTTTAACAATGAAGCGAAACTAGTAAGTTTTGTATCTTGTTAGTGTACACTAACTAGGAGTGTTTGAACTTGCTGCAATCAACCATCTTCGTAGAAAAACAACTGATTCTTAGAACAGTACAGTGTTCAGCATTGAAGATGTTTGTTTTCTTAACAAACTACTTTAGAAATGAAGTGAAACTAGTAAGTGGTACATCTTGTTAGATTACACTAACTAGGAATGTTTGAACTCGCTGCACTCAATCATCTTTGTAGAAAAGCCACTGATTCGTAGAACTGAACTAGCTTATTTCACACAGTACAGTGTTCGGCAATGAAGATGTTTGTTTTCTAAACAAAGTACTTTAGAAATGAGGCGAATCTACTATATTGTACAAATTACTTTAGAAATGAAGCGAAACTAGTAAATTGTACATCTTGTTAGATTACACAAACTAGGAAATTTCGAAGTTGCTGCATTCAACCTTGTTCGTAGGAATGCTACTGATTCCTAGAACCGAAGTAGCTTCTTTCACCCAGTACAGTGTTTGGCAATGAAGATGTTTGCTTTCTCAACAAACTACTTTAAACATGAAGCGAAAATAGTAAGTTGTACATCTTGTTAGTCTACACTAATTAGGAGAGCTTGAACTTGCTGCACTCGACCATCTTCACAGAAAAGCAACTGATTCCTAGAAACGAAATAGCTTATTTCACACATTACAGTGTTCGGCAATGAAGATGTTTGTTTTCTAAACAAACTACTTTAGAAATGAAGAGAAACTAGTAAGTTGTACATCTTTTTAGATTACACTAAATAGGAAAGATAGTAGTTGCTGCACTCAACCATCTTAGTAGTGAAGCAACTGATTCCTAGAACCGAACTACTTTATTTCAGACCATACATGGTTCAGCAATGAATATGTTTGTTTTCTAAACAAACTACTTTAGAAATGAAGTGAAACTACTAAGTTGTAAATCTTGTTATATTACACTAGCTAGGAATGTTTGAACTTGCTGCACTCAACCATCTTTATAGAAAAGCAACTGCTTCGGAGAACCAAACTAGATTATTTCACACAGTACAGTGTTCGGCAATGAAGATGTTTGTTTTCTAAACAAACTACTTTAGAAATGAGGCGAATCTACTAAGTTGCACATCTTATTAGATTACAAAAACAAGGAAAGTTTGAAGTTGCTGCACTCAACTTGTTCGTAGGAATGCTACTGATTCTGAGAACCAAACTAGCTTCTTTCACAGAGTACAGTGTTAGGCAATGAAGATGTTTGTTTTCTAAACAAACTACTTCAAATATGAAGAGAAACTAGTAAGTTGTACATGTTGTTAGTTTACACTAACTAGGAGTGTATGAACTTGCTGCACTGCACCATCTTCATAGAAAAGCAACTGATTCCTAGAACCGAACTAGCTTATTTCACACAGTACAGTGTTAGGCAATGAAGATGTTGGTTTTCTAAACAAACTGCTTTAGAAATGAGGTGAATCTACTAAGTTGTACATCTTGTTAAGTGACATTAACTAGGAATGTTTGAACTTGCTGCACTCAACCTTCTTTGTAGGATAGCAACTGATTCCTAGAACCGAACTTGCTTATTTCACACAGTGCAGTGTTCAGCAATGAAGATGTTTGTTTTCTATACAAACTACTTTAGAGATGATGCGAATCTACTAAGTTGTACATCTTGTTACATTACACAAACAAGGAAAGTTTGAACTTGATGCACTCAACACTCTTCGTAAGAAAGCAACTCTCCTAGAGGAGAACTAGCTTATTTCACACAGGACAATGTTAGGCAATGGAGATCTATCTCCTCTAAACAAACTACTTTAGAAATGAGGCCAATCTACTAAGTTGTACATCTTGTTAAATTACACTAAGAAGGAAAGTTTGAACTTGCTGCACTTAACATTCTTTGAATGAAAGCAACTGATTCCGAGAACTGAACTAGCTTGTTTCATACAGTATTGTGATTGGCAATGAAGAAGTTTGTTTTCTAATCAAACTGCTTTAGAGATGAGGCAAATCTACTAAGTTGTACATCTTGTTAGATTACACAAACAAGGAAAGTTTGAGCTTGCTGCACTCAACCTTCTTCGTAAGAAAGCAAGTCATTCCTAGAGGAGAACTACCTTATTTCACACAGTTCACTGTTTGGCAATGAAGATGTTTGTTTTCTAAACAAACTACTTTACAAATGAGGTGAATCTACTAAATTTTACAACTTGTTAGATTATACAAACACGGAAAGTGTGAACTTGCGGCTCTCAACCTTCTTCATAGGAAAGCAACTGATTTCGAGAACCGATGTAGCTTATTTCACACAGTACTATGTTCGGCAATGAAGATGTTTGTTTTCTAAACAAACTGCTTTAGAAATGATGCAAATCTACTAAGTTGTACATTTTCTTAGATGACACTAACTTGGAATGTTTGACATTACTGCAGTCAACCATCTTTCTAGTGAAGCCACTGATTCCTAGAACCAAACTAGCTTATTTCACACAGCACAGTTTTTGGCAATGAAGATGTTTGTTTACTAAACAAACTACTATAGAGATGAGGCAAATCTGCGAATTTATACATCTTGTTAGATTACACAAACAAGGAAAGTTTGAACTTGCTGCACTCAACCCTCTTCGTAGGAACAAAACTGATTCATGTAACTGAAGTAGCTTACTTCACACAGTACAGTGTTCGGCAATGAATATGTTTCTTATCTAAACAAACTAATGTAGAAATGAGGTGAATCAACTAAATTGTATATATTGTTAGATTACACAAACAAGGACACTTTGATGTTGCTGCACTCAACCTTCTTCGTAGGAAGGCAACTGATTCCAAGACCGAACTAAATTTTTACACAGGACAGTGTTTGGCAATGAAGATGCTTGTTTTCAAAACAAACTACTTTACAGGTGAGGCGAATCTACTAAGTTGTACTTCTTGTTAGATTCCTCAAACAAGGAAAGTTTCAACTTGCTGCACTCAACAGTCTTCGAAAGAAAGCCACTCATTCCTAGAGGAGAACTAGGTTATTTCACACAGTACAGTGTTCAGCAATAAAGATGTTTGTTTTAAACAAACTACTTTAGAAATGAGACGAATCTACTAAGTTGTACATCTTGTTAGATTACACAAACAAGGAAAGTTTGAACTTGCTGCACTCAACCTTCTTCGTAGAAAAGCAACTGATTCTGAGAACCGATCTAGCTTATTTCACACAGTACAGTGTTCTGCAATGAAGATGTTTGTTTTCTAAACAAAATGCTTTAGAAATGAGGGGAATCTACTAAGTTGTACATTTTCTTAGATGACACTAACTAGGAATGTTTGAACTTGCTGCAGTCAACCATCTTTGTAGTAAAGCAACTGATTCCTAGAACGGAACTAGCTTATTTCACACAGTACAGTGTTCGGCAATGAAGATGTTTATTTTCTAAACAAACTACTTTAGAGATGAGCCAAATCTACTAAGTTGTACATCTTGTTAGATTACACAAACCAGGAAAGTTTGAACTTGCTGCACTCAACCTTCTTTGTAGAGAAAGCAACTGATTCCTAGAACCAAACTAGCTTATTTCACAGAGTACAGTGTTCGGCAATGAAGATGTTTGTTTTCTAAACATACTACTTTAGAAATGAAGCGAATCTACTAAGTTGTATATCTTGTTAGATTACACAAACAAGGAAAGTTTGAACATGCTGCACTCAACCTTCTTCATAGGAAAGCAACTGATTCCTAGAACCGAACTAGCTTATTTCACACAGTACAATGTTCAGCAATGAAGATGTTTGTTTTCTAAACAAACTACTTTAGAAATGAGGCGAATCTACTAAGTTGTACATCTTGTTAGATTCCAAAAACAAGGAATGTTTGAACTTGCTGCACTCAACCATCTTTGTAGTAAAGCAACTCATTCCTAGAACCGAACTAGGTTATTTCACACAGTACAGTGTTCAGCAATGAAGATGTTTGTTTTCTAACAAACTACTTTAGAAATGAGACGAATCTACTAAGTTGTACATCTTGTTAGATTACACAAACAAGGAAAGTTTGAACTTGCTGCACTCAACCTTCTTTGTAGTAAAGCAACTGATTCCTAGAACCGAACTAGCTTATTTCACACAGTACAGTGTTCAGCAATGAAGATGTTTGTTTTCTAAACAAAATGCTTTAGAAATGAGGGGAATCTACTAAGTTGTACATCTTTTTAGATTACACTAACTAGGAATGTTTGAACTTGCTGCACTCAACCTTCATTGTAGTAAAAGCAACTGATTCCTAGAACCAAACTAGCTTATTTCACACAGTACAGTGTTAGGCAATGAAGATGTTTGTTTCTAAACAAACTATTTTAGAAATGAACCGAATCTACTAAGTTGTACATCTTGTTAGATTACACAAACCACTAAAGTTTGAACTTGCTGTACTGAACCTTCTTCATAAGAAAGCAAATCATTCTTAGAGGACCAAACTAGCTTATTTCACACAGTACAGTGTTCGACAATGAAAATGTTTGTTTTCTAAACAAACTACTGTAGAAATTAGGCAAATCTACTAAGTTGTACTTTCTTGTTAGATTACACAAACAAGGAAAGTTTGAACTTGCTGTACTCAACCTTCTTCATAGAAAAGCAACTGATTCTCCAAGAACTGATCTAGCTTATTTCACACAGTACAGTGTTCGGCAATGAAGATGTTTGTTTTCTAAACAAACTACTTTAGAAATGAGGGAATCTACTAAGTTGTACATCTTTTTAGATTACACAAACAAGGAAAGTTTGAACTTGCTGCACTCAACCATCTTTGTAGGAAAGCAACTGATTCCTAGAACCAAACTAGCTTATTTCACACAGTACAATGTTCAGCAATGAAGATGTTTGTTTTCTAAACAAACTACTTTAGAGAAATGAGGTAAATCTACTAAGTTGGACATCTTGTTAGATTACACAAACAAGGAAAGTTTGAACTTGCTGCACTCAACCTTCTTCGTAGAAAAGCAACTGATTCCAGAACCGAACTAGTTTATTTCACACAGTACAGTGTTTGGCAAATGAAGATGTTTGTTTTCTAAACAAACTACTTTAGAAATGAGCCGAATCTACTAAATTGTACATCTTGTTAGATTCCACAAACAAGGAAAGTTTCAACTTGCTGCACTCAACCTTCTCCGTAGAAAATGAACTGATTCCGACAACTGAACTAGCTTTTTTCACACAGTACAGTGTTCTGCAATGAAGATGTTTGTTTTCTAAACGAACTAGTGTAGAAATGAGGCTAATCTACTAAGTTGTACATTTTGTTAGATTACACAAACAAGGATAGTTTGAACTTGCTGCACTCAACCTTCTTCCTAGGAAAGCAACTGAGTCCTTGAACCGAACTAGATTATTTCACGCAGTACAGTGTTCAGCAATGAAGATGTTTATTTTCTAAACAAACTACTGTAGAAATAAGCCTAATCTACTAAGTTTTACATCTTGTTAGATTACACAAACCAGAAAAGTTTGAACTTCCTGAAATCAACCTTCTTCGTAGGAAAGCAACTGATTCTGAGAAACGATTTAGCTTTTTCCACACAGTACAGTGTTCTGCAATGAAGATGTTTCTTTTCTAAACAAACTGCTTTATAAATGAGGCCAATCTACTAAGTTGTATATCTTGTTAGATGACACTAACTAGGAATGTTTGAACTTGTTGCACTCCACAGTCTTCATAAGAAAGCAACTCATAGCTAGAGGAGAACTAGCTTATTTCACACAGTACAGTGTTTGGCAATGAAGATGTTTGTTTTCTATACAAACTGCTTTAGAAATGAGGCGAATCTGCTAAGTTGTACATCTTGTTAGATGACACTTACTAGGAATGTTTGAATTTGCTGCACTCAACAGTCTTCGTAAGAAAGCAACTCATTCCTAGAGGAGAACTAGCTTATTTCACACAGTACACTGTTCGTCATTGAAGATGTTTGTTTTCTAAACAAGCTACTGTACAAATTAGGCTAATGTACTAAGTTGTACGTCTTGTAAGATTACACAAAATAGGAAAAATTGAACTTGCTGCACTCAACCTTCTTCGTAGGAAAACAACTGATTCCAAGAACCGAACTAGCTTATTTCACACAATACAGTGTTCTGCAATGAAGATGTTTGTTTTCTAAACAAAGTGCTTTAAAAGTGAGGGGAATCTACTAAGTTGTACACTTTCTTAGAAGACACTAACTAGGAATGTTTTAACTTGCTACACTCAACCATCTTTGTAGTAAAGCAACTGATTCCTAGAACCAAACCAGCTTATTTCACACAGTACAGTGTTTGGTAATGAAGATGTTTGTTTTCTAAACAAACTACTTCAGGAATGAACCGAATCTACTAAGTTGTATGTCTTGTTAGATTACACAAATAAGGAACGTTTGAACATGCTGCACTCAACCTTCTTCTTAGAAAAGTAACTCATTCCTAGAACCGAACTAGCCTATTACACACAGTACAGTGTTAGGCAATGAAGATGTTTGTTTTCTAAACAAACTGCTTTTGAAATGAGCCGAATCTCCTAAGTTGTACATCTTGTTAGATTAAACAAACAAGCAAGGTTTGAACTGGCTGCACTCATCCTTCTTCATAGGAACGTAAGTGATTCCTAGAACCGAACTAGCTTATTTCACACAGTACAGTGTTCGGCAATAAAGATGTTTGTTTTCTAAACAAACTACTTTAGGAATGAGCCGAATGTGCTAAGTTGTACATCTTGTTAGATTACAAAATCAAGGATAGTTTGAACTTACTGCACTCAACCTTTTTCGTAGGAAATAAACTGATTCCGACAACCGAACTAGCTTATTTTAGACAGTACAGTGTTTGGCAATGAAGATGTTTGTTTTCTCAACAATCTACTTTAGAAATGAGGTGAATATACTCTGTTGTACATCTTTTTAGATTAAACAAACAAGGAAAGTTTGAACTTGCAAAACCTGACCTTCTTTGTAGGAAAGCAAATGATTCCGAGTACCAAACTATCTTATTTAACACAGTACAGTATTCGGAAATGAAGATGTTTGTTTTCTAAACAAACTACTTTAGGAATGAGCCTAATGTACTACGTTGTACATCTTGTTAGATTACAAAACCAAGGATAGTTTGAACTTACTGCACTCAACCTTTTTCGTAGGAAATCAACTGATTCCGACAACCGAACTAGCTTATTTTGGACAGTACAGTGTTCGGCAATGAAGATGTTTGTTTTCTCAACAATCTACTTTAGAAATGAGGTGAATATACTCTGTTGTACATTTTTTTAGATTAAACAAACAAAGAAAGTTTGAACTGGCTAAACCTGACCTTCTTTGTAGGAAAGCAAATGATTCCGAGTACCGAACTAGCTTATTTCATACAGTACTGTGTTTGGCAATGAAGATGTTTGTTTTCTAAACAAACTACTTTAGAAATGAGGTGAATCAACTAAGTTGTATATCTTGTTAGATTAAACAAACAAGAAAGGTTTGAACTTGGTGTATTCATCCTTCTTCGTAGAAAAGTTACTCATTCCCAGAACCGAACTATCTTAATTCACACAGTACAGTATTCGGCAATGATCACGTTTGTTTTCTCAACAAACTATTTTAGAAATGATGAGAATCTACTAAGTTGTATATCTTGTTAGATTACACAAACAAGGAAAGTTTGAACTTGCTGCACTCAACATTCGTCGTAGGAAATCAACTGATTACGACAACCGAACTAGCTTATTTCACACAGTACAATGTTTGGCAATAAAGATGTTTGTTTTCTCAACCAACCACTTTAGAAATGAAGCGAAACTAGTAAGTGCTACATCTTCTTAGATTACAGTAACTAGGAATGTTTGAACTTGCTGCACTCAATCATCTTTGTAGAAAAGCAATTGAGTCGTAGAACCGAACTATCTTATTTCACACAGTACAGTATTTGGCAAAGAAGATGTTTGTTTTCTAAACAAACTACTTTAGAAATGAAGCGAAACTAGTACCTTTTACATCTTGTAAGAATAGACTAACTAGGAAAGATTTAAGTTGCTGCACTCAACCATCTTCATAGTAAAGCAACTGATTCTTAGAACCGAACTAGCTTATTTCACACATTAAAGAGTTCGGGAATGAAGATGTTTGTTTTCTAAACAAACTACTTTATAAATGAGGCCAATCTACTAAGTTGTACATCTTGTTAGATTAAACAAACTAGGAAAGTTTGAAGTTGGTTCACTCAACCATCTTCGTGGTAAAGCAATTGTTTCCTAGAAATGAAGTAGCTTATTTCACACAGTGCAGTGTTAGGAAATGAAGTTTTTTGTTTTCTAAAAAACTACTTTAGAAATGAAGCGAAACTAGTAAGTTGTACCTTCTGTTAGATTACACTAACTAGGAATGTTTGAACTTGCTGCACTCAATCATCTTTGAAGAAAAGAAACTGATTCGTAGAACCGTACTAGCTTCTTTAACACAGTACAGTTTTCGGCAATGAAGATGTTTGTTTCCTAAACAAACTACTTTGTAAATGAAGCGAAATTAGTAAGTTGTACATCCTGTTAGATGACACGAACTAGGAATGTCTGAAATTGCTGCACTAAATCATCTTTGAAGAAAAGCAACTGATTCTGAGAACCGAACTACCTTCTTTCACACAGTACAGTGTTCAGCAATGAAGATATTTCTATTTGAAGATGGTTGAGTGCAGCAACTTCAAACTTTCCTAGTTTGTTTAATCTAACAAGATGTACAACTTAGTAGATTGGCCTCATTTCTAAAGTAGTTTGTTTAGAAAACAAAGATCTTCATTGCCGAACACTGTACTGGGTGATATGAGCTAGTTTGGTTCTAGGAATCAGTTGCTTTTCACTAAAGATGGTTGAGTGCAGCAAGTTCAAACATTCATAGTGTAATCTAACAAGATGTACAACTTAGTAGTTTCGCTGCATTTCTAAAGTAGTTTGTTGAGAAAACAAACATCTTCATTCCCAAACTCTGTTGTGTGAAATAAGCTAGATCGGTTCTAGGAATGTGTTGCTTTACTACGGAGATGGTTGAGTGCAGCAACAACAATGTCTCCTAGTTAGTGTAATCTCACAAGATGTAGAACTTAGTAGTTTCGGTTCATTTGTAACGTAGTTTGTTTAGAAAGCAAACATCTTCATTGCCGAATACTGTACTGTGTGAAATAAGCTAGTTCGGTTCTAGGAATCAGTTGCTTTACTACGAAGATGTTTGAGTGCAGCAAGTTCAAACACTCCTAGTTAGTGTAGTTTAATAAGATGTACAACTTACTAGTTTCGCTTCATTGTTAAAGTAGTTTGTTTAGAAAGCAAACATCTTCATTGCCGAACACTGTACTGTGTGAAATAACTTACATTGTTTCTAGGAATCAGTTAATTTTCTACAAATATGGTTGAGTGCAGCAAGTTCAAATATTCCTAGTTAGTGTAATCTAACAGGATGTACAACTTAGTATATTCGCCACATTTCTAAAGTAGTTTGTTTAGAAAACAAACAATTTCATTCCCAAACACTGTACTGTGTGAAATAAGCTAATTCAGTTCTAGGAATCACTTGCTTTACTACGAAGATGGTTGAGTGCAGCAAGTTCAAACACTCCTAGTTAGTGTAATCTAACAAGATGTACAACTTCCTGGTTTCGCTTCATTTTTAAACTAGTTTGTTTAGAAAACAAACATCTTCATTCCTGAACACTGTATTGTGTGAAAGTAGCTAGTTCAGTTCTTAAAATCAGTAGCATTCCTATGAACAAGGTTGAGTGCAGCAACTTCAAAATTTCCTAGTTTGTGTAATCTAACAAGATGTACAACTTAGTAGATTCGCGTCATTTCTAAAGAAGATTCCTTAGAAAACAAACACCTTCATTGCCAAGCAATGTACTGTGTGAAATAAGCTAGTTAGGTCCTAGGAATCAGTTGTTTTATTACGAAGATGGTTGAGTGCAGCAACTTCAAACTTTCCTATTTAGTGTAATCTAACAAGATGTACAACTTAGTAGTTTCGCTTCATTTCTAAAGTAGTTGGTTTAGAAAACAAACATCTTCATTGCTGAATACTGTACTGTGTGAAATAAGCTAGTTCGGTTCTAGGAATCAGTTGGTTTTCTACGAAGATGGTTGAGTGCAGCAAGTTCAAATACTCCTACTTAGTGTGGACTAACAAGATGTAAAACTTACCAGTTTCACTTCATTGTTAAAGTAGTTTGTTTAGAAAACAAACATCTTCATTGCCGAACACTGTCCTGTGTAAAAGAAGATATTTCAGTTCTAGGAATCAGTTGCTTTTTTCTAAAGATGGTTGAGTGCAGCAGGTTCAAACATTCCTAGTTAGTGTAATCTACCAAGATATACAACTTAGTAGTTTCTCTGCATTTCGCAAGTAGTTTGTTTAAAAAACAAACATCTTCATTAACGAACTCTGTAATCTTTGAAATAAGCTATTTCGGTTCTAGGAATCAGTTGCTTTACTACGAAGATTGTTGAGTGCAGCAACTTCAGAGTCCTAGTACTGTAGACTAACAAGATGTACAACTTCCTAGTTTTGCTTCATTTTTAAAGTAGTTTGTTTAGAAAGAAAACATCTTCATTGCCGAAGACTGTACTGTCTGAAAGAAGGTAGTTTGATTCTCGGAATCAGTTTCTTTTCTTCAAAGATGATTTAGTGCAGCAAGTTCAAACATTCCTAGTTAGTGTAATCTAACAAGATGTACAACTTACCAATTTCGCTTCATTTCTAAAGTAGTTTGTTTAGGAAACAAACATCTTCATTGCCGAACACTGTACTGTGTGATAGAAGCTCGTTTGGTTGTACGAATCAGTTGCATTTCTCGAAAGATGGTTGAGTGCAGCAAGTTGAAACATTCCTAGTTAATGTAATCTAACAAGAGGTACAACTTATTAGTTTCACTTCATTTCTAAAGTAGTTTTTTAGATGCAAACATCTGCATTTCCGAACACTGTACTGTGTGAAATAAGCTACTTCGTTTCTAGGAATCAGTTGCCTTACTACGAAGATGGTTGAGTGCAGCCACTTCAAACTTTCCTAGTTTGTTTAATATAACAAGATGTACAACTTAGTAGTTTCGCTTCATTTCTAAAGTAGTTTGTTTATAAAACAAACATCTTCATTACCGAACACTGTCCTGTGTGAAATAAGCTAGTTCGGTTCTCGCAATCAGTTGCTTTTCTCTATAGATGGTTCAGTGCACTAAGTTCAAACATTCCTACTTAGTGTATTCTAACAAGATATACAACTTAGTAGTTTCGTTGCATTTCTACAATAGTTTGTGTAGAAAACAAACATCTTCATTCCCGAACTCTGTAATGTGTAAAATAAGCTAGTTTGGATCTAGGAATCATTTGCCTTTCTCTAAAGATTGTTCAGTGCAGCAAGTTCAAACATCCCTTGTTAGTGTAATCTAACAAGAGGTACAACTTACTCATTTCGCTTCATTTCAAAAGTAGATTTTTAGAAAACAAACATCTTCATTTCCGCACACTGTACTGTGTGAAATAAGCTAGTTCGGTTCTAGGAATCAGTTGTTTTCCTAAAAAGAAGCTTCAGTGCAGCAACCTCAAACTTTCCTTGCTTGTGTAATCTAACATATACAACTTGCTAGTTTCGCTTGATTTTAAAAGTAGTTTGTTTAGAAAACAAATATCTTCTTTGATGAACACTGTACTGTGTGAAATAAGCTATTTCGGTTTTAGGAATCGGTTGCTTTTCTACGAAGATGGTTGAGTGCAGCAAGTACAAACATTCCTAGTTAGTGTAATCAGACAAGATGTACAACTTCCTAGTTTCGCTTCATATTTAAAGTAGTTTGTTTAGAAAACAAACATCTTCATTGCCGAACACTGTACTGTGTGAAAGAAGCTAGTTCGGATCTAGGAATCAGTAGCATTCCTACGAAGAAGGTTGAGTGCAGCAACTTCAAACTTTCCTAGAATGTGTCATCTAACAAGATGTACAACTTACTAGTATCCCTTCACTTCTAAAGTACTTTGTTTAGAAAACAAACATCTTCATTGCCGAACACTATACTGTGTGAAAGAAGCTAGTTTGGTTCTCCGAATCAGTGGCTTTTCATCCAAGATGATTGAGTGGAGCAAGTTCAAACATTCCTAGTTAGTGTAATCTAACAAAAGGTACATCTTACTAGTTTCTCTTCATTTCTAAAGTATTTTTTTAGAAAACAAACATCTTCATTTCCGAACACTGTACTGTGTGAAATAAGCTCCTTCGTTTCTAGGAATCAGTTGCTTTACTACGAAGATGGTTGAGTGCAGCAACTTCAAACTTTCCTAGTTAGTGTAATCTAAGAAGATGTACAACTTACTAGTTTTGCTTCATTTCTAAAGTAGGTTGTTTAGAAAACAAACATCTTCATTGCCTAACCCTGTACGGTCTGAAATAAGCTAGATCGGTTCTCGGAATCAGTTGCTTTACTACGAAGATGGTTGAGTGCGGCAACTTCAATCTTTCCTAGTTGGTGTATTCTAAGAAGATGTACAACTTACTAGTTTTGCTTCATTTCTAAAGTAGGTTGTTTAGAAAACAAACATCTTCATTGGCAAACACTATACTGTGTGAAAGAAGCTAGTTCAGTTCTTTGAATCAATTGCATTCCTACGAACAAGTTTTACTGCATTAAATTCAAACTTTGCTAGTTTGTGTAATCTAAGAAGATGTGCAACTTTCTAGTTTCGCTTTATTTCTAAAGTACTTCCTTTAGAAAACAAATATCTTCATTGCCGAACACAGTACTGTGTGAAATAAACTAGTTAGGTTCTAGAAATCAGTTCCTTTCCTACAAAGTATGTTGAGTGCAGCAACTTCAAACTTTCCTTGTTTGTGTAATCTAACAAGATGTACATCTTAATAGATTCGCCTGATTTCTAAAGTAGTTTGTTTAGAAAACAAACATATTCATTGCCGAACACTGTACTGTGTGAAATAAGGTAGTTCATATCTAGGAATCCGTTGCTTTCCTACGAAGAAGGTTGAGTGGAGCAACTTCAAACTTTCCTTGTTTGTGTAATCTAACAGGATATACAATTTAGTAGATTCGCCTCATTTCTAAAGTAGTTTGTTTAGAAAAGAAACATCTTCATTGCCGAACACTGTTCTGTGAGATATAAGCTAGTTCTTCTAGGAATCCATTGCTTTTCTACGAAGATGGTTGAGTGCAGCAAGTTCAAACATTCCTAGGTAGTGTAATCTAAGAAGATGTACAACTTACTAGTTTCACTTCATTTCTAAAGTGGTTTGTTTAGAAAACAAACATCTTCATTGCTGAACACTGTACTGTTTGAAACAAGCTACACTGGTTCTAGGAATCAGTTGATTTTGTACAAAGATGGTTGAGTGCAGCAAATTCAAATATTCCTAGTTAGTGTAATCTAACAAGATGCACAACTTAGTAGATTCGCCACATTTCTAAAGTAGTTTTTTTTTTAGAAAACAAATATCTTCATTCCTGAACACTGTACTGTGTGAAATAAGCTAGTTCATTTCCAGGAATCAGTTGCTTTCCTAAAAAGAAGCTTCAGTGCAGAAACCTCAAACTTTCCTTGTTTGTGTAATCTAACAACATTTGCAACTTGCAATTGTCGCTTGATTTTAAAAGTAGTTTGTTTAGAAAACAAATATCTTCATTGCTGAACACAGTACTTTGTGAAATAAGCTAGTTCGGTTCTAGGAATCGGTTGCTTTTCTACGAAGATGGTTGAGTGCAGCAAGTTCAAACTCTCCTAGTTAGTGTAGACTAACAAGATGTAAAAATTAGTAGTTTTGCTTCAGTTCTAAAGTAGTTTCTTTAGAAAACAAACATCTTCATTGCTAAACACTGTACTGTGTGCAACAAGCTAGTTCATTTCTAGGAATCAGTTGCTTTTCTAGAAAGATGGTTGAGTGCAGCAAGTTCAAACATTTCTAGTTAGTGTAGTCTATCATGATTTACAACTTAGCAGTTTCTCTGCATTTCTAAAGTAGTTTGTTTAGAAAAGAAACATCTTCATTCCCAAACTCTGTAATATGTGAAATAAGCTACAAATTCAAATATTGCTAGTTAGTGTAATCTAACAGGATATACAATTCAGTAGATTGACAACATTTCTAATACAGTTTGTTTAGAAAACAAATATCTTCATTCCCGAACACTGTCCTGTGTGAAATAAGCTAGTTCAGTTCTAGGAATCAGTGGCGTACTGACGAAGTAGGTTGAGTGCAGCAAGTTCAAACTTTCCTTGTTTGTGTAATCTAACAAAATGTACAACTTGCTAGTTTTGCTTGATTTTAAAAGTAGTTTGTTTAGAAAACAAACATCTTCATTGCTAAACACTGTACTGTGTGAAATAAGCTAGTTCGACTCTAGGAATCGGATGCTTTTCTACGAAGATGGTTGAGTGCAGGAAGCTCAAACATTCCTAGTTAGCGTAGTCTAACAAGATGTACAACTTCCTAGTTTCACTTCATTTCTAAAGTAGTTTGTTTAGAAAACAAACATCTTCATTGCCGAACACTGTACTGTCTTAAATAAGCTACATTGGTTCTAGGAATCAACTGATGTTCTACAAAGATGGTTGAGAGCAGCAAATTCAAATATTCCTAGTTAGTGTAATCTAACTAGATGTACAACTTAGTAGATTCGCAACATTTCTAAAGTAGTTTGTTTAGAAAACAAACATCTTCATTGCCGAACACTGTACTGTGTGAAATAAGCTAGTTCAGTTCTATGAATCAGATGCTTTTCTTCAAAGATGATTGAGTGCAGCAAGTTCAAAAATTACTAGTTAGTGTAATCTATCAAGAGGTACAACTTACTAGTTTCGCTTCCTTTCTAAAGTAGTTTGTTTAGAAAACAAACATCTTCATTTCTGAACACTGTATTGTGTGAAATAAGGTAGTTCTGTTCTAGGAATCAGTTGCTTTCCTAAAAGAAGCTTCAGTGCAGCAACCTCAAACTTTCCTTGCTTGTGTAATCTAACATGTACAATATGCTATTTTCCCTTTTAGAAAACAAACATATTCATTTCCAAACACCGTACTGTGTCAAATAAGCTACTTCGTTTCTAGGAATCAGTTGCTTTACTACGAAGATGGTTGACTGCAGCAACTTCCAACTTTCCTAGTTAATGTAATCTAACAAGATGTACAACTTGCTAATTTCTCTTCATTTCTAAAGTAGTTTGTTTAGAAAACAAACATCATCATTGCCAAACACTGTACTGTGTGAAATAAGCTAGTTCGCTTCTAGGAATCAATTGGTTTTCTACAAAGATGGTTGAGTGCAGCAATTTCAAACACTCCTAGTTAGTGTAAACTAACAAGATGTTCAACTTACTAGTTTCGCTTCATTGTTAAAGTAGTTTGTTTAGAAAGAAAACATCTTCATTGCTGAACACTATACTGTGTGAAAGAAGCTAGTACGGTTCTAGGAATCAGTAGCATTCCTTCTAACAAGGCTGAGTGCAGCAAATTCAAACTTTCCTTGTTTGTGTAATCTAACAAGATATACAACTTAATAGATTCACTTCATTTCTAAAGTAGTTTGTGTAGAAAACAAACATCTCCATTGCTGAACTCTGTAATGTGTTAAATAAGCAAGTTTGATTCTAGGAATCAGTTGCTTTTCTATAAAGATGGTGGAGTGCAGCAACTTCAAAAACTCCTAGTTTGTGTAGACTAACAAGATGTACAACGTACTAGTTTTGCTTCATTGTTAAAGTAGTTTGTTTAGAAAGAAAACATATTCATTGCCAAACACTGCACTCTGTGAAAGAAGCTACTTCGTTTCTCGGAATCAGTTGCTTTTCTTCAAAGATGATTGAGTGCAGCAAGTTCAAACATTCCTAGTTATTGTAATCTAACAAGATGTACAACTTAGTAGTTTCGCTTCATTTATAAAGTAGTTTTTTAGAAAACAAACAACTTCATTTCCGAACACTGTACTGTGTGAAATAAGCTATTTCTTTTCTAGGAATCAGTTGCTTCACTATGAAGATGGTTGAGTGCAGCAACTTTAAACTTTCCTAGTTTGTTTAATCTAACAAGATGTAGAACTTAGTAGATTGGCCTCATTTGTAAAGTAGTTTGTTTAGAAAACAAACATCTCCATTGCCGAACACTGTACTGTGTGAAATCAGCTAGTTGTGTTCTAGGAAACAGTTGCTTTCCTCTAAAGATGGTTGAGTGCAGCAAGTTCAAACATTCCTCGTTAGTGTAATCTAACAACATGTACAACTTAGTTGTTAGTTGTTTCGCTGCATTTCTAAAGTAGTTTGTTTAGAAAACAAACATCTTCACTCCCGAACACAGTACTGTATGAAATAAGCTAGTTCGGTTATAGGAATCAATTGCTTTCCTAAAAAGAAGCTTCAGTGCAGCAACCTCAAACTTTCCTTGTTTGTGTAATCTAACAAAATATACAACTTGCTAGTCGTTTGATTTTAAAAGTAGTTTGTTTAGAAAACAAACATCTTCATGGCCGAACACTGTACTTTGTGAAATAAGCTAGTTCGGTTCTAGGAATCCGTTGCCTTTCTATGAAGATCTTTGAGTGCATCAAATTCAAACACTCCTAGTTCGTGTAGACTAACAAGATGTACAACTTGATAATTTGGCTTCATTGTTAAAGTAGTTTGTTTAGAAAACAAATATAATCATTGCCGAACACTGTACTGTGTAAAATAAGTTAGTTTGGTTCTAGGAAGCAGTTGCTTTTCTATGAAGATGGTTGATTGCAGCAAGTTCAAACACTCCTAGTTAGTGTAGATTAACAAGATGTACAACTTACTAGTTTTGCTTCATTGTTAAAGTAGTTTCTTTAGAAAGAAAATATCTTCACTGCCGAACACTGTACTGTGTGAAAGAATCTAGTTCAGTTCTCGGAATCAGTTGCTTTTCTTCAAAGATGATTGAGTGCAGCAAGTTCAAACATTCCCAGTTCGTGTAATCTAACAGGATATATAACTTACTAATTTCGCTTCATTTCTAAAGTAGTTTGTTTAGAAAACAAACATCTTCATTGCCGAAAACTGTACTGTATGAAATAAGGTAGTTCCGTTGTACGAATCAGTTTCTTTTCTTCAAAGATGATTAAGTGCAGCAAGTTCAAACATGCCTAGTTAGTGTAATCTAACAAGAGGTACAATTTACTAGTTTCACTTCATTTCTAAAGTAGTTTTTTAGAAAACAAACAACTTCATTTCCGAACACTGTACTGTGTGAAATAAGCTACTTCGTTTCTAGGAAACAATTGCTTTACTAAGAAGATGGTTGAATGAAGATGTTTGTTTTATAAACAAACTACTTTTAAAATCAAGTCAAACTAGCAAGTTGTACATGTTCTTAGATTACACAAACAAGGAAAGTTTGAGGTTGCTGGACTGAAGCTTCTTTTTAGGAAAGCAACTGATTCCTACAACCAAACTAGTTTATTTCATACAGTGCAGAGTTCGGGAATGAAGATGTTTGTTTTCTAAGCAAACTACTTTAGAAATGTGGCGAATCTACTATGTTGTACATCTTGTTAGATTACACTAACTAGGAATATTTGAGTTTGCTGCACTCAACCATCTTTGTAGAAAATCAACTGATTCTAGAATCAATGTAGCTTATTTCACACATTACAGTGTTCGGCAATGAAGATGTTTGTTTTCTAAACAAACTACTTTAGAAATGAAGCGAAACTAATATGTTGTACAACATCTTAAACTACACTAACTGGGAATGTTTGAACTTGCTGCACTCAACCATCTTCATAGAAAAGCAACGGATTCCTAGAACCAAACTAGCTTATTTCTCACAGTATGGTGTTTGGCAAAGAACACGTTAATTTCTAAACAAACTATTTTGGAAATGAGGCTAATGTACTAAGTTTTATATCTTGTTAGACTACACAACGAAGGAAAGTTTGAAGTTGCTGCACTCAACCTTCATCGTAGGAAAGCAACTGATTCCTAGATACGAACTACCTTATTTCACACTTTACAGTGTTCTGTGATGAACATGTTTGTTTTCTAAACAAACTACTTTTGAAATCAGGCGATTCTTCTAAGATGTACATCTTTTTAGATTACACTAACTAGGAGAGATTGAAGTTGCCACACTCAACCATCTTTGTAGTAAAGCAACTGATTCCTAGAACTGAGCTAGCTTATTTCAGACCGTACAGGGTTCGGCAATGAAGATGTTTTTTTTTCTAAACAAACTACTTTAGAAATGAAGCAAAACAAGAAAGTTGCACATCTTGTTAGATTACACAAACTAGAAGAGTTTGATGTTGCTGCACTGAAACTTGTTCGTAGGAATGCAACTGATTCCTAGAACCAAACTACCTTCTTCCACACAGTATAGTGTTCGGCAAGGAAGATATTTGTTTTCTAAACAAACTGCTTTAGAAATGAAGTGAAACTAGTAATTTTACATCTTTTTAGATTAGACTAACTAGGAAAGATTTAAATTGCTGCACTCAACCATCTTCATAGTAAAGCAACTGATTCTTAGAACCGAACTAGCTTATTTCACACATTATAGAGTTCGGGAATGAAGATGTTTGTTTTCTAAACAAACTACTTTAGAAATGCAGCCAAACTACTAAGTTGTACATCTTGTTAGATTACACTAACTAGGAATGTTTGAACTTGCTGCACTCAACCATCTTTAGAGGAAAGCAACTGATTCCTAGAACTGACCTAGCTTATTTCACACGGTACAGTGTTTGGCAATGAAGATGTTTGTTTTCTAAACAAACTCCTTTAAAATGAGGCCAAACTACTAAGTTGTACATCTTGTTATATTAAACAAACTAGGAAAGTTTGAAGTTGCTTCATTCAACCATCTTCGTAGTAAAGCAACTGATTCCTAGAAATGAAGTAGCTTATTTCACACAGTACAGTGTTCGGAAATGAAGATGTTTGTTTTCTAATAAACCACTTTAGAAATGATGCGAAACTAGTAAGTTGTACCTCTTGTTAGATTACCCTAACAAGGAGTGTTTGAATTTACTGCACTCAATCATCTTTGAAGAAAAGCAACTGATTCGTAGAACCGAACTAGCTGCTTTCACACAGTACAGTGTTTGGCAATGAAGATGTTTGCTTTTAAAAACAAACTACTTTAACAATGAAGCGAAACTAGTAAGTTGTACATCTTGTTAGTCTACACTAACTAGGACTGTTTGAACTTGCTGCACTCAACCATCTTTGTCGTAAAGCAACTGAGTCCTAGAACAGAATTAGCTAATTTCACACAGTACAGTATTCGGCAATGAAGATGTTTGTTTTCTAAACAAACTACTTTAGAAATGAAGCGAAACTACTGAGTTGTATATCTTGTTAGGTCCCACTTACTGGGAAAGTTTGAAATTGCTGCACTCAACCATTTTCGTAGTAAAGCAACTGATTCCTAGAAACGAAGTAGCTTATTTGACACAGTACAGTGTTTGGAAATGAAGATATTTGTTTTCTAAAAAACTAATTTAGAAATGAAGGGAAAATAGTGACTTGTACATCTTGTTAGATTACACTACCTTGGAATGTTTGAACTTGCTGCACTCAATCATCTTTGAAGAAAAGCAACTGATTCGAAGAATGGAACTAGCTACTTTCACACAGTACATTGTTTGGAAATGAAGTCGTTTATTTTCTAAACAAACTACTTTAGAAATGAAGCGAAATTAGTAAGTTGTATATCTTGTTAGCCTACACTAACTAGGAGTGTTTGATCTTGCTGCACTCAACCATCTTGGTCCAAAGGAACTGATTCTTAGAACCAAAGTAGCTTTTTTGACACAGTACAGTGTTTGGCAATGAAGATGTTTGTTTTCTAAACAAACTACTTTACAAATGAAGCGAAACTAATAAGTTGTGCATTTTATTACATTACACTAACTCGGAGTGTTTGAACTTGCTGCACTCAAACATCTGTGACGAAAAGCAACTGTTTCCTAGAACCGAACTAGCTTCTTTCAAACAGTACAGTGGTCAGCAATTAAGACGTTTGTTTTCTAAACAAATTACTTTAAAAATGTAGCAAAACAACTAAGTTGTATATCTTGGTAGACTACACTAACTCGGAATGTTTGAACTTGCTGCACTCAACCATCTTCGTAGAAAAGCAACGGGTTCCTAGAACTGAACTGGCTTATTTCTCACAGTACAGTGCTCGGCAATGAAGACGCTTCTTTTCTAAACAAACCACTTTAGGAATGAGTAGAATCTACTAAGTTGTATATATTGTTAGATTACACAAACAAGGAAAGTTTGAAGTTGCTGCACTCAACCTTCTTCGTAGGAAAGCAACTGATTCCTAGATACGAACTACCTTATTTCATACAGTACATTGTTCGGCAATGAAGATGTTTGTTTTCTAAACAAACTGCTTTAGAAATCAGGCGAATCTACTAAGATGTACATCTTGTTAGATTACACAAACAAGGAAAGTTTGAAGTTGCTGCATTCAACCTACTTTGTAGGAAAGCAACTGATTACTAGAATCTAACTAGTTAATTTCACACAGTACTGTGGTCGGAAATGAAGATGTTTGTTTTTTAAACAAACTACTTTAGAAATTAACCGAAACTAGAAAGTTGTACCTATTGTTAGATTTCACAAACTAGCAAAGTTTGAAGTTGCTGCACTGCACCTTTTTCATAGGAATGCAACTGATTCCTCAAACCGTGCTAGCTTCTTTCACACAGTTTAGTGTTCGGCAATGAAGATGTTTGTTTTCTAAACAAACTACTTCAGAAATGAAGGAAACTAGTAAGTTGTACATCTTGTAGATTACACTAACTAGGAATGATTGAACTTGCTGCACTCATTCATCTTTGTTGAAAAGCAACTTCTTCGGAGAACCGAACTAGCTTATTTGACACAGTATAGTCTTCGCCAATGAAATGTTTGTTTTCTAAACAAACTACTTTAGAAATGCAGCGAAACTACTAAGTTGTATATCTTGTTAGAATACACTAACTAGGAATGTTTGAACTTGCTGCACTCAACCATCTTTATAGAAGAGGAACTGATTCCCAGAACCGAACTAGCTTATTTTACACAGTACAGTGTTCGGCAATGAAGATGTTTGTTTTCTAAACAAACTACTTGTAAAATGAAGCGAAATTAGCAAGTTGTACATGTTGTTAGATTACACAAACAAGGAAAGTTTGAGGTTGCTGCACTGAAGCTTCTTTTTAAGAAAGCAACTGATTCTTAGTACCGAACAAGCTTACTTCACACAATACAGTATTCAGGAATGAAGATATTTGTTTTCTAAACAAACTACGTTAGGAATGTGGTGAATCTATTATGTTGTACATCTTGTTAGATTACACTAACTAGGAATATTTGAATTTGCTGCACTGAATCATCCTTGAAGAAAAGCAACTGATTCGGAGAATCAAACTAGCTTCTTTCACACTGTACAGTGTTCGACAATGAAGATGTTTGTTTTCTAAACAAACTACTTTAGAAATGCAGCGAAACTACTAAATTCTACATCTTCTTAGACTACAATAACTAGGAATGTTTGAACTTGCTGCACTCAACCATCTTTATATAAAAGCAACTCATTCCTAGAACGGAACAAGCTTATTTTACAAAGTACAGTATTCGGAAATGAAGATGTTTGTTTTCTAAACAAACTACTTTAACAATGAAGTGAAACTAGTATGTTGTACATCTTCTTAGTCTACACTAACTAGGAGTGTTTGAACTTGCACTCTCAACCATCTTCGTAGAAAAGCAACTGATTCCTAGAAACGAACTAGCTTATTTCACAGAGTACAGTGTTCGGCAATGAAGATGCTTGTTTTCTAAACAAACTACTTTTAATATCAAGCGAAACTAGCAAGTTGTACATGTTGTTAGATTATACAAAGAAGGACAGTTTGAGGTTGCTGCACTGAAGCTTCTTTTTAGGAAAGCAACTGAATCCTAGAACCCAACCAGCTTTTTCTCACAGTACAGTGTTCGGGAATGATGATGTTTGTTTTCTAAACAAACTACTTTAAAAGCGAAACTAGGAAGTTGTACATCTTGTTAGACTACACTAAATAGGAATGTTTTAACTTGCTGCACTCAATCATCTTTGAAGAAAAGCAACTCATTCGGAGAATCGACCTAGCTTTTTTCACACTGTACAGTTTTTAGCAAGGAAGACATTTGTTTTCTAAACAAAGTACTTTAGAAATGCAGAGAAACTACTAAGTTGTACATCTTGTTAGACTACACTAACTAGGAATGTTTGAACTTGCTGCACTCAAGCATCTTCGTAGAAAAGCAACCAATTCCTAGAACTGAACTAGCTTATTTTACAAAGTACAGTGTTAGGCAATGAAGATGTTTGTTTTCTAAACAAACTACTTTTAAAATGAAGTGAAAATACCAAGTTGTAAATGTTGTTAGATTACACAAACAAGGAAAGTTTGAGGTTGCTGCACTGAAGCTTCTTTTTGCGAAAGCACTGATTCCTAGAACCGAACTAGCTTATTTCACACAGTACAGTGTTCGGCAATGAAGATGTTTGTTTTCTAAACAAACTACTTTAGAAAGGAGGCCAATCTACTAAGTTGTACATCTTGTTAGATTAAACAAACTAGGAAAGTTTGATGTTGCTTCACTCAACCATCTTCGTAGTAAAGCAACTGATTCCTTGAAACGAAGTAGCTTATTTCACACAGTACTGTGTTCGGAAATGAAGATGATTGTTTTCTAAAAAACTACTTCAGAAATGAAGTTAAACTGTTATGTTGTACATCTTGTTAGATTACACTAACTAGGAATATTTGAATTTGCTGCACTCATCCATCTTTGTAGAAAATAAACTGATTCCTAGAACCAATGTAGCTTATTTCACATAGTACAGTGTTTGGCAATGAAGATGTTTGTTTTCTAAACAAACTACTTTAGAAATGAAGTGAAACTAGTAAGTTGTACCTCTTGTTAGATTACACTTACTAGGAAGGTTTGAACTTGCTGCACTCAATCATCTTTGAACAAAAGCAACTGATACGTTGAACCGATCTAGCTTCATTCACACAGTACAGAGTTGGGGAATGAAGATGTTTGTTTTCTAAACAAACTACTGTAGAAATACAGGGAAACTACAAAGTTATACATCTTGTTAGATTACACTAACTCGGATTGTTTGAACTTGCTGCACTCAACCATCTTTAGAGAAAAGCAACTGATTCGTAGAACCGCAGTAGCTTATTTCACACAGTACAGTGTTCGGCAATTAAGATGTGTGTTTTCTAAACAAACTACTTTAGAAATGAGACCAATCTACTAAGTTGTACATCTTTTAGATTAAACAAACTAGGAAAGTTTGAAGTTGCTGCACTCAACTATCTTCCTAGTAAAGCAACTGATTCCTAGAAACGAAGTAGCTTATTTCACACAGTACAGTGTTCGGACATGGAGAAGTTTGTGTTCTAAAAAACTACTTTAGAAATGAAGTTAAACTAGTAAGTTTTACAACTTGTTAGATTACACAAAATTGCAATGATTGAACTTGCTGCCCTCAATCATCTTTGTAGAAGAGCAACTGATTCAGAGAACAGAACTAGATTATTTGACACAGTATAGTGTTCGGCAATGAAGATATTTGTTTTCTAAAAAACTGCTTTAGAAATGAAGTGAAATTCGTAAGTTGTACATCTTGTTACATTACACTAACTAGGAATGTTTGAACTTGCTGCACTCAATCATCTTTGAAGAAAAGCAACTCATTTCGAGAACTGAATTAGCTTCTTTCACACAATACAGTGTTCGGCAATGAAGATGTTTTCTTTCTAAACAAACTACTTTTACAATGAGGCGAAAGTAGTAAGTTGTTCATCTTGTAGGTCTACACTAACTAGGAGTGTTTGTAGTTGCTGCACTCAACCATCTTCGTAGTAAAGCAAGTGATTCCTAGAACTGAACTAGCTTATTTCACACATTGCAGAGTTCGGGAATGAAGATGTTTGTTTTCTAAAAAAAATACTTTAGAAAAGAGGCCAATCTACTAAGTTGTACATCTTGTTAGATTACACAAACGAGGAAAGTTTGACGTTTCTGCACTCAACCATCTTCGTAAAGTAAAGTAAAGTAAGTCATTCCTAGAAACGAAGTAGCTTATTTCACACAGTACAATGTTTGGAAATGAAGATGTTTGTTTTTTAAAAAACTACTTTAGAAATGAAGCGAAAGTAGAAAATTGTACCTCTTGTTAGATTACACTAAGCAGGAATGTTTGAACTTGCTGCACTCAACCTTGTTCGTAGGAATGCTATTGATTCCTAGAACCGAACTAGCTTCTTTCACACAGTACAGGGTTCGGATATGAAGATGTTTGTTTTCTCCACAAACTACTTAAGAAATGAAGTGAATCTACTAAGTTGTGCATCTTGTTAGATTACACTAACTCGGAATGTTTGAACTTGCTGCACTCAACCATCTTTAGAGAAAAGCAACTGCTTCGTAGAACCAAACTTGCTTATTTCACACTTACAGTGTTCGGCCATGAAGATGTTTGTTTTCTAAACAAACTACATTAAAAATGAAGCGAAACTAGTAAGTTGTACATCTTGTTAGATTACAATAACTAGGAATGTTTGAACTTGCTGCACTCAATCATCTTCGTAGTAAAGGAACTGATTCCTAGAACCTAACTAGCTTATTTCACACAGTACAGTGTTCGGCAAAGAAGATGTTTTCTAAACAAACAACTTTAGAAATGAAGCGAAACTACTAAGTTGTACATCTTCTTAGCTTACACTAACTAATAAAGTTTGAAGTTGCTGCACTCAACAATCTTCGTAGTAAAGCAACTGATTCTAGAAACAAAGTAGCTTATTTCACACAGTACAGTATTCGGAAAAGAAGATATTGTTTTCTAAAAAACTACTTTAGAAATGAAGCAAAACTAGTAAGTTGTACCTCTTGTTAGATTACACTAACTAGGAGTGTTTGAACTTGCTGCACTCAACCTTGTTTGTAGGAATGCTACTGATTCCTAGAACCGAACTAGCTTCTTTCACACTGTACAGTGTTCAGCAATGAAGATGTTTGTTTTCTACAGAAACTACTTCAGAAATGAAGCGAATCTACTAAGTTTTACATCGTGTTAGATTACACAAACTAGGATAGTTTTAAGTTGTTGCACTCAACCTTGTTAGTAGGAATGCTACTGCTTCCTGGAAGTGAACTAGCTTCTTTCACACAGTATAAGGTTCGGCAATGAAGATTTTTTTTTTTCTAAACAAACTACTTTTGAAATGAGGCCAATCTACTAAGTTGTACATCTTGTTAGAATACACTAACTAGGAATGTTTGAACTTGCTGCACTCAACCATCTTTCTAGAAAAGCAACTGATTCCTAGAACCGAACTAGCTTATTTGACACAGTACAGTGTTCGGCAATGAAGATGTTTGTTTTCTAAACAAACTACTTTAGAAATGAAGCTAAACTAGTAAGTTGTACATCATGTTAGATTACCCTAAGTAGGAATGATTGAACTTGCTGCACTCAATCAACTTTGTAGAAAATCAAATGGTTCGGAAAACCAAAATAGCTTATTTGACACAGTATAGTGATCGGCAATGAAGATGTTTGTTCTCTAAACAAACTACTTTGGAAATGAAGCGAAACTAGTAAGTTGTACATCTTGTTAGATTACACTAAGTAGGAATGATTAAAGTTGCCCCACTCAACCATCTTCCTAGTAAAACAACTGATTCCTAGAACCAAACTAGCTTATTTCAGACTGTACAGGGTTCGGCAATGAAGATGTTTGTTTTCTAAACAAACTACTTTAGAAATGAAGTGAAACTAGTAAGTGGTACATCTTGTTAGATTACAGTAACTAGGAATGTTCAAACTTGCTGCACTCAATCATCTTTGAAGAAAAGCAAATGATTTGTAGAACCGAACTAGCTCCTTTCACACAGTACAGTGTTCAGCAATGAAGATGTTTGTTTTCTAATCAAACTACTTTAGAAATGAGTCCAATCTACTAAGTTGTACATCTTGTTAGATTACACTAACTAGGAATGTTTGAACTTGCTGTACTCAATCATCTTTGAAAAAAAAACTGATTCCTAGAACCGAACTAGCTTATTTCACACATTCCAGAGTTCGGGAAAGAAGATGTTTGTTTTCTAAACAAACTGCTTTAGAAATTAGGCCAATCTACTATCTTGTACATCTTGTTAGATTACACAAACTAGGAACGTTTGAAGTTGCTGCACTCAACCATCTTCGTAGTAAAGCAACTGCTTCCTAGAAATGAAGCAGCTTATTGCACACAGTACAGTGTTCGGAAATGAATATGTTTGTTTTCTAAAAAACTATTTTAAAAATGAAGCGAAACTAGTAAATTGTACCTCTTGTTAGATTACACTAACTAGGAATGTTTGAATTTACTGCACTCAATTATCTTTAAAGAAAAGCAACTCATTCGGAGAACCGAACTGGCTTCTTTCACACTGTACAGTGTTCGGCAATAAAGACGTTTGTTTTATAAACAAACTACTTTAGAAATGAAGCAAAACTAGTAAGTTGTACATCTTGTTACATTACACTGAGTAGGAATGATTGAAGTTGCCACACTAAACCATCTTTGTAGTAAAACAACTGATTCCTAAAAGCAAACTAGCTTATTTCAGACCGTACAGTTTCAGTTTTTGTTTTCTAAACAAATGAAGATGTTTGTTTTCTAAACAAACTGCTTTAGAAATGAAACGAAACTAGTAAGTGGTACATCTAGTTAGATTACAGTAACTAGGAATGTTTAAACTTGCTGTACTCAATCATGTTTGTAGAAAAGCAAATGATTCTTATTGCACACAGTATAGTGTTCAGAAATGAAGATACCGAGCTAGCTTATTTCACACATTCCAGAGTTCCTCGGGAATGAAGATGTTGTTTTCTAAAGAAACTACTTTAGAAATGAGGCCAATCTACTAACTTGTACATCTTGTTAGATTACACAAACTAGGAAAGTTTGAAGTTGTTGCACTCAACCATCTTCGTAGTAAAGCAACTGATTCCTAGAAACGAAGCAGCTTATTGCACACAGTACAGTGTTCAGAAATGAAGATATTTGTTTTCTAAAAAACTATTCTAAAAAAGTTGTATATCTTGTTATACTACACTAACTAGGAACTCAACCATCTTTATAGAAAAGCAACTGATTCCTAGAACTTTTACACAATACAATGTTCGGCAGTAAAGTGTACCTCTTGTTAGATCTAAAACAAACTACTTTAGAAATACACTAACTAGGAAAGTTTTAAGATGCTGCACTCAACCATCGTCGTGAAAGCAACACTCAACCATCCTCGTAGTAAAGCAACTCATTCTTAGAAACGAAGTAGCTTATTTCACACAGTACAGTGTTCAGAAATGAAGATGTTTGTTTTCTAAAAAACTACCTTAGAAATGCAGTGAAACTACTGACTTGTACATCTTGTTAGACTACACTAACTAGGAATGTTTGAACTTGCTGCACACAACCATTTTAGAGAAAAGCAACTGATTCCTAGAAACGAAGTAGCTTATTTCACACAGTACAGTGTTTGGCAATGAAGATGTTTGTTTTCTAAACAAACTACTTTAACAATGAAGTGAAACTAGTAAGTTGTACATCTCGTTAGTCTACACTAACTAGGAGTGTTTGAACTTGCTGCACTCAACCATCTTCATAGAAAACCAACTGATTCCTAGAACAGAACTAGCTTATTTCACAAAGTACAGTGTTCGGCAAAGAAGATGTTTTCTAAACAAACTACTTTAGAAATGAAGCAAAACTACTAAGTTGTACCTCTTGTTAGATTACACTAACTAGGAATGTTTGAACTTGCTGCGCTCAACCTTGTTCGTAGGAATGCTACTGATTCCTAGAATCGAACTAGCTTCTTTCACACAGTACAGTGTTCGGCAATGAAGATGTTAGTTTTCTACACAAACTTCTTTAGAAATGAAGCGAATCTACTAAGTTGTACATCCTGTTAGATTACACAAACTAGGAAAGTTGTAAGTTGCTGCACTCAACCTTATTAGTAGGAATGCTGCTGCTTCCTGGAACTGAACTAGCTTCTTTCACACAGTACAGTTTTCGGCAATGAAGATGTTTGTTTTCTCATCAAACTACTTTAAAAATGAAGCGAAACTAGTAAGGTTTGCATCTTGTTAGATTAGACTAACTAGGATATATTGAAGTTGCTGCACTCAACCATACTCGAAGTAAAGCAACTCATTCCTAGAACAGAACTAGCTTATTTCACACATTACAGAGTTCGGGAATGAAGATGTTTGTTTTCTAAACAAACTACTTTAGAAATATAGCGAAACTACTAATTTATACATCTTGTTAGATTACACAAACTCGGAATGTTTGAACTTTCTTCACTCAACCATCTTTAGAGAAAAGCAACTGATTCGTAGAACCGAACTAGCTTATTTCACACAGTACAGTGTTCGGCAATGAAGATGTTTGTTTTCCAAACAAACTACTTTAGAAATGAGGCCAATCTACTAAGTTGTACATCTTTTTAGATTAAAAAAACTAGGAAAGTTTGACGTTGCTGCACTCAACCATCTTCGTAGTAAAGCAACTGATTCCTAGAAACGAAGTAGCTTATTTCATACAGTACAGTGTTCGGAAATGAAGATGTTTGTTTTCTAAAAAACTACTTTAGAAATGAAGTTAACCTTGTAAGTTGTACATCTTGTTAGATTACACTAAGTAGGAATGATTGAACTTGCTGGACTCAATCATCTTTGTAGAAAAGCAACTGAATCGGAGAACCGAACTAGCTTATTTGACACAGTATAGTATTCGGCAATGAAGATGTTTGTTTTCTAAACACACTACTTTAGAAATGAAGCGAAATTAGTAAGTTGTACATCTTGTTAGATTACACTAACTAGGAATGTTTGAACTTGCTGCACTCAATCATCTTTGAAGAAATGGAACTGATTCCGAGAACCGAACTAGCTTCTTTCACACAGTACAGTGTTTGGCAATGAAGATGTTTTCTTTCTAAACAAACTACTTTTACAATGGAGCAAAACTAGTAAGTTGTTCATTTGTTAGTCGACACTAACTAGGAGTCTTTGAAGTTGCTGCCCTCAACCATCTTCCTAGTAAAGCAACTGATTCCTAGAACCGAACTAGCTTATTTCACACATTTCAGAGTTCAGGAATGAAGATGTTTGTTTTCTAAACAAACTACTTTAGAAATGAGGCCAATCTACTAAGTTGTACATCTTGTTAGATTACACAAACTAGGAAAGTTTGAAGTTACTGCACTCAACCTTGTTAGTAGGAATGTTACTGTTTCCTGGAACTGAACTAGCTTCTTTCACACAGTACAGTGTTTGGCAAACAAGATGTTTGTTTTCTACACAAACTACTTTAGAAATGAAGCGAAACTAGTAAGTTGTACATCTTGTTAGATTACACTAACTCGGAATGTTTGAACTTGCTGCACTCAACCATCTTTAGAGAAAATCAACTGATTCATAAAACCGAACTAGGTTATTTCACACAGTACAGTGTTAGGCAATGAAGATTTTTGTTTTCTAAACAAACTACTTTAGAAATGAAGCGAAATTAGTATATTGTACATCTTGTAGGATTACACTAACTAGGAATGTTTGAACTTGTGTACTCAATCATCTTTGGAGAAAAACAACTGATTCCTAGAACCGAAGTAGGTTCTTTCACACAGTACAGTGTTTGGCAATGTAGATGTTTTGTTTTTAAACAAACTCCTGTAACAATGAAGCAAAACTAGTAAGTTGTACATCTTCTTAGTATACACTAACTAGAAGTGTTTGAAGTTGCTCCACTACACCATCTTTATTGAAAAGCAACTGACTCCTAGAACCGAACTAACTTATTTCATATAGTAAATTGTTCGGGAATGAAGATGTTTGTTTTCTACACAAACTACTTTAGAAATGAAAGGAATCTACTAAGTTGTACATCTTGTTTGACTACACAAACTGGGAAAGTTTGAAGTTGCTGCACTCAACCTTGTTAGTAGGAATGCTACTGATTCCTGGAACCGAACTAGCTTCTTTCACACAGTACAGTGTTCTGCAATGAAGATGTTTGTTTTCTAAACAAACTACTTTTGAAATGAAGCGAAAGTAGTAAGTTGTACATCTTGTTAGATTACACTAAATCGGAACGTTTGAACTTGCTGCATTCTACCATCTTTAGAGAAGAGCAACTGATTAGTAGAACCGAAATAGCTTATTTCACACAGTACAGTGTTTGGCAATGAAGATGTTTGTTTTCTAATCAAACTACTTTAGAAATGAGGCCAATCTACTAAGTTGTAAATCTTGTTAGATTAAATAAACTAGGAAAGTTTGAAGTTGCCGCACTCAACCATCTTCGTAGTAAAGCAAGTGATTCCTAGGAACGAAGTAGCTCATTTCACACAGTACAGTGTTGTACAATGAAGATGTTTGTTTTCTAAACAAACTACTTTAAAAATGAAGCGAAATTAGTAAGTTGTACATCTTGTAGGATTACAATAACTAGGAATGTTTGAACTTGCTGTACGCAATCACCTATAAAAAAAAAAACAACTGATTCCTAGAACCGAACTAGCTTCTTTCACACAGTACAGTGTTTGGCAATGAAGATGTTTTCTTTGTAAACAAACTAACAATGAAGCGGAACTACTAAGTTGTTCATCTTGTTAGTCTACAATAACTAGGAGTGATTGAAGTTGCTGCACTCAACCATCTTCGTAGTAAAGCAAATGATTCCTAGAACCGAACTAGCTTACTTAACACATTGCAGAGTTCAGGAATGAAGATGTTTGTTTTCTAAACAAACTACTTTAGAAATGAGGCCAATCCATTAAGTTGTACCTCTTGTTAGATTCAACAAACTAGGAAAGTTTGAAGTTGTTCCACTCAACCATCTTCGTAGTAAAGCTACTGATTCCTAGAAATGAAGTAGCTTATTTCACACAACACAGTGTTCTGAAATGAAGATGTTTATTTTCTAAAAAAGTACTTTAGTAATGAATCAAAACTAGTAAGTTGTACCACTTGTTAGATTACACTCAACAGTCTTCGTAAGAAAGGAACTCATTCCTAGAGAAGACCTAGCTTATTTCACACAGTACAGTCTTCGGCATTGAAGGTGTTTGTTTTCTAAACACACTACTTAAGAAATGAGGCGAATCTACTAAGTTGTACATCTTGTTAGATTACACAAACAAGGAAAGTTTGAACTTGCTGCACTCAACATTCTTCGTAGGAAAGGAACTGATTCTGAGAACCGAACTAGCTTATTTCTCACAGTACAGTGTTCGGCAATGAAGATGTTTGTATTCTCAACAAACTACTTTAGAAATTAGGCGAATCTACTAAGTTGTACATCTTGTTAGATTACACAAACAAGAAAAGTTTCAACTTGCTGCACTCAACCATCTTCGTAGGAAAGGAACTGATTCCGAGAACCAAACTAGCTTATTTCACAGAGTACAATGTTCGGCAATGAAGATGTTTGCTTTCTAAATAAACTACTTTAGAAATGAAGCCAAACTAGTAAGTTTTACAACTTATTAGATTACACTAACTAGGGAAGATTGAAGTTGCTGCACTCAACCATATTCGTAGTAAAGCAACTGATTCCTGGAAAAATGTAGTTTATTTCACACAGTACAGAGGTCCGCAATGAAGATCTTTGTTTTCTAAACAAACTATTTTAGACATGAGGAGAATATACTAAGTTGTAAATCTTGTTAGAATACACAAACTAGTAAGTTTTACATCTTATTAGATTACGCTAACTAGGGAAGATTGAAGTTGCTGCACTCAACCATCTTCGTAGTAAAGCAACTGATTCCTGGAACCAATGTAGTTTATTTCACACAGTACAGAGTTCGGCAATGAAGATGTTTGTTTTCTAAACAAACTACTTTAGAAATGAATCGAAACTAGTAAGTTGTACATCTTGTTAGATTACAATAACTAGGAATGTTTCAACTTGCTGCACTCAGTCATCTTTGTAGAAAAACAAATGATTCATAGAACCGAACTAGCTCATTTCACACAGTACAGTGTTCGGTAATCAAGATGTTTGTTTTCTAAACAAACTGCTTTTGAAAGGAAGCAAAACTAGTAAGTTGTACCTCTTGTTAGATTCCATTAACTAGGAAAGATTGAAGTTGCTGCACTGAACCATCTTCTTAGTATCGCAACTGATTCCTGGAACCGAAATTGCTTATTTCACACGGTACAGTGTTCGGCAATGAAAATGTTTGTTTTCTAAAAAAACAACTTTAAAAATGAGGCCAATCTACTAAGTTGTATATCTTGTTGGATTACACAAACTAGGAAACTTTGAGGTTGCTGCACTCAACCTTGTTCGTAGGAATGCTACTGATTCCTAGAACCGAACTAGCTTCTTTCACACAGTACAGTGTTCGGCAATGGAGATTTTTGTTTTCTAAACAAACTGCTTTAGAAATGTTGCGAATCTACTAAGTTGTACATCTTGTTACATTACACTAACTAGGAATATTTGAATTTGCATCACTCAACCATCTTCGTAGTAATGCAACTGATTCCTAGAACCGAACCAGCTTATTTCACACAGTACAGGGTTCGGCACTGAAGGTGTTTGTTTTCTAAAGAAACTACTTTAGAAATGAGGCGAATCTGCTAAGTTGTACATCCTGTTAGATTACACAAACTAGGAAAGTTTGAAGTTCCTGCACTCAACCTTGTTCGTAGGAATGCTACTGATTCCTAGAATCGAACTAGCTTCTTTCACACGGCAATGAAGATGTTTGTTTTCTAACCATCTACTTTAAAAATGAAGCGAAACTAGGAAGTTGTACATCTTGTTAGACTACACTAACTAGGAATGTTTGAGGTTGCTCCACTCATCCATCTTCGTAGTAAAGCAACAGGTTCCTAGAAACGAACTAGCTTATTTCACAAAGTACAGTGTTCTGCAATGAAGATGTTTGTTTTGTAAAAAAACAACTTTAGAAATGAGGCCAATCTACTACGTTGTACATCTTGTTAGATTAAACCAAGTAGGAAAGTTTGAAGTTGCTGCACTCAACCATCTTCCTCATAAAGCAATTGATTCCTAGAACAGAACAAGCTTATTTCACACAGTACAGGTTTAGGCAATGAAGGTTTTTGTTTTCTAAACAAACTACTTGAGAAATGAGGTGAATCTACTGAGTTGTACATCTTGTTAGATTACACAAACTAGGAAAGTTTGAAATTGCTGCACTCAACCTTGTTGATAGGAATGCTACCGATTCCTAGTTCCGAACGAGCTTCTTTCACACAGTACAGTGTTTGGCAATGAAGATGTTTGTTTTCTAAACAAACTACTTTAGAAATGAAGCGAAATTAGTAAGTTGTACATCTTGTTAGATTACACTAACTAAGAATGTTTGAACTTGCTGCACTCAATCATCTTTGAAGAAAAGCAACTATTTCTGAGTACCGAAGTAGCTTCTTTCACACAGTACAGTGTTTGGCAATGAAGATGTTTTCTTTCTAAACAAACTGTTTTAACAATGAAGCGAAACTAGTAAGTTGTTCATCTTGTTAGTCTACATGAACTAGGAGTGTTTGAAGTTGCTGCACTCAACCATCTTCGTAGTAAAGGAACTGATTCCTAGAACCAAACTAGGTTATTTCACACATTGCAGAGCTCGGGAATGAAGATGTTTGTTTTCTAAACAAACTGCTATAGAAATGAGGCCAATCTACTAAGTTGTACATCTAGGAAAGTTTCAAGTTCCTGCACTCAACCATCTTCATAGTAGAGCAACTGATTCCTAGAAATGAAGTAGCTTATTTCACACAGTACAGTGTTCGGAAATGGAGATGTTTATTTTCTAAAAAACTACTTTAGTAATGAGGCGAAACTAGTAAGTTGTACCTCTTGTTAGATTACACTAACTAGGAATATTTGAACTTGCTGCACTTAATCATCTTTGAAGAAAAGCAACTGGTTCGTAGAACCTACCTAGCTTCTTTTACACAGTACAGTGTTTGGCAATGAAGATGTTTGTTTTCTAAACAAACTACTTTAGAAAGGAAGCGAAATTAGAAAGTTGTATATCTTGTTAGATTACACTATCTTGGAATGTTTGAACTTGCTGCACTCAATAATCTTTGAAAAAAAAAACAACTGATTCCTAGAACCGAACTAGATTCTTTCACACAGTAAAGTGTTTGGCAATGAAGATGTATTTTTTTTTCTAAAGAAACTCCTTTAACAATGAAGCAAAACGAGTAAGTTGTACATCTTGTTAGTCTACACTAATTAGGAGTGTTTGAAGTTGCTGCACTCAACCATTTGTATAGAATACAACTGATTCCTAGAACCGAACTAACTCATTTCACACAGTACAGTGTTTGGCAATGAAGATGTTTGTTTTCTAAACAAACTACTTTTTAAATCAAGAGAAACTAGCAAGTTGTACATGTTGTTAGAGTACACAAACAAGGAAAGTTTGAGGTTGCTGCACTGAAGCTTCTTTTTAGGAAAGCAACTGATTTCTAGAACCGAACTAGCTTATTTCACACAGTACAGTGTTCAGGAATGAAGGTGTTTGTTTTCTAAACAAACTACTTTAGATGTGGCGAATCTACTCAGTAATACATCTTGTTAGATTACACTAACTAGGAATATTTGAATTTGCTGCAGTAAACCATCTTTGTAGAAAATCATGTGATTCCTAGAACCAATGTAGCTTATTTCACACAGTACAGTGTTCGGAAATGAAGATGTTTGTTTTGTAAAAAACTACTTTAGAAAGGAAGTTAAACTAGTAAGTTGTACATCTTGTTAGATTACACTAAGTAGGAATGATTGACCTTACTGCACTCAATCATCTTTGTGGAAAAGCCACTGATTCGGAGAACCGAACTAGCTTATTTGACACAGTATAGTGTTTGGCAATGAAGATGTTTGTGTTCTAAACAAACTACTTTAGAAATGAAGCAAAATTAGTAAGTTGTACATCTTGTTAGGTTACACTAACTAGGAATCTTTGAACTTGCTGCACTCAATCATGTTTGAAGAAAAGCAACTGATTCCTGAGAAACGAACTAGCTTCTTTCACACAGTACAGTGTTCGGCAATGAAGATGTTTTCTTTCTAAATAAACTACTTTAACAATGAAGCGAAACTAGTAAGTTGTTCGTCTTGTTAGTCTACACCAACTGGGAGGGTTTGAAGTTGCTGCACTCAACCATCTTCGTAGAAAACCAACCGATTCCTAGAACCGAACTAGCTTATTTCACACAGTACAGTGTTCGGCAATGAAGATGTTTGTTTTCTAAACACACTACTTTTAAAAACAAGAGAAACTAGCAAGTTGTACATGTTGTTAGACTACACAAACAAGGAAAGTTTGAGGTTGCTGCACTGAAGTTTCTTTTTAGGAAAGCAACTGATTCCTAGATCCGAACTAGCTTATTTCACACAGTACAGTGTTCAGAAATGAAGATGTTTGTTTTCTAAACAAACTACTTTAGAAAAGAAGCGAAACTAATATGTGGTACATCTTCTTAGATTACACTAACTAGACATGTTTGAACTTGCTGCACTCAACCATCTTCGTAGAAAAGCAACGGATTCCTAGAAAGGAACTAGCTTAGTTCTCACAGTACAGGGTTCAGCAATGAAGACCTTTCTTTTCTAAACAAACTGCTTTAACAATGAAGCGAAAATAGTGAATTGTACATCTTGTTAGATTACACTAACTAGGAATGTTTGAACTTGCTGAACTCAATCATCCTTGAAGAAAAGCCACTGATTCCTAGAACCGATCTAGCTTCTTTCACACAATACAGTGTTTGGCAATGAAGATGTTTGTTTTCTAAACAAACTGCTTTAACAATGAAGCGAAACTAGTAAGTTGTATATCTTATTAGTGTACACTAACTAGGAGTGTTTGAACTTGCTGCACTCAACCATGTTCGTAGAAAAACAACTGATTCCTAGAACAGTACAGTGTTCAGCATTGAAGATGTTTGTTTTCTAAACAAACTACTTTAGAAATGAAGTGAAACTAGTAAGTGGTACATCTTGTTAGATTACACTAACTAGGAATGTTTGAACTCGCTGCACTCAATCATCTTTGTAGAAAAGCCACTGATTCGTAGAACTGAACTAGCTTATTTCACACAGTATAGTGTTCGGCAATGAAGATGTTTGTTTTCTAAACAAACTACTTTAGAATGAAGTGAAACTAGTAAGTTGTACATCTTGTTAGATTACACTAACTAGGAAATATAGTAGTTGCTGCACCTAACCATCTTCGTAATGAAGCAACTGATTCCTAGAACTGAACTAGTTTATTTCAGACCGTACATGGTTCGGCAATGAAGATGTTTGTTTTCTAAAAAAACTACTTTAGAAATGAAGTGAAACTACTAAGTTGACAATCTTGTTATATTACACTAGCTAGGAATGTTTGAACTTGCTGCACTCAACCATCTTTATACAAAAGCAAGGGCTTCGGAGAAGCAAACTAGATTATTTCACACAGTACAGTGTTCGGCAATGATGATGTTTGTTTTCTAAACAAACTACTTTAGAAATGAGGCGAATCTACTAAGTTGCACATCTTATTAGATTACACTAACTAGGGATGTTTGAACTTGCTGCACTCAACCATCTTCGTAGAAAAGCAACGGATTCCTAGAACCGAACTAGCTTCTTTCACACAGTACAGTGTTCGGCAATGAAGACATTTGTTTTCTAAACGAACTACGTTAGAAATGAAGCGAAACTAGTAAGTTGAACATCTTGTTAGATTACACTAACTAGGAATGTTTGAACTTGCTGCACTCAATCATCTTTGTAGAAAAGCAAATGATTCGGAGAATCGAACTAGCTTATTTCACACAGTACAGTGTTCAGCAATAAAGATGTTTGTTTTCTAAACAAACTACTTTAGAAATGAAGCGAAACTGTTAAGTTTTACATCTTGTTAGAGTACACTAACTAAGAATGTTTGAACTTGCTGCACTCAACCATCTTGGTCCTAAGGAACTGATTCCTAGAACCAAAGTAGCTTGTTTCACACAGTACAGTGCTTGGCAATGAAGACGTTTGTTTTCTAAACAAGCTACTTTAGAAATGAAGCCAAACTAGTAAGTTGTGCATCGTGTTTATTACACTAACTCGGAATGTTTGAACTTGCTGAACTCAAACCTCGTTGAAGAAAAGCAACTGATTCCTAGAACTGAAATACCTTATTTCTCACAGTACAGTGCTCAGCAATGAAGACGTTTCTTTCATAAACAAACTACTTTAGAAATGATGCGAATCTCCTAAGTTGTATATCTTGTTAGATTCCACAAACAAGGAAATTTTGAAGTTGCTGCACTCAACCTTCTTCGTAGGAAATCAACTGATTCCTAGATACGAACTACCTTATTTCACACAGTACTGTGTTCAGCATTGAAGATGTTTGTTTTCTAAAGAAACTACTTTAGAAATGAAGCGAATCTAGAAAGTTGTACATCTTGTTAGATTACACAAACTAGCAAAGTTTGAAGTTGCTGCACTCAACCTTGATCCTAGAAATGCAACTGATTCCTAGAACCGAACTAGCTTCTTTCACACAGTATAGTGTTTGGCAATGAAGATGTTTGTTTTCTATACAAACTACTTTAGAAATGAAGCAAAACTAGTAAGTTATATATTTTGTTAGATTACACTAACTAGGAATATTTGAACTTGCTACACTAAATCATCTTTGTAGAAAAGCAAATGATTCGTAGAACCGAACTAGCTTATTTCACACAGTACAGTGTTAGGCAATGAAGATGTTTGTTGTCTAAACAAACTACTTTGGAAATGAAGCGAAACTAGTAAGTTTTACATCTTGGTAGATTACACTGAATTAGGAAACTTTGAAGTTGCAGCACTCAGTCATCTTCGTAGTAAAGCAACTGATTCCTAGAGCCGAACTAGCTTATTTCACACATTACAGAGTTCGGGAATGAAGATGATTGTTTTCTAAACAAACTACTCTAGAAATGAGGAGAATCTACAAAGTTATATATCTTGTTAGATTGCTTAAACAAGGAAAGTTTGAACTTGCTGCACTCAACAGTCCCCGTAAGAAAGCAGCTCATTCCTCAAGAAGAACTAGCTTATTTCACACAGTACAGTGTTCGGCAATGAAGATGTTTGTTTTCTAAATAAACTACTTTAGAAATGAGTCCAATCTACTAAGTTGTACATCTTGTTAGATTACACAAACAAGAAAAGTTTCAACTTGCTGCACTCAACCTCCTTTGTAGGAACAAAACTGACTCCTGGAACTGAACCAGCTTATTTCACACAGTACAGTGTTCGGCAATTAAGATGTTTGTTTTCTAAACACACTACCTTAGAAATGAGGCGAATCTACTAATTTGTACATCTTGTTAGATTACACAAACACGGAAAGTTTGAACTTGCTGCACTCAACTTTCTTTGATGGAAAGCAAATGATTCTGAGAACCGAACTAGCTTATTTTACACAGTACAGTGTTCTGCAATGAAGATGTTCATTTCCTAACCAAACTACCTTAAATGAGGTGGATCTACTATATTTTACATCTTGTTGGATTACACAAACAAAGAACGTTTCAACTTGCTGCACGCAACCTTCCTAGGAGGAACACAACTGATTCCTAGAACCGAACTAGCTTATTTCACTCAGTACAGTGTTCGGCAATGAAGATGTTTATTTTCTAAACAAAGTGCTTTAGAAATGAGGCGAATCTACTAAGTTGTACATCTTGTTAGATTACACAAACAAGAATAGTTTGAACTTCCTTCACTCAACGGTCTTTGTAATAAAGCAACTCATTCCTAGAGAAGAACTAGCTTATTTCACACAGTACAGTATTCGGCATTGATGATGTTTGTTTTCTAAAAAAACTACTTTAGAAATGAGGCGTCTACTTAGTTGTATATCTTGTTAGATTACACAAACAAGGAAAGTTTGAACTTGCTACACTCAACATTCTTCGTAGGAAAGGATCTGATTCCGAGAACCGAACGAGCTTATTTCTCACAGTACAGTGTTCGGCAATGAAGATGTTCGTTTTCTAAACAAACTACTTTAGAAATGAGGCGAATCTACTAAGTTGTACATATTGTTATATTGCACAAACAAGGAAAGTTTGAACTTGCTGCACTCAACTTTCTTATTAGGAAAGCAAATGATTTTGAGAACCGAACTAGGTTATTTCATACAGTACAGTGTTTGGCAATGAAGATGTTTGTTTTCTAAACAAACTATTTTAGAAATGAGTCAAATCTACTAACTTGTACATCTTGTGAGATTCCACAAGCAAGGAAAGTTTCAACTTGCTGCACGCAACCTTCTTCGTAGGAACACAACTGATTCCTAGAACCGATCTAGCTTATCTCACACAGTAAGTGTTCGGCAATGAAGATGTTTGTTTTCTAAACACACTACCCTAGAAATGAGGCGAATCTACTCAGTTGTACATCTTGTTGGATTACATAAACAAGGAACGTTTCCACTTGCTGCACTCAACCTTCTTCGTAGGAACGCAACTGATTCCTAGAAGCGAACTAGCTTATTTCATACAGTACAGTGTTTGGCAATGAAGATGTTTCTTTTCTTAAAAAACTACTTTAGAAATGAGCCAAATCTACTAAGTTGTACATCTTGTTATATTTCACAAACAACAAAAGTTTCAGCCTGCTGCACTCAACGTTCTTCGTAGGAAAGCAACTGATTTTGAGAACCAAACTAGCTTATTTCACAAAAACTACTTTAGAAATGATCCGAATATACTAAGTTGTACATCTTGTTAGATTACACAAACAAGGAAAGTTTGAACTTGCTGCACTCAACATTCTTCGCAGAAAAGCTACTGATTCTGAGAACCAAACTAGCTTATTTCACAGTACAGTGTTCGGCAATGAAGAAGTTTGTTTTGTAAACAAACTACTTTAGAAATGAGGCGAATCTACTAAGTTGTATATCTTGTTAGATTACACATACAAGGAAAGTTTCAAATTGTTGCACTCAATCTTCTTCGTAGGAAAGCAACTGATTCTGAGAACTGAACTAGCTTATTTCACACAGTGCAGTGTTTGGCAATGAAGATGTTTGTTTTCTAAACAAACTACTCTAGAAATGAGCCCAATCTAATAAGTTATACATCTTCTTGGATTACACAAACAAGGAAAGTTTGAATTTCCTGCACTCAACAGTCTTCGTAAGAAAGCAACTTATTCCAAGGGAAGAACTAGCTTATTTCACACAGTACAGTCTTCGGCATTGAAGATGTTATTTTTTTCTAAACAAACTACTTTAGAAATGAGGCATCTACTAAGTTGTACATCTTGTTAGATTACACAAACCAGGAATGTTTGAACTTGCTGCACTCAACCTTCTTCATAGGAATGGAACTAATTCCGAAAAACCGAACTAGCTTATTTCTCACAGTACAGTGTTCGGCAATGAATATGTTTGTTTTCTAAACAAACTGCTTTAGAAATGAGCCCAATCTACTAAGTTGTACATCTTGTTGGATTACACAAACAAGGAAAGTTTGAAGTGACTGCACTCAACAGTCTTCGTAAGAAAGCAACTCATTCCTAGAGAAGAACTAGCTTATTTCACACAGTACAATGTTAGGCAATGAAGGTGTTTGTTTTCTAAACAAACTACTTTAGAAATGAGGAGAATCTACGAAGTTGTACATCTTGTTGGATTACACAAACAAAGAAAGTTTGAACTTGCTGCACTCAACATTCTTCGTAAGAAAGCAACTTATTCCTAGAGGACAAGTAGCTTATTTCACACAGTACAGTGTTTAGCAATGAAGATGTTTCTTTTCTAAACAAACTTCTTTAGAAATGAGGCGAATCTACTAAGTGACACATCTTGTTAGATTACATTAGCAAGGAACGTTTCCACTTGCTGCACTCAACCTTCTTCTTAGGAACGCAACTGATTCCTAGAACCGAACTAGCTTATTTCACACAGTACAGTGTTTGGCAATGAAGATGTTTGTTTTCTTAAAAAACTACTTTAGAAATGAGCCCAATCTACTAAGTAGTACATCTTGTTATATTTCACAAAAAAGAAAAGTTTCAGCCTATTGCAATCAACCTTCTTCGTAAGACAGCATTCTGAGAACCGAACTAGCTTATTTCACACAGTATATTGTTCGGCAATGAAGATGTTTTTCTTCCAAACAAACTACTTCAGAAATGAGACGAATCTACTACGTTGTACACCTTGTTATATTACACAAACAAGGAAAGTTTGAACTTGTTGCACTCAACCTTCTTCTTGGTAACGCAACTGATTACTAGTACTGAACTAGCTTATTTCACACAGTATAATGTTCGGCAATGAAGATGTTTGTTTTCTAAAAACACCACTTTAGAAATGAGGCGAATCTACTACGTTGTACATCTTGTTAGATTACACAAACAAGCAAAGTTTGATCTTGCTGCACTGAACATTCTTCTTAGAAGGAAATCAACTTATTCCAACGACCGAACTAGCTTATTTCACACAATACAGTGTTTGGCAATGAAGATGTACTTTTTCTAAACAAACTACTATAGAAATGAGGTGAATCTACAAAATTGTACATCTTTTTAGATTACACAATCAAGGAAAGATTGAACTTGCTGCACTCGACCTTCAAAGAAAAGCAACTGATTCGAGAACAGAAGTAGCTTATTTCACAAAGTACAGTGTTCGGCAATGAAGATGTTTGTTTTCTAAACAAACTACTTTAGTAATGAGGTGACTCTACTAAGTTGTACATCGTTTTACATTACACAAACAAGGAAAGTTTCAACTTGCTACACTCAACCTTCTTCGTAGGAAAGGAACTGATTCCTACAACCGAACTAGCATGTTTCACTCAGTACAGTGTTCGGCAATGAAGATGTTTGTTTTCTAAACAAACTACTATAGAAATGAGGTGAATCTACTAAATTGTACGTCTTGTTAGATTACAAAAACAAGGAAAATTTGAACTAGCTCCACTCAAGAGTCTTCATAAGATAGCAACTCATTCCTGGAGTAGAAGTAGCTTATTTCACACAGTACCATATTCCCAATGAAGATGTTTGTTTTCTACACAAACTACTTTAGAAATGAGGCGAATCTACTAAGTTGTACATCTTGTTAGATTACACAAACAAGGAAAGTTTCAACTCATTGCACTCAATCTTCTTCATAGAAAAGCAACTCATTCCCAGAAACTAACTAGCTTATTTCACACAGTACAGTGTTCCTAAATGAAGATATTTTTAATCTAAACAAACTATTTTAGAAATGATGCGAATGTACTAAATTGTACATCTTGTTAGATTACAGAAACAAGGAAAGTTTGAAGTTACTGCACTCAACCTTCTTTGTAGGAACGCAACTGAATCCTAGAACCGAACTAGCTTATTTTACACAGTACAGTGTTCGGCAATGAAGATATTTGTTATCTAAACAAACGACTTTAAAAATGATGTGAATGTACAAAATTGTACATCTTGTTACATGACACAAACAAGGAAAGTTGTACAACTTGTCACATTACACAAAAAAAGGAAGCTTGAACTTGATTCACTCAACCTTCGTCGTAGGAACGCAACTGATTCCTAGAATCGAACTAGCTTATTTCATACAAAACAGTGTTCAGTAATGAAGATGTTTGTTTTCTAAACAAACTACTTTACAAATGAGGCAAATCTGCTAAATTGTACACCTTGTTAGATTTATACAAACAAGGAAAGTTTGAACTTGCGGCACTCATCCTTCTTCGTAGGAAAACAACTGATTCCGAGAACCTATCTAGCTTATTTCACACAGTACAATATTTGGAAATGAAGATGTTTGTTTTCTAAACAAACTGCTTTAGAAATGAGGCGAATCTCCTAAGTTGTACATCTTCTTAGATGACACTAACTAGGAATGTCTGAACTTGCTGCACTCAACCATCTTTGTAGTAAAGCCACTGATTCCTAGAACCGAACTTTTATTTCACACAGTACAGTGTTGGGCAATGAAGATGTTTGTCTTCTAAACAAACTACTATAAAGATGAGGCGAATCTACTAAGTTATACATCTTGTTAGATTACACAAACAAGGGAGTTTGAACTTGTTGCACTCAACCCTCTTCGTAGGAACACAACTGATTCCTAGAACCGAACTAGCTTATTTCACACAGTACAGTGTTAAAAATGAATATGTTTGTTATCTAAACAAACTAATGTAGAAATGAGGCAAATGAACTAAATTGTACATAATGTTAGATTACACAAACTGGGAAACTTTGAAGTTGATGCACTCAAACTTCTTCTTAGGAAGGCAACTGATTCTGAGAACCGAACTAGCTTCTTTTACACAGGACAGTGTTCAGCAATGAAGATATTTGTTTTCTAAACAAACTACTTTACAGATGAGGCGAATCTACTAAGTTGTTCATCTTGTTAGATTTCACAAAGAAGGAAAGTTTGAACTTGCTGCACTCAACAGTCTTCGTAAGAAAGCCACTCATTCCTAGAGGAAAACTAGGTTATTTCACACAGTACAGTGTTTGGCAATGAAGATGTTTGTTTTAAACAAACTACTTTAGAAATGAGACGAATCTACTAAGTTGTACATCTTGTTAGATTACACAAAGAAGGAAAGCTTGAACTTGCTGCACTCAACCTTCTTTGTAGGAAAGCATCAGATTCCGAGAACCGATCTAACTTATTTCACAAAGTACAGTGTTCAGGAACAAAGATGTTTGTTTTCTAAACAAACTACTTTTGAAATGAGGCGACTCTACTAAGTTGTACATCGTTTTAGATTACACCAAACAAGGAAAGTTTGAAATTGTTGCAAGCAACCTTCTTCATAGAAATGAACCCCATTCCCAAAACTGAATTAGCTTATTACACAGAGTACAGTGTTAGGAAATGAAGAAGTTTGTTTTCTAAACAAACTAAGTTAGAAATGAGCCAAATCTACTAAGTTGTACATCTTGGTAGATTACAAAAACAAGGAAAGTTTGAACTTGCTGCACTCAACCATCTTCATAGGAAAGCAACTGGTCCCTAGAACCTAAATAGCTTATTTCACACAGTACAGTGTTGATCAATGAAGACGTTTGTTTTCTAAACAAACTACTTTAGAAATAAGGCGAATGTACTAAATTGTACAACTTGTTAGACTACACAAACAAGAAACGTTTGAACTTGCTGCACTCAACCTTCTTTGTAGGAAAGCAACTGATTTTGAGAACCAATCTAACTTATTTCAGAGAGTACAGTGTTCAGCAATGAACATGTTTGATTTCTCAACAAACTGCTTTGGAAATAAGGGGAATCTACTAAGTTGTACATCTTGTTAGATTACACAAACAAGGAAAATTTTAACTTGCTGCACTCCACCATCTTCATAGGAAATCAAGTGATCCCGACAACAGAACTAGCTTATTTCACACAGTACAGTGTTCAGCAATGAAGATGTTTGTTTTCTAAACAAAACACTTTAGAAATGAGGCGAATCTATCAAATTGTAAATCTTAAAAGTCTACACAAACAAGGAAAGTTTGAACTTGCTGCACTCAAACTTCTTCGTAGGAAATCAACTGATTCCGAGAACCGAACCAGCTTATTTCACACAGTACAGTGTTTGGCAATGAAGATATTTGTTTTCTCAACAAACTACTTTAGATATGAGGCGAATCTACTAAATTGTACATCTTGTAAGATCACACAAACAAGGAAAGTTTGAACTTGCTGCACTCAACATTCTTCGTAGGAAAGCAACTGATTTTGAGAACCGACCTAACTTATTTCACAGAGTAAAGTGTTCGGCAATGAAAATGTTTGATTTCTTAAAAACCTGCTTTAGAAATAAGGCGAATCTACGAAGTTGTACATCTTGTCCGATTACACAAACAAGGAAAATTTGAACTTGCTGCACTCAATCATCTTCGTAGGACTTCACGTGATTCTGACAACCAAAATAGCTTATTTCACACAGTACAGTGTTTGGCAATGGAGGTGTTTTTTTTTCTAAACAAACTAATCTAGAAATGAGGCGAATCTACTACGTTGTACATCTTGTTAGATTAGAGAAACAAGGAAAGTTTGAACTTGCTGCACTCAACAGTCATGGTAAGAAAGCAACTCATTCCTAGAGGAGAACTGGCTTATTTCACACAGTACAATGTTCGGCAATGAAAACGTTTGTTTTCTAAACACACTACTGTAGAAATTGGGGGAATCTACAAAGTTGTACATCTTGTTAGATTACACAAACAAGGAAAGTTTGAACTTGCTGCACTCAACCTCCTTTGTAGTAAAGGAATTGATTCCGAGAACCGATCTAGGTCATTTCACACAGTATTGTATTTGGCATGAAGTTGTTTTCTAAACAAACTGCTATGGAAATGAGGGGAATCTACTAAGTTGTATATCTTCTTACATGACATTAACTAGGAGTGTTTGAACTTGTTGCACTCAACCATCTATGTAGTGAAGCAACTGATTCCTAGAACTGAACTAGATTATTTCACACAGTACACTGTTCGGCAATGAAGATGTTTGTTTTCTAAACAAACTACTGTAGAGTTGAGGCGAATCTACTAAGTTGTACATCTTGTTAGATTACACAAACCAGGAAAGTTTGAACTTGCTGCACTCAACCTTCTTCATAAAAAGTAACTCATTTCCAGATCCGAACTAACTTATTACCACAGTTTACACAGTACAGTGTTAGTCAATGAAGACGTTTGTTTCCTTAACAAACAACTTTAGAAATCAGCCAAATCTACTAAGTTGTACATCTTGTTAGATTACACAAACAAGGAAAGTTTCAACTTGCTGCACTCAACATTCTCCGTAGAAAATCAACTGATTCCGATAACCGAACTAGCTTGTTTCACACAGTACAGTGTTCTGCAATGAAGATTTTTGTTGTCTAAACAAACTACTTTAGAAATGAGGTGAATCTATTAAGTTGTATATCTTTTTAGATTTCACAAACAAGGAAAGTTTGAACTTGCTGCACTCAATCTTCGTAAGAAAGCAACTGATTCCTAGAACCGAACTAGCTTATATCACACAGTATAGTGTTTGGCAATGAAGATGTTTGTTTTCTAAACAAACTACCTTCGAAATGAGCAGAATCTAATAACTTGTACATCTTGTTAGATTACACAAACAAGGAAAGTTTGAACTTGCTGCACTCAACCATCTTCCTATTAAAGCAACTGATTCCTAGCACTGAACTAGCTTATTTGACACAGTACAGTGTTCTTGAAGATGTTTGTTTTCTAAACAAACTAATTTAGAGACCAAATCTACTAAGTGGTATATCTTGTTAGATTACACAAACAAAGAAAGTTTGAACTTGTTGCTCTCAACATTCTTTGTAAGAAAGCAACTCATTCCTAGTGGAGAACTACCTTATTTCACACAGTACAATGTTCGGCAATGAAGATTTTTGTTTCCTAAACAAACTATTGTAGAAATGAGTTGAATCCACTAAGTGGTAGGTCTTTTTAAGATTACACAGACAAGGAGAGTTTGAAATTGCTCCATTCAACCTTCTTCGTAGGAAAGAAAATGATTCCTACAACTGAACTAGCTTATTTCACACACTACAGTGTTTGGCAATCAAGATGTTTGTTTTGTAAACAAACTGCTTTAGAAATGAGGGGAATCTACTAAGTTGTACATCTTCTTAGATGATACTAACTAGGAACGTTTGAACTTGCTGCAGTCAACCATCTTTGTGGTAAAGCAACTGATTCCTGGAACCAAATTAGCTTATTTCATACAGTACAGTGTTCGGCAATGAAGATGTTTGTTTTCTAAACAAACTGCTTTAGAAATGAGGTGAATCTACTAAATTGTACATCTTCTTAGATGACACAAACAAGGAAAGTTTGAACTTCCTGCACTCAACCGTTTTGTAATAAAGCAACTGATTCCTAGAACCGACCTAGATTATTTCACACAGTACAGTGTTAGGCAATGAAGATGTTTGTTTTCTAAAAAAACTACTTTAGAATTGAGCCTAATCTACTAAATTGTACATCTTCTTAGATGACACTAACTAGGCATGTTTTAACTTGCTGCACTCAACCATGATTGTAGTAAAGCAACTGATACATAGAACAGAACTATCTTATTTCACACAGTACATTGTTTGGCAATGAAGATGTTTGTTTTCTAAACAAAAGACTTTAGAAATGAGCCGTATCTACTAAGTTGTACATCTTTCTAGATTGCACAAACAAGGAAAGTTTGAACTTGCTGCACTCAACCTTCCTCATAGAAAAGTACCTCATTCCCAGAACCAAACTAGCTTATTACACACAGTACAGTGTTAGGCAATGAAGATATTTGTTTTCTAAACAAACTACTGTAGAAATGAGCCTAATTTACTAAGTTGTACATCTTGTTCGATTACTCAAACAAGGAAAGTTTGAACTTGCTGCACTCAACTTTCTTCGTAGGAAAGCAACTGAGTCCTAGAACCGAACTTGATTATTTCACACAGTACAGTGTTCGGCAATGAAGATGTTTATTTTCTAAACAAACTACTGTAGAAATGAGGTAATCTACTAAATTGTACATCCTGTTATATTACACAAACAAGGAAAGTTTGAACTTGCTGCACTCAACAGTCTTCTTAAGAAAGCAACTCATTCCTAGAGGAGAACTAGCTTATTTCACACAGTACAATGTTCCCAATGAAAATGTTTGGTTTCTAAACACACTACTGTAGAAATTAGGGAATCTACTAAGTTGTACATCTTGTTAGATTACACAAACAAGGAAAGTTTGAACTTGCTGCACTCAACCTGCTTTGTAGTGAAGGAATTGATTCCAAGAACTGATCTAGCTCATTTCACACAGTATAGTGTTCGGCAATGAAGTTGTTTGTTTTCTAAACAAACTGCTTTAGAAATGAGGGGAATCAACTAAGTTGTACATCTTCTTAGATGACACTAACTAGGAGTGTTTGAAATTGATGCACTCAACCATCTTTGTAGGAAACCAACTGATTCCTAGAACCGAACTAGATTATTTCACACAGTACAATGTTCGGTAATGAAGAAGTTTGTTTTCTAAACAAACTACTTTAGAGATGAGGTGAGTCTACTAAGTAGTACATCTTGTTAGATTACACAAACCAGGAAAGTTTGAACTTGCTGCACTCAACCTTCTTCGTCAAAAGTAACTCATTTCCAGAACCGAACTAGCTTATTACCACAGTACAGTGTTAGGCAATGAAGACGTTTGTCTTCTTAACATAGTACTTTAGAAAGGAGCCGAATCTACTAGGTTGTACATCTTGTTAGATTACACAAACAAGGAAAGTTTCAACTTGCTGCACTCAACCTTCTCCGTAGAATATCAACTGATTCCGACAACCGAACTAGCTTATTTCACACAGTACAGTGTTCTAAACAAACTACAGTAGAAATGAGGCTAATTTACTTAGTTGTACATTTTGTTATATTACACAAACAAGGATAGTTTGAACTTGCTGCACTCGACCTTCTTCGTAGGAAATCAACTGAGTCCGAGAACCCAACTAGATTATTTCACACAGTACAGTGTCTGGCAATGAAGATGTTTATTTTTTAAACAAACTACTGTAGAAATGAGGCTAATCTACTAAGTTGTACATCTTGTTAGATTACACAAACAAGAAAATTTTGAACTTCCTGCACTCAACCTTCTTTGTAGTAAAGCAACTGATTCCGAGAACTGATTTAGCTTATTTCACACAGTACAGTGTTCTGCAATGAACTGCTTTAGAAATGAAGACTAAGTTGTATATCTTGTTCGATGACACTAACTGTGAATGTTTGAACTTGCTGCACTCAACAGTCTTCGTAAGAAAGCAACTCATACCTAGAGGAGAACTCTTATTTCACACAGTACGGTGTTTAGCAAACAAGAGGTTTGTTTTCTAAACAAACTGCTTTAGAAATGAGCCCTACTAAGTTGTACATCTTGTTAGATGACACTAACTTGGAATGTTTGAACTTGCTGCACTCAACAGTCATTCCTAGAGGAGAACTAGCTTATTTCATACAGTACAATGTTCGGCAATGAAGATGTTTGTTTTCTAAACAAGCTACTGTACAAATGAGGCTAATGTACTAAGTTGTACATCTTGTAAGATTACACAAAAAGGAAAATTTGAACTTGCTGCACTCAACCTTCTTCGATGGAAAGCAACTGATTCCGAGAACCTAACTAACTTATTTCACCACAGTACAGTGTTGGGCAATGAAGATGTTTGTTTTCTAAACAAACTGCAATAGAATGAGGCAAATCTACTAAGTTGTATAACTTGTTAAATGCCACTAACTAAGAATGTTTGAACTAGCTGCACTCAACCATATTCATAGTAAAGCAACTGATTCCTAGAACTTGCTAGATCATTTCACACAGTACAATGTTTGGCAATGAAACAAACTATTTATAGATGAGGCCAATCTACTAAGTTGTACATCTTGTTTGATTACAGAAACAAGGAAAAACTTCCTGCAGGCACCTTCTTCAAATGCAACTCGTTCCTAGAAGAGAACTAGTTATTTCACACACTACAATGTTCCATAATGAGGATCTTTGTTTTCTAAACAAACTACTGTACAAATGAGGCTAATCTACTAAGTTGTACATCTTGTTAGATTACACAAACAAGGAAAGTTAGGGCTTGCTGCACTCAACCTCTTCATAGGTACACAACTGATTCCGAGAACTGAACTAACTTATTTCACAAAGTACAGTGTTCAGGAATGAAGATGTTTGTTTTCTAAAAAACTACTTTAGAAATGAAGCGAAACTACTAAGTTGTACATCTTGTTAGATTACACCAAACAAGGAATGTTTGAACTTGTTGCACTCAATCATCTTTGTAGAAAAGAACCCCATTCCCAAAACTGAATTAGCTTATTACACACAGTACAGTGTTAGGCAATGAAGATGTTTGTTTTCTAAACAAACTAAGTTAGAAATGAGCCTAGTATCTACTAAGTTGTACATCTTGTTAGATTACAAAAACAAGGAAAGTTTGAACTTGCTGCACTCAACCTTCTTCACTAACTACGTAGTAAAGCAAAGCTGGTTCCTAGAACCCAAATAGCTTATTTCACACAGTACAGTGTTGATCAATGAAGATGTTTGTTTTCTAAACAAACTACTTTAGAAATGAGGCCAATCTACTAAATTGTACATCTTGTTAGATTACACAAACAAGGAACGTTTGAACTTGCTGCACTCAACCTTCTTTAGTAGGAAAGCAACTGATTTTGAGAACCAATCTAACTTATTTCACACAGTACAGTGTTCAGCAATGAAGATGTTTGATTTCTCAACAAACTACTTTAGAAATGAGGCCAATCTACTAAGTTGTACATCTTGTTAGATTACACAAACAAGGAAAATTTTAACTTGCTGCACTCAACCATCTTCATAGGAAAGCAAATGATTCCTACAACAGAACTAGCTTATTTCACACAGTACAGTGTTCAGCAATGAAGATGTTTGTTTTCTAAACAAAACACTTTAGAAATGAAGCGAAACTATCAAATTGTAAATCTTAAAGATTACACAAACAAGGAAAGTTTGAACTTGCTGCACTCAATCATCTTTGTAGAAAATCAACTGATTCTTAGAACCGAATTAGCTTATTTCACACAGTACAGTGTTTGGCAATGAAGATGTTTGTTTTCTAAACAAACTACTTTAGAAATGAAGCGAATCTACTAAATTGTACATCTTGTTAGATTACACAAACAAGGAAAGTTTGAACTTGCTGCACTCAACATCTTTAGAGGAAAGCAACTGATTCCTGAGAACCGAACTAGCTTATTTCACACAGTACAGTGTTCAGCAATGAAGATGTTTGTTTTCTAAACAAACTACTTTAGAAATAAGGGCCAATCTACTAAGTTGTACATCTTGTTATATTAAACAAACTAGGAAAATTTGAACTTGCTGCACTCAATCATCTTCGTAGTAAAGCAACTAATTCTGAGAACCAAAATAGCTTATTTCACACAGTACAGTGTTTGGCAATGGAGTTGTTTTTTTTCTAAAAAACTAATTTAGAAATGAAGCAAAACTAATAAATTGTACATCTTGTTAGATTAGATAAACAAGGAATGTTTGAACTTGCTGCACTCAATCATCTTTGAAGAAAAAAGAAACTGATTCCAGAGAACTGAACTAGCTTCTTTCACACAGTACAGTGTTTGGCAATGAAGATGTTTGTTTTCTAAACAAACTACTTTAGAAATGAAGGGAAATTAGTAAGTTGTACATCTTGTTAGATTACACAAACAAGGAATGTTTGAACTTGCTGCACTCAATCATCTTTGAAGAAAAGCAACTGATTCCGAGAACCGATCTAGCTCCTTTCACACAGTACAGTGTTTGGCAATGAAGATGTTTTTTTCTAAACAAACTACTTTAAAATGAAGTAAAACTACTAAGTTGTACATCTTGTTAGTCTACACTAACTAGGAGTTTTTGAACTTGCTGCACTCAACCATCTTTATAGAAAAGCAAGTGATTCCTAGAACCGAACAAGCTTATTTCAAACATTACAGAGTTCGGCTATGTAGATGTTTGTTTTCTAAACAAACTACTTTAGAAATGAAGGAATCTACTAAGTTGCTGCAGTCAATCATCTTTGAAGAAAGGCAACTGATTCATAGAAGACGGAACTAGCTTCTTTCACACAGTACTGTGATCGGGAATAAAGATGTTTCTTTTCTAAACAAACTACTTTTAAAATCAAGTGAAACTAACAAGTTGTACATGTTTTTACATTACACAAACAAGGAAAGTTTGAACTTGCTGCACTCAAGTTTCTTTTCAGGAAAGCACCTGATTCTTAAAACTGAACTAGCTTATTTCACACAGTACAGTGTTTGGGAATGAAGATGTTTGTTTTCTAAACAAAATACTTTAGAAATGAAGTGAAACTAGTAACTTGTACATCTTGTTAGATTACACAAACCAGGAAAGTTTGAACTTGCTGCACTCAACCATCTTTGAAGAAAAGCAACTGATTTCATAGATCCGAACTAGCTTATTTCACACAGTACAGTGTTTGTCAAATGAAGATGTTTGTTTTCTAACAAACAACTTTAGAAATCAGCCAAATCTACTAAGTTGTACATCTTGTTAGATTACACAAACAAGGAAAGTTTGAACTTGCTGCACTCAACCTTTTCCGTAGAAAATCAACTGATTCCTGATAACCGAACTAGCTTGTTTCACACAGTACAGTGGTCTGCAATGAAGATTTTTGTTGTCTAAACAAACTACTTTAGAAATGAGGTGAATCTATTAAGTTGTATATCTTTTTAGATTTCACAAACAAGGAAAGTTTGAACTTGCTGCACTCGTCCTTCTTCGTAAGAAAGCAACTGATTCCAAGAACCGAACTAGCTTATATCACACAGTATAGTGTGGGCAGCGAAGATGTTTGTTTTCTAAACAAACTACCTTCAAAATGAGCAGAATCTAATAACTTGTACATCTTGATAGATTACACAAGCAAGGAAAGTTTGAACTTGCTGCACTCAACCATCTTCCTATTAAAGCAACTGATTCCTAGCACTGAACTAGCTTATTTGACACAGTACAGTGTTCGGCAATGAAGATGTTTGTTTTCTAAACAAACTAATTTAGAGACGAGGCGAATCTACTACGTGGTACATCTTGTTAGATTACACAAACAAAGAAAGTTTGAACTTGTTGCTCTCAACATTCTTTGTAAGAAAGCAACTCATTCCTAGTGGAGAACTACCTTATTTCACACAGTACAATGTGCGGCAATGAAGTTGTTTGTTTCCTAAACAAACTACTGTAGAAATGAGTTGAATTCACTAAGTGGTAGGTCTTTTAAGATTACACAGACAAGGAGAGTTTGAAATTGCTCCATTCAACCTTCTTCGTAGGAACGCAACTGATTCCTACAACTGAACTAGCTTATTTCACACACTACAGTGTTTGGTAATCAAGATGTTTGTTTTGTAAACAAAATGCTTTAGAAATGAGGGGAATCTACTAAGTTGTACATCTTCTTAGATGATACTAACTAGGAATGTTTGAACTTGCTGCAGTCAACCATCTTTGTGGTAAAGCAACTGATTCCTGGAACCAAATTAGCTTATTTCATAAGTACAGTGTTCGGCAATGAAGATGTTTGTTTTCTAAACAAACTGCGTTAGAAATGAGGTGAATCTACTAAATTGTACATCTTGTTAGATGACACAAACAAGGAAAGTTTGAACTTCCTGCACTCAACAGTTTTTGTAATAAAGCAACTGATTCCTAGAACCGACCTAGATTATTTCACACAGTACAGTGTTCGGCAATGAAGATGTTTGTTTTCTAAAAAAAACTACTTTAGAATTGAGCCTAATCTACTAAGTTGTACATCTTCTTAGATGACACTAACTAGGCATGTTTCAACTTTCTGCACTCAACCATGATTGTAGTAAAGCAACTGATACCTAGAACAGAACTATCTTATGTCACGCAGTACATTGTTCGGCAATGAAGATGTTTGTTTTCTAAACAAAAGACTTTAGGAATGAGCCATATCTACTAAGTTGTACATCTTTCTAGATTGCACAAACAAGGAAAGTTTGAACTTGCTGCACTCAACCTTCCTCATAGGAAAGTACCTCATTCCCAGAATCAAACTAGCTTATTACACACAGTACAGTGTTAGGCAATGAAGATATTTGTTTTCTAAACAAACTACTGTAGAAATGAGCCTAATCTACTAAGTTGTACATCTTGTTCGATTACTCAAACAAGGAAAGTTTGAACTTGCTGCACTCGACTTTCTTCGTAGGAAAGCAACTGAGTCTGAGAACCGAACTTGATTATTTCACACAGTACAGTGTTCGGCAATGAAGATGTTTATTTTCTAAACAAACTACTGTAGAAATGAGGCTAATCTACGAAGTTGTACATCCTGTTATATTACACAAACAAGGAAAGTTTGAACTTGCTGCACTCAACAGTCTTCTTAAGAAAGCAACTCATTCCTAGAGGAGAACTAGCTTATTTCACACAGTACAATGTTCGGCAATGAAAATGTTTGGTTTCTAAACACACTACTGTAGAAATTAGGGGAATCTACTAAGTTGTACTTGTTAGATTACACAAACAAGGAAAGTTTGAACTTGCTGCACTCAACCTGCTTTGTAGTAAAGGAATTGATTCCAAGAACTGATCTAGCTCATTTCACACAGTATAGTGTTCGGCATGAAGTTGTTTGTTTTCTAAACAAACTGCTTTAGAAATGAGGGGAATCAACTAAGTTGTACATCTTCTTAGATGACACTAACTAGGAGTGTTTGAAATTGATGCACTCAACCATCTTTGTAGGAAACCAACTGATTCCTAGAACCGAACTAGATTATTTCACACAGTACAATGTTCGGTAATGAAGAAGTTTGTTTTCTAAACAAACTACTTTAGAGATGAGGTGAGTCTACTAAGTCGTACATCTTGTTAGATTACACAAACCAGGAAAGTTTGAACTTGCTGCACTCAACCTTCTTCGTAGAAAAGTAACTCATTTCCAGAACCGAACGAGCTTATTACCACAGTACAGTGTTAGGCAATGAAGACGTTTGTCTTCTTAACATAGTACTTTAGAAAGGAACCGAATCTACTAAGTTGTACATCTTGTTAGATTACACAAACAAGGAAAGTTTCAACTTGCTGCACTCAACCTTCTCCGTAGAATATCAACTGATTCCGACAACCGAACTAGCTTATTTCACACAGTACAGTGTTCTAAACAAACTACAGTAGAAATGAGGCTAATTTACTAAGTTGTACATTTTGTTATATTACACAAACAAGGATAGTTTGAACTTGCTGCACTCGACCTTCTTCGTAGGAAATCAACTGAGTCCGAGAACCCAACTAGATTATTTCACACAGTACAGTGTCTGGCAATAAAGATGTTTATTTTTTAAACAAACTGCTGTAGAAATGAGGCTAATCTACTAAGTTGTACATCTTGTTAGATTACACAAACGAGAAAATTTTGAACTTCCTGCACTCAACCTTCTTCGTAGGAAAGCAACTGATTCCGAGAACCGATTTAGCTTATTCCACACAGTACAGTGTTCTGCAATGAACTGCTTTAGAAATGAGGCGAATCTACTAAGTTGTATATCTTGTTCGATGACACTAACTGTGAATGTTTGAACTTGCTGCACTCAACAGTCTTCGTAAGAAAGCAACTCATACCTAGAGGAGAACTAGCTTATTTCACACAGTACGGTGTTTAGCAATGAAGAGGTTTGTTTTCTAAACAAACTGCTTTAGAAATGAGCCGAATCTACTAAGCTGTACATCTTGTTAGATGACACTAACTTGGAATGTTTGAACTTGCTGCACTCAACAGTCATTCCTAGAGGAGAACTAGCTTATTTCATACAGTACAATGTTCGGCAATGAAGATGTTTGTTTTCTAAACAAGCTACTGTACAAATGAGGCTAATGTACTAAGTTGTACATCTTGTAAGATTACACAAAAAAGGAAAATTTGAACTTGCTGCACTCAACCTTCTTCGATGGAAAGCAACTGATTCCGAGAACCTAACTAACTTATTTCACACAGTACAGTGTTGGGCAATGAAGATGTTTGTTTTCTAAACAAACTGCAATAGAATGAGGCAAATCTACTAAGTTGTATATCTTGTTAGATGCCACTAACTAAGAATGTTTGAACTAGCTGCACTCAACCATATTCGTAGTAAAGCAACTGATTCCTAGAACCGAACTAGATCATTTCACACAGTACAATGTTTGGCAATGAAACAAACTATTTATAGATGAGGCCAATCTACTAAGTTGTACATCTTGTTTGATTACAGAAACAAGGAAAGTTTGAACTTCCTGCAGTCACCTTCTTCGTAGGAATGCAACTCGTTCCTAGAAGAGAACTAGCTTATTTCACACACTACAATGTTCCGCAATGAGGATCTTTGTTTTCTAAACAAACTACTGTACAAATGAGGCTAATCTACTAAGTTGTACATCTTATTAGATTACACAAACAAGGAAAGTTAGGGCTTGCTGCACTCAACTTTTTCATAGGTACACAACTGATTCCGAGAACTGAACTAGCTTATATCACACAGTACAGTGTTCGGCAATGAAGATGTTTGTTTTCTAAACAAACTACTTTAGAAATGAGTCGAATATACTAAGTTGTACATCTTGTTAGATTGCACAAACAATTAAAGTTTGGACTTGTTGCACTCAACCTTCTTCGTAGAAAAGTAACTCATTCCCAGAACTAAATTAGCTTATTACACACAGCACAGTCTTAGGCAATGAAGATGTTTCTTTTCTAAACAAACTACTTTAGAAATGACCCGAATCTACTACTTTAGAAATGAGTCGAATATACTAAGTTGTACATCTTGTTAGATTACACAAACAAGGAAAGTTTGACCTTGATGCACTCAACCTTCTTCGTAGAAAAGTAACTCATTCCCAGAACCGAACTAGCTTATTTCACACAGTACAGTGTTCGGCAATGAAAATGTTTATATTGTAAACAAACTACTTTAGAAATGAGGTGAATCTACTAAGTTGTATATCTTTTTATATTACAAAAACAAGGAAAGTTTGAACTTGCTGCACTCAATCTTTTTCGTAGGAAATCAACTGATTCCAACAACCAAACTACTTATTTCAAACAGTACAGTGTTTGGCAATGAAGATGTTTGTTTTCTCAACAATCTACTTTAGAAATGAGGCGAATATACTCTGTTGTACATCTTTTTAGATTAAACAAACAAGGAAAGTGTGAACTTGCTAAACTCGACCTTCTTTGTAGGAAAGCAAATGATTCCGAATACCGAACTAGCTTATTTCACACAGTACAATGTTCAGCAATGAAGATGTTTGTTTTTTCAACAAACCACTTTAGAAATGAAGCGAAACTACTAAGTGGTACATCTTCTTAGATTACAGTAACTAGGAATGTTTGAACTTGCTGCACTCAATCATCTTTGTAGAAAAGCAAGTGATTCGTAGAACCGAACTAGCTTATTTCTCACAGTAAAGTGTTCGGCAAAGAAGATGTTTGTTTTCTAAAAAAAATACTTTAGAAATGAAGCGAAACTAGTAAATTTACATCTTGTTAGATTAGACTAACTAGGAAAGATTTAAGTTGCTGCACTCAACCATCTTCGTAGTAAAGCAACTGATTCTTAGAACCGAACTAGCTTATTTCACACTTTACAGAGTTCGGGAATGAAGATGTTTGTTTTCTAAACAAACTACTTTAGAAATGAGGCCAAATCTACTAAGTTGTACATCTTGTTAGATTAAACAAACTAGGAAAGTTTGAAGTTGCTTCACTCAACCATCTTCGTAGTAAAGCAATTGTTTCCTAGAAACGAAATAGCTTATTTCACACAGTACAGTTTTCGGAAATGAAGTTGTTTGTTTTCTGAAAAACTACTTTAGAAATGAAGCGAAACTAGTAAGTTGTACCTCTTGTTAGTTTACACTAACTAGGAATGTTTGAACTTGCTGCACTCCATCATCTTTGAAGAAAAGAAACTGAGTCGTAGAACTGAACTAGCTTCTTTCACACAGTACAGTGTATGGCAATGAAGATGTTTGTTTTCTAAACAAACTACTTTAGAAATGAAGCGAAATTAGTAAGTTGTACATCTTTTTAGATTACACCAACTGGGAATGTTTGAACTTTCTGCACTCAATCATCTTTGAAGAAAAGCAACTGATTCCGAGAACCGAAGTAGCTCCTTTTACACAGTACAGTGTTCGGCAATGAAGATGTTTTATTTCTAAACAAACTACTTAACAATGAAGTAAAACTACTAAGTTGTACATCTTGTTAGTCTACACTAACTAGGAGTTTTTGAAGTTGCTGCACTCAACCATCTTTATAGAAAAGCAAGTGATTCCTAGAACCGAACAAGCTTATTTCAAACATTACAGATTTCGGCTATGTAGATGTTTGTTTTCTACACAAACTACTTTAGAAATGAAGCGAATCTACTAAGTTGCTGCAGTCAATCATCTTTGAAGAAAGGCAACTGATTCATAGAACGGAACTAGCTTCTTTCACACAGTACTGTGATCGGGAATAAAGATGTTTCTTTTCTAAACAAACTACTTTTAAAATCAAGTGAAACTAACAAGTTGTACATGTTTTTACGTTACACAAACAAGGAAAGTTTGAGGTTGCTGCACTGAAGTTTCTTTTCAGGAAAGCACCTGATTCTTAAAACCGAACTAGCTTATTTCACACAGTACAGTATTTGGGAATGAAGATGTTTGTTTTCTAAACAAAATACTTTAGAAATGAAGTGAAACTAGTAACTTGTACCTCTTGTTAGATTACATTAACTAGGAGTGTTTCAACTTCCTGCACTCAATCATCTTTGAAGAAAAGCAACTGATTCATAGAACCGAACTAGCTTCTTTCACACAGTACAGTGTTTGGAAATGAAGATGTTTGTTTTCTACACAAACTACTTTTGAAATGAAGCGAATCAACTAAGTTGGACATCTTGTTAGATTATACAAACTAGGAAAGGTTGAAGTTGCTGCACTCAACCTTTTTAGTAGGAATGCTACTGATTCCTGGAATCGAACTAGCTTCTTTCACACAGTACAGTGTTCGGCAATGAAGATGTTTCTTTTCTAAACAAACTACTTTAGAAAGGAAGTGAAACTACTACATTGTACATCTTCTTAGATTATACTAATTACGAATGTTTGAACTTGCTGAACTCAATCATCTTTGTAGAAAAGCAACCGATTCGTAGAACCGAATTAGCTTATTTCACACAGTACAGTGTTTGGCAATGAAGATGTTTGTTTTCTAAACTAGGAAGTTGTACCTTGTGTTAGATTACACTAAGTTGTATATCTTGTTAGATTACACTAAATGGGAAAGATTGAAGTTGCTGCACTCAACCATCTTCATAGTAAAGCAACTGATTCCTAGAACCGAACTAGCTTCTTTCATACAGTACAGTGTTCGGCAATGAAGATGTTTATTTTCTAAACAAACTAATTTAGAGACGAGGCGAATCTACTACGTGGTACATCTTGTTAGATTACACAAACAAAGAAAGTTTGAACTTGTTGCTCTCAACATTCTTTGTAAGAAAGCAACTCATTCCTAGTGGAGAACTACCTTATTTCACACAGTACAATGTGCGGCAATGAAGTTGTTTGTTTCCTAAACAAACTACTGTAGAAATGAGTTGAATTCACTAAGTGGTAGGTCTTTTAAGATTACACAGACAAGGAGAGTTTGAAATTGCTCCATTCAACCTTCTTTTAGGAACGCAACTGATTCCTACAACTGAACTAGCTTATTTCACACACTACAGTGTTTGGCAATCAAGATGTTTGTTTTGTAAACAAACTGCTTTAGAAATGAGGGGAATCTACTAAGTTGTACATCTTCTTAGATGATACTAACTAGGAATGTTTGAACTTGCTGCAGTCAACCATCTTTGTGGTAAAGCAACTGATTCCTGGAACCAAATTAGCTTATTTCATACAGTACAGTGTTCAGCAATGAAGATGTTTGTTTTCTAAACAAACTGCTTTAGAAAATGAGGTGAATCTACTAAATTGTACATCTTGTTAGATGACACAAACAAGGAAAGTTTGAACTTCCTGCACTCAACAGTTTTTGTAATAAAGCAACTGATTCCTAGAACCGACCTAGATTATTTCACACAGTACAGTGTTCGGCAATGAAGATGTTTGTTTTCTAAAAAAAACTACTTTAGAATTGAGCCTAATCTACTAAGTTGTACATCTTCTTAGATGACACTAACTAGGCATGTTTCAACTTTCTGCACTCAACCATGATTGTAGTAAAGCAACTGATACCTAGAACAGAACTATCTTATGTCACACAGTACATTGTTCGGCAATGAAGATGTTTGTTTTCTAAACAAAAGACTTTAGGAATGAGCCATATCTACTAAGTTGTACATCTTTCTAGATTGCACAAACAAGGAAAGTTTGAACTTGCTGCACTCAACCTTCCTCATAGGAAAGTACCTCATTCCCAGAATCAAACTAGCTTATTACACACAGTACAGTGTTAGGCAATGAAGATATTTGTTTTCTAAACAAACTACTTTAGAAATGAGCCTAATCTACTAAGTTGTACATCTTGTTCGATTACTCAAACAAGGAAAGTTTGAACTTGCTGCACTCAACTTTCTTCGTAGGGAAAGCAACTGAGTCTGAGAACCGAACTTGATTATTTCACACAGTACAGTGTTTGGCAATGAAGATGTTTATTTTCTAAACAAACTACTGTAGAAATGAGGCTAATCTACGAAAGTTGTACATCCTGTTATATTACACAAACAAGGAAAGTTTGAACTTGCTGCACTCAACAGTCTTCTTAAGAAAGCAACTCATTCCTAGAGGAGAACTAGCTTATTTCACACAGTACAATGTTCGGCAATGAAAATGTTTGGTTTCTAAACACACTACTGTAGAAATTAGGGAATCTACTAAGTTGTACTTGTTAGATTACACAAACAAGGAAAGTTTGAACTTGCTGCACTCAACCTGCTTTGTAGTAAAGGAATTGATTCCAAGAACTGATCTAGCTCATTTCACACAGTATAGTGTTCGGCATGAAGATGTTTGTTTTCTAAACAAACTGCTTTAGAAATGAGGGGAATCAACTAAGTTGTACATCTTCTTAGATGACACTAACTAGGAGTGTTTGAAATTGATGCACTCAACCATCTTTGTAGGAAACCAACTGATTCCTAGAACCTAACTAGATTATTTCACACAGTACAATGTTCATCAATGAAGAAGTTTGTTTTCTAAACAAACTACTTTAGAGATGAGGTGAGTCTACTAAGTCGTACATCTTGTTAGATTACACAAACCAGGAAAGTTTGAACTTGCTGCACTCAACCTTCTTCGTAGAAAAGTAACTCATTTCCAGAACCGAACGAGCTTATTACCACAGTACAGTGTTAGGCAATGAAGACGTTTGTCTTCTTAACATAGTACTTTAGAAAGGAACCGAATCTACTAAGTTGTACATCTTGTTAGATTACACAAACAAGGAAAGTTTCAACTTGCTGCACTCAACCTTCTCCGTAGAATATCAACTGATTCCGACAACCGAACTAGCTTATTTCACACAGTACAGTGTTCTAAAACAAACTACAGTAGAAATGAGGCTAATTTACTAAGTTGTACATTTTGTTATATTACACAAACAAGGATAGTTTGAACTTGCTGCACTCGACCTTCTTCGTAGGAAATCAACTGAGTCCGAGAACCCAACTAGATTATTTCACACAGTACAGTGTCTGGCAATAAAGATGTTTATTTTTTAAACAAACTGCTGTAGAAATGAGGCTAATCTACTAAGTTGTACATCTTGTTAGATTACACAAACGAGAAAATTTTGAACTTCCTGCACTCAACCTTCTTTAGAGGAAAGCAACTGATTCCGAGAACCGATTTAGCTTATTTCACACAGTACAGTGTTCTGCAATGAACTGCTTTAGAAATGAGGCGAATCTACTAAGTTGTATATCTTGTTCGATGACACTAACTGTGAATGTTTGAACTTGCTGCACTCAACAGTCTTCGTAAGAAAGCAACTCATACCTAGAGGAGAACTAACTAGCTTATTTCACACAGTACGGTGTTTAGCAATGAAGAGGTTTGTTTTCTAAACAAACTGCTTTAGAAATGAGCCGAATCTACTAAGTTGTACATCTTGTTAGATGACACTAACTTGGAATGTTTGAACTTGCTGCACTCAACAGTCATTCCTAGAGGAGAACTAGCTTATTTCATACAGTACAATGTTCGGCAATGAAGATGTTTGTTTTCTAAACAAGCTACTGTACAAATGAGGCTAATGTACTAAGTTGTACATCTTGTAAGATTACACAAAAAGGAAAATTTGAACTTGCTGCACTCAACCTTCTTTGATGGAAAGCAACTGATTCCTAGAACCTAACTAACTTATTTCACACAGTACAGTGTTGGGCAATGAAGATGTTTGTTTTCTAAACAAACTGCAATAGAAATGAGGCAAATCTACTAAGTTGTATATCTTGTTAGATGCCACTAACTAAGAATGTTTGAACTAGCTGCACTCAACCATATTTTAGTAAAGCAACTGATTCCTAGAACCGAACTAGATCATTTCACACAGTACAATGTTTGGCAATGAAACAAACAATTTATAGATGAGGCCAATCTACTAAGTTGTACATCTTGTTTGATTACAGAAACAAGGAAAGTTTGAACTTCCTGCAGTCACCTTCTTCGTAGGAATGCAACTCGTTCCTAGAAGAGAACTAGCTTATTTCACACACTACAATGTTCCAGGAATGAGGATCTTTGTTTTCTAAACAAACTACTGTACAAATGAGGCTAATCTACTAAGTTGTACATCTTATTAGATTACACAAACAAGGAAAGTTAGGGCTTGCTGCACTCAACCTTTTCATAGGTACACAACTGATTCCGAGAACTGAACTAGCTTATATCACACAGTACAGTGTTCGGCAATGAAGATGTTTGTTTTCTAAACAAACTACTTTAGAAATGAGTCGAATATACTAAGTTGTACATCTTGTTAGATTGCACAAACAATTAAAGTTTGAACTTGCTGCACTCAACCTTCTTAGTAGAAAAGTAACTCATTCCCAGAACTAAATTAGCTTATTTCACACACAGCACAGTCTTAGGCAATGAAGATGTTTCTTTTCTAAACAAACTACTTTAGAAATGACCTGCACTCAATCTACTACTTTAGAAATGAGTCGAATATACTAAGTTGTACATCTTGTTAGATTACACAAACAAGGAAAGTTTGAACTTGATGCACTCAACCATCTTTATAGAAAAGTAACTCATTCCCAGAACCGAACTAGCTTATTTCACACAGTACAGTGTTCAGCAATGAAAATGTTTGTTTTCTAAACAAACTACTTTAGAAATGAGGTGAATCTACTAAGTTGTACATCTTTTTATATTACAAAAAACAAGGAAAGTTTGAACTTGCTGCACTCAATCTTTTCGTAGGAAATCAACTGATTCCAACAACCAAACTACTTATTTCAAACAGTACAGTGTTTGGCAATGAAGATGTTTGTTTTCTAAACAATCTACTTTAGAAATGAGGCGAATATACTAAGTTGTACATCTTGTTAGATTAAACAAACAAGGAATGTTTGAACTTGCTAAACTCAACCATCTTTGTAGGAAAGCAAATGATTCGAAGAACCGAACTAGCTTATTTCACACAGTACAATGTTCAGCAATGAAGATGTTTGTTTTTAAAACAAACCACTTTAGAAATGAAGCGAAACTACTAAGTTTTACATCTTCTTAGATTACAGTAACTAGGAATGTTTGAACTTGCTGCACTCAATCATCTTTGTAGAAAAGCAAGTGATTCTTAGAACCGAACTAGCTTATTTCACACAGTAAAGTGTTCGGCAAAGAAGATGTTTGTTTTCTAAAAAAATACTTTAGAAATGAAGAAAACTAGTAAATTTACATCTTGTTAGATTAGACTAACTAGGAAAGATTTAAGTTGCTGCACTCAACCATCTTTTAGTAAAGCAACTGATTCTTAGAACCGAACTAGCTTATTTCACACAGTACAGTGTTCAGGAATGAAGATGTTTGTTTTCTAAACAAACTACTTTAGAAATGAGGCCAAATCTACTAAGTTGTACATCTTGTTAGATTAAACAAACTAGGAAAGTTTGAAGTTGCTGCACTCAACCATCTTCGTTGTAAAGCAATTGTTTCCTAGAAACGAAATAGCTTATTTCACACAGTACAGTTTTCGGAAATGAAGTTGTTTGTTTTCTGAAAAACTACTTTAGAAATGAAGCAAAACTAGTAAGTTGTACATCTTGTTAGTTTACACTAACTAGGAATGTTTGAACTTGCTGCACTCCATCATCTTTGAAGAAAAGAAACTGAGTCGTAGAACTGAACTAGCTTCTTTCACACAGTACAGTGTATGGCAATGAAGATGTTTGTTTTCTAAACAAACTACTTTAGAAATGAAGCGAAATTAGTAAATTGTACATCTTTTTAGATTACACCAACTGGGAATGTTTGAACTTTCTGCACTCAATCATCTTTGAAGAAAAGCAACTGATTCCGAGAACCGAAGTAGCTCCTTTTACACAGTACAGTGTTCGGCAATGAAGATGTTTTATTTCTAAACAAACTACTTAACAATGAAGTAAAACTACTAAGTTGTACATCTTGTTAGTCTACACTAACTAGGAGTTTTTGAAGTTGCTGCACTCAACCATCTTTATAGAAAAGCAAGTGATTCCTAGAACCGAACAAGCTTATTTCAAACATTACAGATTTCAAGATGTAGATGTTTGTTTTCTACACAAACTACTTTAGAAATGAAGCGAATCTACTAAGTTGCTGCAGTCAATCATCTTTGAAGAAAGGCAACTGATTCATAGAACGGAACTAGCTTCTTTCACACAGTACTGTGATCGGGAATAAAGATGTTTCTTTTCTAAACAAACTACTTTTAAAATCAAGTGAAACTAACAAGTTGTACATGTTTTTACGTTACACAAACAAGGAAAGTTTGAGGTTGCTGCACTGAAGTTTCTTTTCAGGAAAGCACCTGATTCTTAAAACCGAACTAGCTTATTTCACACAGTACAGTATTTGGGAATGAAGATGTTTGTTTTCTAAACAAAATACTTTAGAAATGAAGTGAAACTAGTAACTTGTACCTCTTGTTAGATTACATTAACTAGGAGTGTTTCAACTTCCTGCACTCAATCATCTTTGAAGAAAAGCAACTGATTCATAGAACCGAACTAGCTTCTTTCACACAGTACAGTGTTTGGAAATGAAGATGTTTGTTTTCTACACAAACTACTTTTGAAATGAAGCAAATCAACTAAGTTGGACATCTTGTTAGATTATACAAACTAGGAAAGTTTGAAGTTGCTGCACTCAACCTTTTTTATAGGAATGCTACTGATTCCTGGAATCGAACTAGCTTCTTTCACACAGTACAGTGTTCGGCAATGAAGATGTTTCTTTTCTAAACAAACTACTTTAGAAATGAAGTGAAACTACTACATTGTACATCTTCTTAGATTATACTAATTACGAATGTTTGAACTTGCTGAACTCAATCATCTTTGTAGAAAAGCAACCGATTCCTAGAACCGAACTAGCTTATTTCACACAGTACAGTGTTTGGCAATGAAGATGTTTGTTTTCTAAACAAACTACTTGTACAAATGTTAGAAAACTACTAAGTTGTACCTTGTTAGATTACACTAAATGGGAAAAGATTGAAGTTGCTGCACTCAACCATCTTCATAGTAAAGCAACTGATTCCTAGAACCGAACTAGCTTCTTTCATACAGTACAGTGTTCGCAATGAAGATGTTTATTTTCTAAACAAACTAATTTAGAGATGAGGCGAAACTACTAAGTTGTACATCTTGTTAGATTACACAAACAAAGAAAGTTTGAACTTGCTGCTCTCAACATTCTTTGTAAGAAAAGCAACTCATTCCTAGTGGAGAACTACCTTATTTCACACAGTACAATGTGCGGCAATGAAGATGTTTGTTTTCCAAACAAACTACTTTAGAAATGAGTTGAATTCACTAAGTTGTACATTTTGTAAGATTACACAGACAAGGAGAGTTTGAAATTGCTCCATTCAACCTTCTTTCGTAGGAAAACAACTGATTCCTACAACTGAACTAGCTTATTTCACACACTACAGTGTTTGGTAATCAAGATGTTTGTTTTCTAAACAAAATGCTTTAGAAATGAGGGGAATCTACTAAGTTGTACATCTTCTTAGATGATACTAACTAGGAATGTTTGAACTTGCTGCACTCAACCATCTTTGTGGTAAAGCAACTGATTCCTGGAACCAAATTAGCTTATTTCATAAGTACAGTGTTCGGCAATGAAGATGTTTGTTTTCTAAACAAACTGCTTTAGAAATGAGGTGAATCTACTAAATTGTACATCTTGTTAGATGACACAAACAAGGAAAGTTTGAACTTCCTGCACTCAACAGTTTTTGTAATAAAGCAACTGATTCCTAGAACCGACCTAGATTATTTCACACAGTACAGTGTTCGGCAATGAAGATGTTTGTTTTCTAAAAAAAACTACTTTAGAATTGAGCCTAATCTACTAAGTTGTACATCTTCTTAGATGACACTAACTAGGCATGTTTCAACTTGCTGCACTCAACCATGATTGTAGTAAAGCAACTGATTCCTAGAACAGAACTATCTTATTTCACACAGTACAGTGTTTGGCAATGAAGATGTTTGTTTTCTAAACAAAAGACTTTAGAAATGAGCCATATCTACTAAGTTGTACATCTTTCTAGATTGCACAAACAAGGAAAGTTTGAACTTGCTGCACTCAACCATCTTTGTAGAAAAGTACCTCATTCCCAGAATCAAACTAGCTTATTTCACACAGTACAGTGTTAGGCAATGAAGATATTTGTTTTCTAAACAAACTACTGTAGAAATGAGCCTAATCTACTAAGTTGTACATCTTGTTCGATTACTCAAACAAGGAAAGTTTGAACTTGCTGCACTCATCTTCTTCGTAAAGCAACTGAGTCTGAGAACCGAACTTGCTTATTTCACACAGTACAGTGTTCGGCAATGAAGATGTTTGTTTTCTAAACAAACTACTGTAGAAATGAGGCTAATCTACTAAGTTGTACATCCTGTTATATTACACAAACAAGGAAAGTTTGAACTTGCTGCACTCAACAGTCTTCTTAAGAAAGCAACTCATTCCTAGAGGAGAACTAGCTTATTTCACACAGTACAATGTTCGGCAATGAAAATGTTTGGTTTCTAAACAAACTACTGTAGAAATTAGGGAATCTACTAAGTTGTATATCTTGTTAGATTACACAAACAAGGAAAGTTTGAACTTGCTGCACTCAACCTGCTTTGTAGTAAAGGAATTGATTCCAAGAACTGATCTAGCTCATTTCACACAGTACAGTGTTCGGCATGAAGATGTTTGTTTTCTAAACAAACTGCTTTAGAAATGAGGGGAAATCAACTAAGTTGTACATCTTCTTAGATGACACTAACTAGGAGTGTTTGAAATTGATGCACTCAACCATCTTTGTAGGAAACCAACTGATTCCTAGAACCGAACTAGATTATTTCACACAGTACAATGTTCGGTAATGAAGATGTTTGTTTTCTAAACAAACTACTTTAGAGATGAGGTGAAACTACTAAGTTGTACATCTTGTTAGATTACACAAACCAGGAAAGTTTGAACTTGCTGCACTCAACCTTCTTTATAGAAAAGTAACTCATTTCTAGAACCGAACGAGCTTATTACCACAGTACAGTGTTAGGCAATGAAGACGTTTGTTTTCTTAACATACTACTTTAGAAAGGAACCGAATCTACTAAGTTGTACATCTTGTTAGATTACACAAACAAGGAAAGTTTCAACTTGCTGCACTCAACCTTCTCCGTAGAATATCAACTGATTCCTACAACTGAACTAGCTTATTTCACACAGTACAGTGTTCTAAACAAAAACTACAGTAGAAATGAGGCTAATTTACTAAGTTGTACATTTTGTTATATTACACAAACAAGGATAGTTTGAACTTGCTGCACTCGACCTTCTTTAGTAGGAAAATCAACTGAGTCCGAGAACCCAACTAGATTATTTCACACAGTACAGTGTCTGGCAATAAAGATGTTTATTTTTAAACAAACTGCTGTAGAAATGAGGCTAATCTACTAAGTTGTACATCTTGTTAGATTACACAAACGAGAAAATTTTGAACTTCCTGCACTCAACCATCTTCGTAGAAAAGCAACTGATTCGAGAACCGATTTAGCTTATTCCACACAGTACAGTGTTCTGCAATGAACTGCTTTAGAAATGAGGCGAATCTACTAAGTTGTATATCTTGTTCGATGACACTAACTGTGAATGTTTGAACTTGCTGCACTCAACAGTCTTCGTAAGAAAGCAACTCATACCTAGAGGAGAACTAGCTTATTTCACACAGTACAGTGTTTAGCAATGAAGAGGTTTGTTTTCTAAACAAACTGCTTTAGAAATGAGCCGAAACTACTAAGCTGTACATCTTGTTAGATGACACTAACTTGGAATGTTTGAACTTGCTGCACTCAACAGTCATTCCTAGAGGAGAACTAGCTTATTTCATACAGTACAATGTTCGGCAATGAAGATGTTTGTTTTCTAAACAAACTACTTTACAAATGAGGCTAAAACTACTAAGTTGTACATCTTGTTAGATTACACAAAAAGGAAAATTTGAACTTGCTGCACTCAACCACCTTCGATGGAAAGCAACTGATTCCTAGAACCTAACTAACTTATTTCACACAGTACAGTGTTGGGCAATGAAGATGTTTGTTTTCTAAACAAACTGCAATAGAAATGAGGCAAATCTACTAAGTTGTATATCTTGTTAGATTACACTAACTAAGAATGTTTGAACTAGCTGCACTCAACCATCTTCTTAGTAAAGCAACTGATTCCTAGAACCGAACTAGATTTGTTCACACAGTACAATGTTTGGCAATTTTGTTTTCTAAACAAACTATTTATAGATGAGGCCAATCTACTAAGTTGTACATCTTGTTTGATTACAGAAACAAGGAAAGTTTGAACTTCCTGCAGTCACCCATCTTCATCCAAAATGCAACTGTTCCTAGAACTGAACTAGCTTATTTCACACACTACAATGTTCAATGAAGGATCTTTGTTTTCTAAACAAACTACTTTACAAATGAGGCTAATCTACTAAGTTGTACATCTTATTAGATTACACAAACAAGGAAAGTTAGGGCTTGCTGCACTCAACTTTTTTTAGGTACACAACTGATTCCGAGAACTGAACTAGCTTATATCACACAGTACAGTGTTCGGCAATGAAGATGTTTGTTTTCTAAACAAACTACTTTAGAAATGAGTCGAATATACTAAGTTGTACATCTTGTTAGATTGCACAAACAATTAAAGTTTGGACTTGTTGCACTCAACCTTCTTTAGAGAAAAGTAACTCATTCCCAGAACTAAATTAGCTTATTACACACAGCACAGTCTTAGGCAATGAAGATGTTTCTTTTCTAAACAAACTACTTTAGAAATGACCCGAATCTACTACTTTAGAAATGAGTAAGTTACTAAGTTGTACATCTTGTTAGATTACACAAACAAGGAATGTTTGACCTTGATGCACTCAACCATCTTTGAAAAAAAGCTCATTCCCAGAACTGAACTAGCTTATTTCACACAGTACAGTGTTCGGCAATGAAAATGTTTATTTTGTAAACAAACTACTTTAGAAATGAGGTGAATCTACTAAGTTGTATATCTTTTATATTACAAAAACAAGGAAAGTTTGAACTTGCTGCACTCAATCATTTTTGTAGGAAATCAACTGATTCCAACAACCAAACTACTTATTTCAAACAGTACAGTGTTTGGCAATGAAGATGTTTGTTTTCTCAACAAACTACTTTAGAAATGAGGCGAATATACTAAGTTGTACATCTTTTTAGATTAAACAAACAAGGAAAGTGTGAACTTGCTGCACTCAACCTTCTTTGTAGGAAAGCAAATGATTCCTAATACCGAACTAGCTTATTTCACACAGTACAATGTTCAGCAATGAAGATGTTTGTTTTTCAACAAACCACTTTAGAAATGAAGCGAAACTACTAAGTGGTACATCTTGTTAGATTACAGTAACTAGGAATGTTTGAACTTGCTGCACTCAATCATCTTTGTAGAAAAGCAACTGATTCCTAGAACCGAACTAGCTTATTTCACACAGTAAAGTGTTCGGCAAAGAAGATGTTTGTTTTCTAAAAAAACTACTTTAGAAATGAAGCGAAACTAGTAAATTTACATCTTGTTAGATTAGACTAACTAGGAAAGATTTAAGTTGCTGCACTCAACCATCTTCGTAGTAAAGCAACTGATTCTTAGAACCGAACTAGCTTATTTCACACTTTACAGAGTTCGAATGAAGATGTTTGTTTTCTAAACAAACTACTTTAGAAATGAGGCCAAATCTACTAAGTTGTACATCTTGTTAGATTAAACAAACTAGGAAAGTTTGAAGTTGCTTCACTCAACCATCTTTGATGAAAAGCAATTGTTTCCTAGAAACGAAATAGCTTATTTCACACAGTACAGTTTTCGAAATGAAGTTGTTTGTTTTCTGAAAAACTACTTTAGAAATGAAGCGAAACTAGTAAGTTGTACCTCTTGTTAGTTTACACTAACTAGGAATGTTTGAACTTGCTGCACTCAATCATCTTTGAAGAAAAGAAACTGATTCCTAGAACTGAACTAGCTTCTTTCACACAGTACAGTGTTTGGCAATGAAGATGTTTGTTTTCTAAACAAACTACTTTAGAAATGAAGCGAAATTAGTAAGTTGTACATCTTGTTAGATTACACCAACTAGGAATGTTTGAACTTTCTGCACTCAATCATCTTTGAAGAAAAGCAACTGATTCCTAGAACCGAACTAGCTTATTTTACACAGTACAGTGTTCAGCAATGAAGATGTTTTATTTCTAAACAAACTACTTAACAATGAAGTAAAACTACTAAGTTGTACATCTTGTTAGTCTACACTAACTAGGAGTTTTTGAAGTTGCTGCACTCAACCATCTTTATAGAAAAGCAAGTGATTCCTAGAACCGAACAAGCTTATTTCAAACATTACAGATTTCGGCTATGTAGATGTTTGTTTTCTACACAAACTACTTTAGAAATGAAGTTTTACATCTACTAAGTTGCTGCAGTCAATCATCTTTGAAGAAAGGCAACTGATTCATAGAACGGAACTAGCTTCTTTCACACAGTACTGTGATCGGGAATAAAGATGTTTTTTTCTAAACAAACTACTTTTAAAATCAAGTGAAACTAACAAGTTGTACATGTTTTTAGATTACACAAACAAGGAAAGTTTGAGGTTGCTGCACTGAAGTTTCTTTTCAGGAAAGCACCTGATTCTTAAAACCGAACTAGCTTATTTCACACAGTACAGTGTTGGGAATGAAGATGTTTGTTTTCTAAACAAAATACTTTAGAAATGAAGTGAAACTAGTAAGTTGTACATCTTGTTAGATTACATTAACTAGGAGTGTTTCAACTTGCTGCACTCAATCATCTTTGAAGAAAAGCAACTGATTCATAGAACCGAACTAGCTTCTTTCACACAGTACAGTGTTTGGAAATGAAGATGTTTGTTTTCTAAACAAACTACTTTTAAAATGAAGCTAAATCAACTAAGTTGGACATCTTGTTAGATTATACAAACTAGGAAAGGTTTGAAGTTGCTGCACTCAACCTTTTTTTAGGAATGCAACTGATTCCTAGAACCGAACTAGCTTATTTCACACAGTACAGTGTTCGGCAATGAAGATGTTTGTTTTCTAAACAAACTACTTTAGAAAATCAAGTGAAACTACTAAGTTGTACATCTTGTTAGATTATACTAATTACGAATGTTTGAACTTGCTGAACTCAATCATCTTTGTAGAAAAGCAACTGATTCCTAGAACCGAATTAGCTTATTTCACACAGTACAGTGTTCGGCAATGAAGATGTTTGTTTTCTAAACAAACTACTTTTAAAATCAATCTAAATTAGCAAGTTGTACATGTTGTTAGATTACACAAACAGGGTAAGTTTGATGTTGCTGCACTGAAGCTTCTTTTTAGGAAAGCAACTGATTCCTAGAACCGAACTAGCTTATCTCACACTACAGTGTTCGGCAATGAAGATGTTTGTTTTCTAAACAAACTACTTTTAAAATCAACCTAAATTAGCAAGTTGTACCTGTTGTTAGATTACACAAACAAGGAAAGTTTGATGTTGCTGCACTGAAGCTTCTTTTTAGGAAAGCAACTGATTCCTAGAACCGAACTAGCTTATTTCACACAGTACAGTGTTCGGCAATGAATATGTTTGTTTTCTAAACAAACTACTTTTAAAATCAACCTAAATTAGCAAGTTGTACATGTTGTTAGATTACACAAACAAGGAAAGTTTGATGTTGCTGAACTGAAGCTTCTTTTTAGGAAAGCAACTGATTCCTAGAACCCAACTAGCTTATTTCACACAGTACAGTGTTCGGCAATGAAGACGTTTGTTTTCTAAACAAACTACTTTAGAAATGTGGCTAATCTACTAAGTTGTACACCTTGTTAGATTACACTAACTAGGAATATTTGATTTTGCTGCACTCAATCATCTTTGAAGAAAAGCAACTGAGTCGTAGAACCGAACTAGCTTCTTTCACACAGTACAGTGTTCAGCAGTGAAGATGTTTGTTTTCTAAACAAACTACTTTAGAAATTAAGCGAAATTAATAAGTTGTACATCTTGTTACATTGCACTAACTAGCAATGTTTTAACTTGCTGCACTCAATCACCTTTGTAGAAAAGCAGCTGATTCGTAGAACTGAACTAGCTTATTTCACACAGTACAGTGTTCGGCAATGAAGATATTTGTTTTCTAAACAAACTACTTTAGAAATGAAGCTAAACTAGTAAGTTGTACCTCTTGTTAGATTACAATAACTAGGAAAGATTGAAGTTGCTGCATTCAACCATCTTCGTAGTAAAGCAACTGGTTCCTGGCACTGAACTAGCTTATTTCACACAGTACAGTGTTCGGCAATGAAGATGTTTGTTTTCTAAACAAACAACTTGAGAAATGAGGCAAATATACTAAGTTGTATATCTTGTTATATTACACAAACTAGGAAACTTGAAGTTGCTGCACTCAACCTTTTCGTAGGAATGCTACTGATACTAGAAACGAAGTAGCTTCTTTCACATAGTACAGTGTTTGGAAATGAAGATGTTTGTTTTCTAAACAAACTACTTTAACAATGAATCGAAACTAGTAAGATGTATATGTTGTTAGTCTACACTAATTCCTAGTGTTTGACCTTGCTGCACTCAACCATCTTCGTAGAAAACCAACTGATTCCTAGAACCAAACTAGCTTATTTCACACAGTACGGTATTCAGCAATGAAGATGTTTGTTTCTTTAACAAACTACTTTAGACATGAAGCGAAACTAGTAAGTTGTACATCTTGTTATTCTACACTAACTAGGAGAGTTTGAACTTGCTGCACTCAACGATCTTCGTAGTAAAGCAACTGATTCCTAGAACCAAGCTAGCTTATTTCACACATTACAGCGTTTGACAATGAAGGTGTTTGTTTTCTAAACAAACTACTTTAGAAATGAGGTGAATCTACTAAGTTGTATATCTTGTTAGACTACACTAACTAGGAATGTTTGAACTTGCTGCACTCAACCATCTTTATAGAAAGGCATCTGATTCCTGGAACCTAACAATCTTATTTTACCCAGTACAGTGTTTGGCAACGAAGATGTTTCTTTTCTAAACAAACTACTTTAACAATGAAGCGAAACAAGTAAGTTGTACATATAGGTAGTCTACACCAACTAGGAGTGTTTGAACTTGCTGCACTCAACCATTATTGTAGAAAAGCAACCAATTCCTAGAACTGAACTAGCTTATTTCACACAGTACAGTGATCATCAATGAAGATGTTTGTTTTCTAAATAAACTACTTTTTTTTCTAAATAATCTACTTTTAAAATCAAGCGAAACTAGCAAGTTGTACAAGCTGTTAGATTACACAAACAAAGAAAGTTTGCGGTGGCTGCACTGAAGCTTATTTTTAGGAAATCAACTGATTCCTAGAACTGAACTAGCTTATTTCACACATTACAGTGTTTGGGAATGAATATGTTTGTTTTCTAAAGAAACTACTTTAGAAATGAGGCCAATCTACTAAGGTGTACATCTTGTTAGATTAAGCAAACTAGGAAAGTTTGAAGTTGCTGCACTCAACCATCTTCGTAGTAAAGCAACTGATTCCTAGAAACGAAGTAGCTTATTTCACACAGTACAGTGTTCGGAAATGAAGATGTTTGTTTTCTAAAAAACTACTTCAGAAATGAAGTTAAACTAGTAAATTGTACATCTTGTTAGATTACACTAAGTAGGAATGATTGAACTTGCTGCACTCAGTCATCTTTGTAGAATAGCAACTGATTCGGAGAACCGAACTAGCATATTTGACACAATACAGTGTTCGGAAATATAGATGTTTTCTTTCTAAACAAACTACTTTAAAAATGAAGCGAAACTAGTAAGTTGTTCATCTTGTTAGATTACACTAACTTGGAATGTTTGAACTTGCTGCACTCAATCATCTTTGAAAAAAAACAACTGATTCCTAGAACCGAACCAGCTTCTTTCACAGAGTACCATGTTCAGCAATGAAGAGGTTTTCTTTCTAAACAAACTCCAGGTACAATGAAGCAAAACTAGTAAGTTGTACATCTTCTTAGTCAACACTAACTAGGAGTGTTTAAAATTGCTGCACTCAACCATCCTTATAGAAAAACAACTGATTCCTAGAAACGAACTAGCTTATTTCACACATTACAGATTCCGGCAATGAAAATGTTTGTTTTCTACACAAACTACTTTAAAATGAAGCGAATCTACTCAGTTGGACATCTTGTTAGATTACACAAAGAAGGAAAGTTTGAAGTTGCTGCACTCAACCTTGTTAGTAGGAATGCTACTGATTCCTGGAACCAAATTAGCTTCTTTCACACAGTACAGTGATCAGCAATGAATATGTTTGTTTTCTACACAAACTACTTTAGAAATGAAGCGAAACTACTAAGTTGTACATCTTGTTAGATTACACTAACTAGGAAAGTTTCAAGTTGCCGCACTCAACCATCTTTGAAGAAAAGCAACTGATTCGGAGAACCGACCTAGCTTCTTTTACACTGTGCAGTGTTCGGCAATGAAGACGTTTCTTTTCTAAACAAACTAATTTAGAAATGAGGCCAATCTACTAAGTTGTACATCTTGTTAGATTACACAAACTAGGAAAATTTGAAGTTGCTGCACTCAATCGGCTCTGAAGAAAAGCAACTGATTCAGAGAACCGATCTAGCTTCTTTCACACTGTACAGTGTTTGGCAATGAAGACGTTTGTTTTCTAAACAAAGTACTTTAGAAATGCAGCGAAACTACTAAGTGGTACATCTTGTTAGAATACACTAACTAAGAATGTTTGAACTTGCTGCACTCAACTATCTTTATAGAAATGCAACTGATTCCTAGAACCGAACAAGCTTATTTTACACAATACAGTGTTTGGCAATGAAGATGTTTGATTTCTAAACAAACTACTTTAGAAATGATGCGAAACTGGTAAGTTGTACCTCTTGTTAGATTACACTTACTAGGAAAGATTGAAGTTGCTGCACTCAACCATCTTTAGAGAAAAGCAACTGATTCCTAGAACTGAACTAGCTTATGTCACACACTGAGAGTTCGGGAATGAAGATGTTTGTTTCCTAAACAAACTACTTTAGAAATGAGGCCAATCTACTATGTTGTACATCTTGTTACATTACACAAACTAGGAAAGTTTGAATTTGCTGCACTCAACCATCTTCATAGTAAAGCAACTGATTCCTAGAAATGAAGTAGCTTCTTTCACAAAGTACAGTGTTGGGCAATGAAGACGTTTCTTTTCTAAACAAAGTACTTTAATGATGAAGGAAACTAGTAAGTTGTATATGTGGTTAGTCTACACTAACTAAGAGCGTTTGAACTTGCTGCTCTGAACCATCTTCGTCAAAAAACAACCGATTCCTAGTACCGAACTAGCTTGTTTCACACAGTACAGTGTCCGGGAAAGAAGATGTTTGTTTTCTAAACAAACTACTTTTAAAACCAAGTGAAACTAGCAAGTTGTACATGTTGTTAGATTACACAAACGGGGAAAGTTTGAGGTTGCTGCACTGAAGCTTCTTTTTAGGAACGATGTTTGTTTTCTAAAGAAACTACGTTAGAAATGCAGCGAATTGACTCAGTTGTACATCTTGTTAGACTACACTAACTAGGAATGTTTGAACTTGCTGCACTCAACCATCTTTATAGAAAAGCAACTGATTCCTAGAACCAAACTAGCTTTTTTCACACTGTTCAGTGTTCGGCAATGAAGATGTTTGTTTTCTAAACAAACCACTTTAGAAGTGAATCAAACTAGTAAGTTGTACATCCTGTTAGATTACCCTAAGTAGGAATGATTGAACTTGCTGCACTCAATCATCTTTCTAGAAAAGCAACTGATTTGGAGAACCGAACTTGCTCATTTGACACAGTATAGTGTTCGGCAATGAAGATGTTGGTTTTCTGAACGAACTACTTTAGAAATGAAGCGAAACTAGTAAGTTGTGTATCTTGTTAGATTACACTAAGTAGGAATGATTGAAGTGGCCGCAATCAACCATCTTCCTAGCAAAGCAACTGATTCCTAGAACCGAACTAGCTTATTTCATACCGTACAGGGTTCGGCAATGAAGATGTGAATTTCTAAACAAACTACTTTAGAAATGAAGCGAAACTTGTATGTAGTACATCTTGTTAGATTACAGTAACTAGGAATGTTTGAAGTTGCTGCGCTCAATCATCTTGGAAGAAAAGCAAATGATTCGGAGAACCGAACTAGCTTCTTTCATACAGTAAAGTGGTAGGCAATGTAGATGTGTGTT